>OY744617.1:21941467-21968967 GCA_963556255.1 Allolobophora icterica
CCGGGTCGGGAGCGTCTCTGATTATGAGTGGCGCTATATAAATTCTCGATTACAATTACAATTACAATAAAGCATAGAGGGCTGCGTGGGGACTTTGCACTGAGAGTTTAAAGTTCTCCAACCCACACATCAGGACATAATTATTTGCCTCATTTTCTTGATCACAGAGCACGCAGCATTTAGACTTACTCAGAACGCTGAGTCGATGTGAGGTTGGTGAACGAACACGAGTTCCGATGGAGGGATTATACGCAGTGCACTGGTAGATGCCCTCATCATTTCGACTGACGTTTGGAATCTGTAGGCAACCGGACGGCAGAATCGTTTGGTGTGCTGAAACACACGTTGCAACAAATACGTACAACATTACAACATAAACAACAGTGATGCTTAATTAAGGGGTTCTCTTAAACTCCACCTCTCAGGAGTTTCTGCTGAACAACGCCTAGTAAGAGTTTCTCGTGAACAGCACCACTCAGGTGTTTCTCTTGGACGGATGCCATACAAATTTGTGTTTCCAATCATAATTAACAACAGAGGAGGTCACAGCTCAGTTTAAAACCTGTACGGTGGCTATAGATTCTGACTAGTTTCAATTTGTTTTGTGTATCTCTAACATCTGCTTATTAAACCAAGTGAGTAACAGATGAAGTAATAACTGAGTTCAAGAGATAAACACCACTGTTTAGTAAAGGACAAAATGACCTCAGCTAAAAATAAACAGCAATAGTCAGAATTAAAATGCACTAGGTTTCATTGTGAGCTTATTTATGTGTATTTCAGATGTCAAAATTTTTGCCAACCTTACACCTCACTTTCTTACTTTAATTAAACTTTCTTGGGGTCCATACCTGCGGGAGTTGTGTCGCCCTACCTCGGGGATCTTGAGGCGATCTGCTCTTCGCTCGGCTGACCAGGGCGATCTCTTGGTCCCTCACACGCGCACAGCCATTATGCAGAGCCGTTCTTTTTTGGTCGCTGGTCCCGGAACCTGGAATGGCCTTCCTGTTGCACTCCGCCTCATAGTTCGAGAATTCGCATTTTACGAATTTTAAGAATTTTTAAAATTCACGAATTTTAACGAATTTTAAAACTGCGGTTTTAAAATTCGTTAAAATTCGTGAAATATTAAAACAATATAATTCTTTGCCATGGCAACAAATTTTATTATTTCTTTACTTTTCAACTTTTAAGCAAGTAAATGTCAATGTCATAATCAATCAGCCGTAAAAGATAGTTGACTAGCAACACAATAGTACTGATAATTATTCAGTTACTGTTCTACTTGGAGTCTTGAACTTCGATTTCTATCAGAGTGTGACTGTGAGTGTAATGTAATGTAATGTAATTAGTAACTTCTATTGCGCCGGTGTCTAATGCACAAGGCATCAACCGATGTGTCAGCCAGCAGAACTTAAAAACCACTAGTGCCCCAGCTCCAGTGTGACCAGTCAGTCACTAAAACAGCTTGCAACCAAACATGGTTATAATGGGTTGGCAACGTTCACGGAGCTGTGTCTTCTACTTCATCGTCCTCTGATTCTCAGTCATGAACAGCCCACTGCTCCCACTCGACTCTGGTTTCTATATTTTTGCCATGCAAATGCTCCCGAATTCGGGCAGAACAACCAACAAATTCCTCGCCACAAAAACAACACTATTTTAGGATTACCCTTTCCTTCTCCTCCAAAATAACTACATACTTCCACTCCGGTCATGTTCTTTCATCTTTTAGAAATTAGATTTTAACTAAATTAACTCGTTACGTAATAAACTTTTATATTGAATTTTACATTAAATTCTAAGCAGAAGCTTAACACAACAAATCACGACGTCATCACATTTGTTGTTGCTTATGCTGTTTTTGCAAAACGTCGCTGTCAAGTTAAAAAAGCCCAACGAATTTTAACGAATTTTTACGAATTTTAAAATAGACCAAAAATTCGCGAATTTTTACGAATTTTAAAACCGAAAGTCACGAATTCTCGAACTATGCTCCGCCTGGTTCCTATGACTCACTGTACCTTGTTTCTTACAAACTTGAAAACTACTCTCTTTAGCCGCGGTTGGACTAGGAGCGCTTCTGAGTAGATCACCTTGAAAGGGCTCTATATAAAAGCTCATTAATAATAATAATAATAATAATAATAATAATAATAATAATAATAATAATAATAATAATAATAATAATAATTGTGTGTACTTAACCCTTTCCGAACTCCCACGTGCAAACAGTACAAGAGGTACTGAAAAGCAAGTCTGTCATTCAGAAGTGCCAAGATGAATGCCAACACAGACTCACCTGAAAAAGGCAGCTTAGTCCCATTAAACTCGAATTCAATGACAGCCTTTGGTTGGCTGTATGGCACAGCACATGGAATCACAGCTACGTTTCCTTCCAGGAACTTCAGCTCCACCACATTCTGGACACCCTGGAAAGGCCTCATGGCTGAAAACAGAGAGCAGGCTCTGCTAAATCAAATACTCATTTTCACAGATACATTTTCAACAGGACATTTCCTAAGCGTAGACCAGGAGATAGAGAGTCTTTTTTGCCTAAATGCAGTAACAGCATGGGCATCCGGAAGGGGGGGAAGGGAGAATTTGCCCCCCTGAATTTTGAAAGCATTTTTAAAAAATAAAATCTTTTGATTTTTATGAGTATTCCAACAGTCCCAACACGATGTTCAATGCTAAAAACACTTAATTATTGAGGTAAGTCAGCTATTCTATGCAAAAAAGTCATTTTGCTCCCCCTACAAAAATTTAACCCCTAGAAAATTTTGCCACCCCCCAGAAATTTTTACCCCCCTGGAAAAATTCACGCGAACGCCCATGAGTAACAGCACTCCAGTGAGAATACAACCTTTTCAACAAATTGGAAATACATCAATACATCCACTTGAACTGGAATTTTAACCCGTAGCAACCACTAATTGTGAAAACAGTGCTTACAGAAGTCACAAGATTAGATAAAACAGAGGTGAAAGGTCATCGGTCACCATGACAACAGATGGAATGTAAGAGGAGGGGAATAACAAGGAGCAAGACAAACTGGGAAACAAACCAAGCAACTAGTCAAAACAGAGGTTGAAAAGACAAGCACTTTCATGAAAGGGCAGACAAAAAAATCCACCAAGATAAACAGACAAAACCACAGGCAGACATGAAACACAAAAATAAGGTCAGGTTATTTATATAGAAAGACATAAATACAGAAAAACAATCACATAAAACAAAAACAGATGAACAAATAAACAAAAAAGAAGATACAGCAGTGAAAGACGGAGTTAGAAAGTGGAGAAAAAGAATAAATATATAACAAGAACAAATGAGTTTGTAAAACAAATAGAGAAAACAACAAATAGAAAACAAGAATTAAAGAGTCTGGAATAGAATTGTAATCATAAACTCCATATTTCTAAAGCATCATTCAAAAGCTAAGCACAGGGCACCAGCTTATTCACTAGCCGAGTGGAGAATAAGAATAAATAGATGAGAGAAAAGAAGAAATTCAATAACAAACAGAGAAAAACAACAAATAAACAACTAGAAAGATGCAGTTAGGTAGCAAATTGAACAGCAAATCAAATAGACAACAAGACAGAATGAATCGGGAAAAACACATGAGAAAACAGCAAAACAGTAAATAAACAAGACAGGAGGAATGAGGAAGAGTGGGAAGAAATAAACAGAAAGAGATAGGATGGATAAATGGAAACATAAAGAAGGAAAAGAAGATGAGTCAGATAGCGAGAGAAGAAGAAGGCGTGAGATAACGTGCAATTAGCAGACACTGTTTGGGCATTTCCAAAACATCGCAAAATACATGGCAACTGTTTCCAAACATTACATAAATTCCACCTTCCCCCGCACATCCATAAAACACACAAACACATATACACAGACGGATCAGCAAAGAACGTCGGCAGCGGGTCAGAATTTCCACCCCCTTCCCACCGTGGCTGCGCTCCACAGTTGTATAGTTTCCACCAAATGTAACCACTCCAAGTTCTTTGAGACTGATTCCAACGGAGAGCGGGCAGACTGTGTGGCCACGGCCGCCGACGCCGTGATAATCTATCAGGGAATACTTTATGCTGTTTAGGCTGACTGATATTTTTGAAACTAATTCGTTTTTTATCAGCACGCTGCAGCGTTCTAGGGGTTCCCCCCGACACTGGGGTTGCATTTCCGAGCCCTTGACAAGTTTCCTGGGGCAGAGAAGCAACTGGGAGGTCGACCACATTCTTTGAAGTGTCTCTGTGGGTGGAGAGGCCATAAAGCAAAGTTTGCGTCATTTGACAAAGTGTCGATGGGACCAAGATATGGAGCAGAGAGAGATGAGAGACGGACAGACAGAGACAAAGAGAGAGACAGACAGCAAGAGAGAGACAGAAGGAACAGAACAAAAGAGGAGCAATTATGCAAAGAGTAACTGAAGTTGGAGAAGAAGTAGAAGGGGGTACAAGAGGATTACAAGTGAAACCGAAGCACCAACACGTGCGGAGAGACGGAAAAGGAGGAGGATCAAGAACTAGAGAAATGCAGGTCCGGGAGTGATAAGGCGAAGCGATGAGGGAAAGAGAAGGAGGCAGACTGATGGAGGAAAACCTGGAGCACGAAAAGCTGAGTAGGAGAACGAGAAGAAAACACCTAAGAACAACTAAATCATATGATTGTTGTGAGAAGCTGGAGCCTAGAGGCAATAAAGAGGAAATTTACGACAACCTACAGGGAAGACAAGATGACAAGAAGCCCGTGAGGCTCGGATGGATGGATGGCTGGATGCTAAGTTTTCAGGAGCCAAAATGAGGAAAGGAACAGAAAGACAGGTGGTTGTCGGAGATGAGGGTTCAATGCATGGGCTGCGATTGAAAATGAAATACAATCTCAGCAGTGATAAATAATTTCAGAATATGAATAGTATTACAACAGATAGCTTCTTTGTCAAACAGTCGAAACTAGGTGATGATATGATGACGATAATGGTATGGCACAATGATGACGACTTCAACGATGATGATGATAATCAATTATAGTAATGTTGATGATTATAATGGCAGCAATGGTGATAGCTTATGTGGTGGTGGTTGTGGTGGTGGTGATGATGATGATGGTGACGGTGATGGTGGCAGTGGTGGTGTTGGTGATGATTGCTTTTGTGGCGGTGTTGGTAATAATGATGGCTTTTGTAATGATGGTATAGTGGGTGTGATGGTGGTGGTGGCAAAAGTTGGTGATAATGATGGCTTTTGTGGTGGTGATAATGGTTGTGATGGTGGTGGTGGCAATGGCAGTGTTGGTGATAATGATGGCTTTTGTGGTGGTGGTGGTAGTAGTAGTTGGTATGATGTGGTGCTGGCAGTGGCGTTGTTAGTGATAATGATGGCTTTTATGGTGGTGACAGTGGTTGTGATAGTGGTGGTGGCAGCGGCAGTGTTGGTGACGATGATGGTTTTTGCGGTGGTGGTTGAGATGGTGGTGCTGATGGTGGTGGTGTTAGTGGTGATGGTGGTGGTGATTACTATTATGCCTGCCTATTATGTACTGAACCTACTGGCCACTTCAAGTTTGGCTTCCCTGCTGATGATGCTGCCAACGGAAGTCGTTGCAACGCACTGGTAGACTCCCTCATGATTCACAGATTCCGGCTGATTGAATGACTGAATGCGAAGGCTTCCGTCTCGAACATCAACGCCACGGTTCCTCTGCGACACCAGTGGAATTGTGCCATTGAACAGCCAACGCACTGTGGCACTGTCAGGCTGAGCAGAACACGACAGAGTCCATGAGGCACCAGCGCGAACGATATCAGACTGAGGCTCAACAGTGAACGAAGGCAATGCACCTTAAAAACACAGAAAATAAAAGAAACTTTGCCAATTAGTCAGCTGATATCAAACTGAACCAGTTATCCAATCATGGGCATCCACAGGAATTTTTCTAGGGGAGGGCAACATTTTTCTAGGGTGGCGGAATTTTCCTAGGGGGAGGGGAAAATGACGTTTTTGCACACAGAAAACGAGACAATTTTCAATATCCAGGGGAGCAAATGGCCCCTCCTCCTCCAGACACCCATGTATCCAATCTCTCTGAAACAAGTTTTGTCAGAATGTGTGTAGGCCCTATGTACCTGACCATGGAAATCTTCCAAAACTTTAAAAGGTACTCTTCCCTATTCTACTCTTCCCTTAAACTCATGATGCATTATCCACAGGCAATTTGCTTCTGAGAGAGCAGCATAGCTCTAAAGTGCTGAACAATTCAAAGTTTGAAACTGATCTAAAACTCCTATGTTACATAAATCAGATATTCTAATATGCAGAAATTGGTATATTTGTAGTTAGATTGTTTGACCAGTGTGCTACCATTCAAGGGCGGATCAAAGAAACTACTCCTGCTAAGGCCCCAATTCGATTTTTGGGGCTGGAGAACTGTTGCCCCTAAACCGGTTTCCACAAGGGTCTCCTAAGAGAGCATACATTTAAAAACTGGGTACGATTAAACCTCAAGAGCAAAAAACTATAGGGGCCTACAAAAAACTATAAGAGGCTGTAATAGATATGACGTGTTTGTGACTTCATTTCCTTAGCCTCTGCACATGACAGATGCTGGCCAATGTCCCTCTCTCAATCTACTTATCTCCTCCCTTCGTTTTCTGTCCTGACCCTCTCGGTTGATAGTCTACAACACTAACCACTACACATCTGGCAAATGCTAAATGCAAATTCCAAATCAAAACCTCCCCTAAACATTCCCTCATGCTTTCGTTCAGGCTGTTCCACGTCTATCTTATCCACCCTTGCGACCCATTAATTGGAAAGTGATTTCATTCAATTTATAAACAGCAGAAATCTACCGAAATATCTCCTGGAAATTTGTCATTCTGTGTAATTTTATATGGCCACCCACTAACTGGCTCAACCCAGCACCATCCTCTACAGCCGTGGTGCTTGATGTAGGCCTCGTCGGGCGGACAGACAGACGGACGGACGGTGGCATGGAGTAGCACCAGGCTGCCAAAGTATCTGCCATTACTGCTAATTATTTTATCAGAATCGACTGTGAAAACGCCAGCCAAGAGAGTGAAAACGACCAGAGTGCGTAAGAGAAACCATCTGCATCTAAATTGGGAGAAAGGAAAAACTGTCGATTGATTCAGACTGCAAAGATTCGGACCCGGCTCCAACTGTGTCCAAAGCAGAGGCTCCTTTTCTCCCTCCAACCGTTCCTTCCCCCTCCCTCCCCTCTCTCTGTCTCTGTGTCTCTCTCATTGCCTCACTTCCTTCGCTCTTCCGTCTCAGGCATGCAGGGGTGCGGCTGTCTGGCCCTGTTAGCTCCGGACTAACCAGGTATCTCAAGTTTTCTCCTAAATCACTTACTAACGCCAAGCGGCACTTGTTTTTGGTCTGTCAGGAATAGGAACAAAAAGCAATTAATTCTGACGAAATTGCAACAGTAAATAAATCACGCCTATTTAGGAGAGCGGATGAATAGCTGCCGAAAATACCAGAGCAAGAAGTAGATAAATGCAAGTGCGTATACATATCTGGGAATTTCTATAGCTCCTTCTCAGATCACCAAAAAGGCAACACCCTTTACTAGCTAAAATTGGGGTTCTGAAAGAACGACAAGTCTGCCTGAATTTGAAAGATGCTCACATAGCAAAAGAAAGTCTCTGCACAACTCCTCTGACACAGTGCAGTGCTCATAAACAAGCTGATGCCCTGACCTTGGCTTCGGAAATTTAGGGTTACGATTACGGTCTCCACTGATAAACGCTCACAGACATGTAGAGATTGACCCAAAAAATCCCATTCAAGGTACACACTTCGAGCCCATGATCTGGATTGTGCTGACGATGGAAAATGGCACTGAGTCATCTGAAGAAGATCACTAACCAATTACATAAAAAAAAACTCATAGAAAGCCAACTGAAGGGGGAACTATTCCATATGCCAACCCATAGATCGTGAATTGCAATAACAAAACAGAATCCACGATAGCCCCGATCACAGCACAAGTGATCCTGGCTTCGTCAGTGGGCTAGCCTACGGATGGCCACATGTAGAGTCAGTGTCTGGAAGGAAGTACACTAGTCACTGGCATGACACACAGATCACGATGGTCACCGACATTCAAGACAGAAGTGCTCCTAACACTGGTCAGTGGCGGCGCCGTCTATGTTTGTTGTACGGCTTTTGCCGTACCACTTTTTAAGGTTTTACGGCAAAAACATAATTTTACCGCACACTTTTACCCAGACCCTCTAATTTGCCATACTACTTTTCAAATCGTGGCGCCGCCACTGACACTGGTACCATAACAGAATCGAGGATTAAATCTAACATATGGACTAGGATGCAGAGTAACTGAAGTCACGAATAATCCTGAGCTAAACACCACAAAACAAGATTACAGGAATATTATATTCATTCATTCACTCATAACAGGCATTTATATAGCGCCTCGCCTCTTCAAGGAGAACTACTCGGAGGTGCTCCCGACTCCAGCACGGCTGAATAGAGCGGTCTTAAGGCGAGAAAAGAACGTGGAAGAAAAGGTTCTGGGAAGCAAGCGGAGCGATAAGGGAAGGCTGTTCCAGGTTAGAGGGCCCACCACTGAGAAGTGCGATGCTGCCTGGTGGAGATACTAGCAAAGGAACATAGAGCATGCATAAAATTGTATATGTCCAAATGGAACCATGATAAAAACAGTGGCTGATTTATAACCCAACTTTTGACAGATACAAAGGTGGGTAAGCATCCAGGCAAGTATGAATTTAAGCATATCAGTTCATCAGTGTCTTTTAAGGATTGACTGACTGACAGTCAGTCAGCCAGACTGCTAGCCAGCCACCCCGACAGCAATGTCAATGTATGACATATGAAAATATTCTGATGGGCTTCATTAGCATGAGTTCTAACTGTATTGCCTTGTTTTATGGTTTTCAATAAAATATATTGATTGATTGATTGAGTGATTGATTGACTGACTGACAGACAGACAGACAGACAGACAGACAGACAGACTGACTGACTGACTGACTGACTGACTGAATGACTGACTGACTGACTGACTGACTGACTGACTGATTGATTGATTGATTGATTGATTGATTGATTGATTGATTGATTGATTGATTGATTGATTGATATGTCCTATCATATACTGTGGGAGCATATTTAGGACATACAAAGTCCATATGGGAATATGGTCATATGGGCTTCATTCGTCCAATTATAGTTACGCTGATTTTTTAGGGATGGGGTTAACCAGCCAGTCAGGGATCGACCAAGAGTAGTGTCTGGACAACTCATTCATCCAAAGTCATTCATCCAACCAGTCGGCAGCACCAAAGCGAAAGGAAGGGAGCAAATGTTTCGGCTGACTGATAAAAAGGTGATGAATGGAAAACGAGAAAACACATACGCAGGTATGCAGTTGGTTGAAAGGATTGACGTAGGTCAGATTGATTCAATGCTCAACAAAGTTCGTTGCTGCAAAGTTAAGGAACGCAGTTCTGACGATCGTAAGTTTCTACATTTCATCAGAACTAATTGCTCCTTGTTCCTTTTCCTATCCGTATACAACCAAGGTTTGAGATGCAATTACAAAACAAAAGTGCTTTAGCTTAAGCATTTTTGCCACTCACCAGACAGTTCTGTTTACTCTTCATTTTCCATTCTCATTACATTTCCTGGACTTGTGTTACAATGTAATATTTACGTGGCAGCTTTCGGGAAACACTCACAAACCTAACTTTTGGATTAAGCCAAAAGCTGTTTTTGTGGATTACATGTAGTCTAATGGTTAGATTACTATTCTGTCATGCAAGAGGTCAGAAGTTCAAATACCTGCTAGGGCAGGAAAATGTTCTAAAACTTTCTACTCTGTTTGCACCCTCTAGTGATTCAGCTCAGCAATAAAATGTGTACATAACTCTATGCTGTCTGTAGAAAGAGCATGTGGTGATGAAGAGGCCTCGATGCCTGCTCTCATATGCCGTGGCAAAGAAAAGGAAGTCGCTTAACACTTCTTACCATAACTGCCTCTTCCTCATTTTTAGTACACTCTCATCATCAAAGTGTTAAAGGACTGCTCTCTCTCTGTCTCTGTCTCTGTGAGAGAGAGAGACAGAGAGAGAGAGAGAGAGAGAGAGAGAGAGAGAGAGAGAGAGAGACAGACAGACAGACAGACAGACAGACAGACAGACAGACAGACAGACAGACAGACAGACAGACAGACAGACAGACAGACAGACAGACAGACAGACAGACAGACAGACAGACAGAGTCTCTATGTCTCTGTCTCTGTCTCTGAGCGAGAGAGACAGACAAACAGACAGACACACAGACAGACAGAGACTCTCCCTCTGTCTCTGTCTGTCTGTCTGTCTGTCTGTCTGTCTCTCTCTCTATCTATCTTTCTCTCTGTTTCTCTCTGTACATATGACTATCACGGTAATGCAAAGATGAATGATTTACAGCTGTACCAATGCATATGATTGCGTACATGCTGCAAAGTGATTCATTGATGCACCTACTGAATCCTTCATCCACCAAACTAGTGAAGCAACAGCAGACAGTACACCACCGACTCCAGGTGTACCAGTGATAAACTCCTACTGTTGTCCAGCCAACGAGTAGCCCAGGTAAGAAAGGAATGACCCAATGAATGGATACAAAGGTCCAGGTGAATCAAATCACGGGAGGAACCAGCCACGGTCCTATCTGAGTTTGGGGGTATACCACTGAGTTGCCCTCCCACCCACAACTATGTTCAGCAAGATTTTCCAATAGAAATGTTCAAGTAGAAAGTATGTATAATAGTAGGGCTACAGTTCAACTGGCAAATATTATGAAGGGGAGGAATTAGTCCATAAATAAAGGGTACAGAGAAGTTATTCAAATAGTAAATGGTTTTAAAGGGCGGTGACATGACTAAAAAAAGATTATAGGAATTTTTTTAAACATGAAACCTTGAAATTGGAGGAGTTGGACTAAAATAAGAAGTCAACCGAAACTCTCCACCATTTACAAGATCTCCGCCAATGTACAATAGTCTCCCTTCTCAACTCCCGGATTCGCCAGTGCATGGTATGCCAATGAGTTGCCCTCACACGCAAAACTATGTTCAGGAAGGTTTTCCCATAGAAATGTTCAAGCAGAGAGTATGTATATTGTATAATAGTTCAATTGGCAAATATGATGAAGGACAGGAATTGTCCAGAAATGAAGGGTAGAGAGAACTTATTCAAATAACAAAATGAAGGGTAAAGAGCAGCTAGCATGGTTGAGGTTAGATATGGCAAAAGTGTCCGCCCATACTAGACAATGTAAGACAGGGGCGTTTGCAGAGAGACGAAAGAAGGGGAAGACGAGGAAGTGGGGAGAAGATGAGGAAGAATATTCATCATGTGCCTCACTCTGTATACACTTGGTCTTCCAAACTGCAGCCTTTGTGAATAATGAAGACGAATGGTTCTGACCAACAGATGTCGCCAAAACATCGCAACCATGTATTACAGGTTGTATCAGCTGCAGCCGGAGGGCAGCACCTTTGTAGCCATCAGCAGAAGACAGAGGGACGAAGACGATGATGATGGTGCTTGGTCATCTAAGTGTTATCCTCAGGTGTCACTCTAGGGCGTCGGGTGACAGTTGAACAAAGGAGGGGTGGACAGGGCACATCAACAAAGGGTACACACCTCCACAGGCTGGCTACAGACGGAACAATAGGGCTAATAGCTGGCTGCTTCGCGACTGATACAACTTCACAACAGCACAAAATGTTTCTAATTATCTGTTCACTTGAAAAGCAATGATTACTGAACACAAACACAGGCACAGATACAAATACACTAGACTCCCAACAGTTTCCTTTAGGGTTAGATGCCTGCATCTGAATGCGTCCTGTGCAAATCTGAGTCTCCCTGGATGTTCATTATGTAGGAATCTTGACACGTTCTCAATGCACGTTTGCGTACCTTAGCTACATCAACTGACACTCGGTCACTGGACAGTGGTGCTGTGTTAGGGAGGCTCAGATTTGCACAGGACGCATTCAGATGTAAGCACTGAACCCTAAAGGAAATCTGAAGCACAGGTGCTAGGCACTTCTCGTTAAAGTAGAGTTCATTTATGGGAAAATGCACTAATTAATAATTACCAATGATTGGTCCTGAAAATTGTTACACAAACATCCAGATTGAATTGTATTGTATTTAGGAGTTTATAAAGCGCCTCTCACAGTACAACCTAATGATCCTAATCAGAAGCTCTTCCAGTGCGAGGAGCCCCGTGTGAAAAGGAAAGTCTTAAGACAGCGAGAAGTAGCAGCAATGCCCCCAGTTAGGATCTGAGAATGAGTCAAGGAAGGAAGAAGATTCCAGAGGGATGGACCAACAGATGCGTAGGCACGGTGTTGAGCCATAGAAGTCCGGGTCCGAGGGACAAAGAGGTCATGTCAGTCTAAAGAACGGAGAGGACGGCCAGAGGCAGCCGAAAGATGTCGACAGATAAGATCACAGAGATAACGAGGAGCTTGACCTTGGAACACTCCAGAGGTAAGGAACAGGATTTTAAACTGGATACGCTCAGTGAGTGGAAGCCAATGTAAGTGCTCGGACATAAAAGTCGAGATATGAGAGTATACATACACAGTTATATAGTGTATACACATTAAACCCAGGAATCTATGGGATAACATCTGCACGACCTGCATTCAGCCAATCATATCTTTTCAATTCGTTAGAGTAATGCAAACACAAAGGCCACTGATCCACTTCAAGAAAAAGACAAGGACTCTCATTCATCAACATTATCCTTCTGAATCTGATTGTGCTTAAAAATACTACAAATGACCCAGCCCCTTGCTCAACAAATGACAATGGTCATCTATCAAAATGTATAACAAGAAACCAATGAACATCAGCCTATAAAATAAGAACAAATGCAACAAAGGTCACCCCATATGGACGGATAACAACAGCATCTAGTCCACAGACAATAGACACTAAGGAGCACCTCTGAGTAGGTTGTACTGTGAGAGGGGTTCCAAGACAAATGGTTTAGGACAAATGGTTCACCGCCAAATGGTTCACGGACAAATGGTTCACTGACAATGGTTCATGATCTTCCACCTTCTAGTTCGTGCTATATTTTCATCATCGCTCATCCAGCTTCTAGTTTGAGCTAGATTTTCATCACTCATCCAGCTTCTCGTTCGTGTTTTATTTACACTGGACTGCGAAAAAGCATTTTGAGCTCTATTTTCATCCAACTAAAAGCTGGATGAGCAATGAAAATATAGCTCAAACTAGAAGCTGGATCAGCGATGATGAAAACGTAGCTGAAACTAGAAGTTGGAAGATCGATGAAAATAGAACTCAAACTAGAAGCTCGATTCTCGATGAAAATATAGCTCAAACTAGAAGCTGGAAGATTGTGAACCAATTATTGTCCGTGAACCAATTGTTGTAACACCTGTGAGAGGCGCTTTATAAATTCGTAAATACAACACAATCTGGGTATTTGTGTAACAATTTTTCAGGACCAATTAACAGGCCAGTCAGCCATCTCTCCTGAACTTCTAGGCCTTCTCTAACTGATAGTGATAAAAGATACTGAGCCATAAGCAACCAAGCCAGCCAACAAATCACACAACCTACTTGAGATCAGTCAACAGGCCAGTCAGCCATCTCTCCTGAACGTCTAGACCTTCTCTACTCCAACGGATAGTGATACAAGAGTGCTGATGAGTGGCATAAGTGCCAGCGCTATACAAATCTCCAAATACGATACGATACGATACGAAGATACTGAACTGCAATCAACAAAGCCAGCCAACAAGTCACCTAACCACACAACCTGGGAAAACCAGCCATTTACTCTACCAGTCAACCAATCACCTAACTAGCCAGCCACCAAGCCAGCCAACAAATCACCCAACCACACAACCTGGGAAAACCAGCCATTTACTCTACCAGTCAACCAATCACCTAACTAGCCAGCCACCAAATCACCCAACCACACAACCTGGGAAAACCAGCCATTTACTCTACCAGTCAACCAATCACCTAACTAGCCAGCCACCAAGCCAGCCAACAAATCACTCAACCACACAACCTGGGAAAACCAGCCATTTACTCTACCAGTCAACCAATCACCTAACTAGCCAGCCACCAAGCCAGCCAACAAATCACTCAACCACACAACCTGGGAAAACCAGCCATTTACTCTACCAGTCAACCAATCACCTAACTAGCCAGCCACCAAGCCAGCCAACAAATCACTCAACCACACAACCTACTTGAGACCAGTCAGCCATCCATTCCATATGCCATCCATCCAGCCACAAAACATCAATCTAAATCCACACCTCACTCACTCTAAACACCCAAACTGAACAGTTCTATCATTCTTACCGGAGTCTGAGGTGATGGCAGGTGACGACACTTCCATCATCATCATTATCACCAGAAGCAGTGCCATCAACTGAACAGCCGCTGCTGTCATCTGGCGTCGAATTGAGGTCGACTCTGGCTTCATCCTCAACATATCTCTATCAGTGTGATTAATCCATCAAGAATGTCAAGTGCAGTCACCTGTAGGAATTAAGGACAAAAAGCTTTTAAGATTTCTAACAAACTGCAATCAGCCAACATTGTAAATGGAGGAAATCAGAGGAAAAAATAAACAAATCCCAGAATTTTTAGAATTTAGTGTACTGAGTTAATGTGTCCAGATGAAACAGAACAATTAGCTTTGCTTGTCTATGTGTAACTAACAAGAAATAGGTACATCCTACCAGTATTATTCTGTGTTCATGTCAGTAACTGGTTCATCCAACGGTTGACAGTCAAACAATACAAACAATTTCCCTTTGTTTACTTTTGATTTTCATTTGATTTCCTTTAGATTTTCTCTCGATCTTTAATCAAATCTTGGTTTTCAAACAAGGAAAACAAGCAAGCCTTAAAACTGGTTCCGTCAAACAGTTCGAAATCAACACTTATTCTCGCATTCAAACCGAGACAGAATTATCGTCATGCGAAGTATATGAATGAGATAAGTCTTCCACGTAAGATTAGCGGGAGCATCTCCGGGCAAGAAGTCGGTTGTAGATTGAATTAAAGATACGGAAGATGCAACAGCTGGTGTTTCGGTGAGTATTGTTTCAATCTAGACCATCGACGATGGCCGGACCTGATTAGCCCCGACTTCTGACAGCGGCACTATAGAAACTGCACCCAAGTCTCACTAGAGACATATGTGGACTCGTGGAGCCCTCTATGGACGTCCGGCCTCTGATTGCAATCCTTAACAAAGTCATTACAGTAACACGTTCTTGTGAAAGACAGTGTGAAAGACAGACAGACAGAGACGGACAGACAGACAGAGACGGACAGACAGACAGAGACAGACAGACAGACAGATGGAGAAACAGACAGACAGACACAGGCAGACAGAGACAGACAGATACAGAAAAAGACTGACAGACAATAAGACAGAGACATACAGACACAAAGACAGACAGACAGAGACAGACAGATAGATAGGCAGATGGAGAAACAGACTCACAGACACAGACAGAGACAGACAGACAATCGGACAGAGACAGCAAAAGGAAATACATACAATAAGACAGATACAGAGGCATACAGACACAAAGACAGACAGACACAGACAGACAGACAGACAGATGGAGACAGACAGACAGACACAAAGACAGACAGATGGAGAAACAAACAGACAGACACACACAGGTAGACACAATCAGACACACAACTGGACAGAGACAGAAAAATACAGACAGAAATCAGACAGATACAGAGACATACAAACACACAAACAGGTAGACAGATAGAGACAGACAGACAGACAGACATATAAAGACACCGGCAGAAAGGAACAGAGTATACATGTGTGAGAAACCTTGCACTGGCTGCTGAAAGAGGCTGCTACATGATGATGAAGCTAAGGCAAGGAAGACGGAAGGCACAGCGCAACATTAGACGCAACTGAGGCTGAATGAGGACACGCCAGGTGCAAGTAATCGACCAAATGGCAGTGGAAAACATCTGTATTTCCAACTGGGTCAGTGCATAGGGGCAGCACGGACAATCTGTTCTTCGGAGTTCGGACAGGAGCCGTTTCCAGTCCATCTGCTCAGAGATAATGCGCAAATATTGAACGTTTTTTGCCAGTGACGAAAGGTAAACAATGGAGAAAAAACAATAGTTGCCGTCAATGTTTCAAGTCCATTGTATCCAAGTGACAGCAAGAGATGATTCCTCTGGGACCCGGTTATTATCTAAAGTTTATTAAAACCAGATGTCGCCACCTGTTGTCGCTCATCAACCGAATTAAACGAATTAAACGACAATAATGTGTCACATGATCAGGCGGCACTTTGAAGGCCTTCTTATCAGGTGAAATGTCACATATGGAAGATATATATACATATATATACATGTAACTATACACTATGTTCTAGAAAAAGCTGATGAAAAACATACAGCCATGTATAACTGTACATGTTTATATAATACATATGTATAAGTAACGTATATGTATATACACATATGCATATTATGCTTTGGATAATGCTTTGGAATCAAGAAAAGGGGAAAGGCAGATAAAAGTCAACACAGCAACTGAAGCAAAACTCAGTTCTGACTTACTGCATGCGTGAAGCAGGCATAGGAAGACTCAACTTCAAACCGACTTCAAAGCTCAAGCTCAAGAATATATATATATATATATATATATATATATATATATATATATATGTTCGTTTATAATATAAGAATGGCACACCGCATTCATGAACAAGAAGAAATAGTAAGAAAAAAGAAAAAACTCAATAAAAACTCAATGATGCGTTGAGAGCGCTGCTGAGCTTGAGCAGCACTATATAAATGTTCGGTTACAATTACAATATCAGTGCAGAGCAGCAGATCAGGATTTGAAGTTAGGGAATGACATGCAATTAATTAATTTTCCACTAGGACTGGCCACAACATGTTAAATTGTTAATGGTGAAAACTGATGGCCAGCTATAAGTCACAAGTAGTCCAAACTAACATGGTTGTCATGGTAATATTTTTTACATGTAATTCCACCAAGTTCATCAGAGGATGTTATCTAAATCCTCGAATTATGCACACAATTCTTCAACTATCATCATCATCATCATCATCATCATAATCATCATCGTCGTCATCATCATCATCATCATCATCATCATCGTCATCATCATCATCATCATCATCATCATCATCATCGACAAGGTTGAGAACCGCTGTATTAGACCATGTTATCTAATAGACAATAATAAACAACACTATCCAATAACACTGTCAGTAACCATCAAACAAGAGCAATAAAGTGTCAATAAATACAGCCATAAAAGAAGGCAATTACCATCATGCAAGGACCCAACTCATTACAGGAGCTATATGATAAACTGATATTTAAACCACACTTTCCCACGGCACAAAGAATTTACCTCACAGTCTTTAGCGATGAAACGAATTTTCAGCGAAACAAGAGTTTTCAGTTGCCTTGCGTTTTAATCCCAAAACTAAGGGTAAGTTTTATGAACAGTTGACTGTTCCTACACATAAATTAGCCAACAACTCTAATCTTATATCAGGCATGTTGAGAGCTTCTTAAAATGTGCTTTATAAAAGCTCAGATACATACATACATACATACATACAAACATACATACATACATGCATACATACATACATACATACATACATACATACATACATACATACATACATACATACATATATACATACATAGGCCTACATATATACATACATACATACATATATACATACAATTATAATTGCCGGTCCAAGTCGACTTCCCACCATTACTACTCTCTCCTCTGCACTCTCAAGGTAAGAGGGTTTGATTTATGGCAAAGATTGTTCAAAAAAGCCAACCTCCAAGTGGAGTTAATTGATAAGAATATTGGCATACATGTCTTAAACCATGTGAAACTGTTGCACCCGAGTTACTGCGGAAGTTTGAGACTAGCAGAATATTTTGACGATTATATGTATTGCTGGATTCCCTGCAAATGTTACAACTCGATTCAGAAAAGGCTATGCAGCAGAAAGCAGTGCATATTTTAAGGAATTTACACTACTGGGACAAAATTTTTGAACTCGTCTCTGAAAAACTTTGATGACCTTTTTCTGGGAATTCATCTCCCCGAAAACCTTGATGACCTTTTTTAGGAAGTCACCGCCCAAAAAAGTCATCTCCCGAAAACCCATGATGACCTTTTCTTGGGAATTCTTCTCCGAAAAAAGTTGATGACGTTTTTTTAGGATGTCATCTCCCGAAAAAGTCACCTCCCGAAAACAGTTCATGACCTTTTCTTAGGAATTCATTTCCAGAAAAAGTTAATGACCTTTTTTGGCAATTTACTACTGGGGCAAATCTTAAAACTCTTGCAACATTTTGTCCCACTACTTATACTTTAACCATACATTGCCTGGGACAAATCAGACTAACTACTGGGACAAATCCTAACACTATTGGGAAATTTGTCCCACTAGTTATACAGTTAAAATATGCCCTGGCAGAAAGGAATATTAGTTCAACCTGGAATGAATGAATCCACTGACAACTCTTCCTCATCTCGGTTACACGTTGCTCTCAACAACGCCTATACACCTCACATGAAGTGTGCGAAAAATACTGCCGTTGGCTTTATTGGTTTCTTCTCCACTCTAGACTGATTTATTGAAAGATCGGAAAGATGCTAAGCACATCTTTCCACTTAATGCCAGTATATGGCCAATATAAATACCTGCCACTTACCGAGTTACTGCTCCACTGCTGGTCGAACACTTCGGGCGAAACTGAGTAACAACCACATCGATCGCCACGTGTATCTATCTCGATCTAAATAATTTACACCGAACTAGTAGCCTACTTGTCCAAGCGATAATCTCTCTGCCTCTGTATTAGTTACTACTATACAGTAACGTATAATAAACTGAACAGTTGCGGCTCTATCCAAGCGATAATCTCTCCGCCTCTGTATTAATTACTACTAGAGCGCATAATAAACCGAACAGTTACGGCTCCGAGAGAACACGGTAACTGGCCATTTAGCCGCATCCTCATAATCATCATCATCACAAGTCTCCGATCATCCTCTGCACGCAGTCAGCGTCCGCAACCGATGACGACGAAAGCGATCAGCTTCCGCTTAAACGCAATTGCCACTGGGTCGTCGTTCAAACCAAATTCAGCAGCACCCAGCGCCAGCAGTTGCTTGGCCATCCACGGATATTCGAGATGAGGCGGCGGCAAATGCGGTGGGGGATGAGAAGGAGAGCAGCGGGGACCATCCCTCGCTGGCTTCTGCCCGTCACTCGGCAACTTCGCTGACTAATAACTTAACTCGTCGATCTCCATAACATGAGCGCAGGAATGAGAAACTTAGTCGTCAGTGATTCGTTTTCCTCCAGTACGCAACATTCCTCCCCTCCTAACGATATCGCAACGTTGTCTAACGCGCGTCGCGCGTGCAAGTTACGCGCGGTGCGCATGCGTATTGCAGTGTGCGGCAGGTGCTTCCCACGTCAGGGCGAATCCAGTTAGTAACGCCGCGTCGCCCTTTTTGCGAATGACCCCATTAGGGTGTTGCCCAATAGTCCGTACTACATGGAGACGCGGACTCGGATACATGTGTAACCTTTAGAAGCGGGTATATATGTGCGTGGGCCTGTTCCGTGTGCCACAGCCTCTAGGCCCAACCGTCGGCCACGCAGGTGAATAGTTTCCCCGGCGCCGACATCTAATCGCACTGCGAGTTTGATGGATGGAGCAATGGGAGGCAGATGCCACTAAGTCCACCGCTGATTCAGACGATGATGATTAGAACCGGCGTGTATCTTCTGCGCATAAACTTCTGTTTGAAAGGTTTTGCCTGCTCTCGAGTGCCATTAATTTTCTAAGGCTGTCAGTTTTTAGCCGCACGGAAGTGACGTCTGTACAAAATAGAACGTGTATCCGATGCAAGCAGACGATTTCGTCATAAGCCTGTGTCATAGTCGCCAGATGGCGCCACATGTCATTATATAGCGACAACTTTCCATCAACTTTACAGCGAGTTCTGCGCTCTGCAGCCCGTCTCATTGGGCATATTCCTAAACATGGCCAAGTCTCTATATATATGCTGGAGGTCCTTCACTGGCTTCCTATGCGCTTACGCATAGAATATAGGATCGCTGCCTTAGTATGGCGATGTTGTCAGGGCCCTGCCCCTGCTTACCTTCGAGAGCTTTGCTGCACAGTTTCAGGTGTCCAAGGCCGACGTTCCCTCCGCTCAGCGGGAAAAGGGGTACTTTTAGTTCCATTTGCTCGTTCCACGACTATGCAAAGTCGAGCTTTTTCAGTGGTGGGCCCGGTAGTCTGGAATAGACTTCCCTTAGAGCTCCGCATGTGCCCTGGGGTCACCCCTGGCATATTTCTTGCAAAACTTAAAACTGTCTTATATGAACGTGCTGGTGTCGGGAGCGCCTCTGAGTAGTTCCCTTGAAGAGGCGCTATATAAATCATCGAATGAATGAATGAATGAATGAATATACCGACGTAGGATCACATCGTAGTTGAATGTTCCTATACGTAACACCAGATTTATGCAACAACCCCATAAGCTCTAGGTGATTCATGCCTTTTTGTCATGATGAACTGCTGGTTTTATTATTGGTGATGATGATGATGATGATGATGATGATGACGACGACGACGACGAAGACGACGATGACACTGGTGATAATGGTGGTGGTGGTGATGTATAAGTATAATGCATTACTACGCATATGCGTACACCCCGCATGCACACACATACACACATATGTATATATATATATAGGCCTAAATGACCTAAATATTTGTATATAATACGTATGCAAGAAAGTAAGTATATTCTTTCTTTTAACCGGCTGCAAGACGCACTCCGTGTATATAAACAACTGTTATCAAGTCAATAATAAGAATAGAGCATTCTACATATAAAAGTTTTTCATGTTATGATCGGCTATAATTGGTAAAACTCGGTCATGAGAACGGGGCCAGATAGAATAATATTATGTGTATATGTAACGGAAGTAGCTCGCCTGCATTCAGTAAGCACTGGAGGGCCTGATAGGCAGACTATCAGCAGTTCAGACTTTATTGAGAACACAGACTTCATATGCGTAATTTATGGGACGGAGGGTAAGAGGGGTACTCGTACCCTACAGTTTTTTGACTGGAGGGTACCGTACCCCCACTTTCATATGCATTGTTTTTACCCATTATTGTTTTATCAGAGGAAGCACCTCAAGATTCAAAACAATTACCGAGAATTATCATCAGTGTGATCACCATCGTCATCACTCTCATTATTGTTATTGTCGCTGTTATTATTGTTATTGTCATCATCACCACCACCACCACCATCACCACCACCACCACCATCATCATCATCATCATCGTCGTCGTCATCATCATCATCATCATCATCATTAAGTCTATAATTATTATTAGGCCTATGCTTGTAATTTTAAACGATGCCGTTATAATTATTTAACAGCCGCGAAGCTAAAACAATGCGAAATTTGGTGTCCCCCACTTTCTAGACCAAAGTTATGCTCCTGCAATAAAGGTCTATTGTTACATCATGAAACACCCATGGACGGCGATCCCGGAGGGGTCAAGGGGGACAAGACCCCGCCTCTAAGGGTGGGAGACACGCCATGCATATTTCCGCCCACATTTTGAAGAAACACCAAAAATGGTTACCAAAAATGTTTGGACCTCTTTTTTACCAGATCAGTTCAAAATTCATTTTTGACCAGATCAGTTCAAAGGTGTTCCCCCCACCTGTTAAACAAGATCGCCGCCAGTGGAAACAACTTTTTCGTTAGTAAGGTCTAAATTTAAATTTTAAGAATAAAGGCTCTTTTTATGCCACTTTAATTATGATACACGTTCATTGTATAAGTTCTTAAATTTTAATTTTAAAACGTGAGGCTTATTATTACGTCACTTCAATTATGAAACCTATTATTTAGTAATTTTTAGATTTATACAATAAAGGCCTTTGTTACATCACTAGGCTACTTCAATTATCGAAAAGTGTACTGTCATTATTATTATTATTATTATTACAAACATTTTTAACGCGCGCAATAAGTTTACATTTAGAGAATAAAGGCCTTTGTTACGTCACTTCAGCTATGAAAAAGTCTGCTGTTATTAACTTTAAATTTAGAAAATAGAGGCTTATTGTTACGTCATTCCAATTGTTAAAACGTATAATCTCGGATTACGTCACTTAACTTAAAAAGTCTATTGTTATTAAGTTTAAAGTTGGATAATAAAAGACTAGCAATTGTTACATATACGTCATTTGATTATGGAATACGTCTATAATTAGTAATGTTAGATTTAGAGAAAAAAAGGCCTTTGTTACGTCACTTCAAAAGTCTATTAATGTTATTAAGTTTAAATTTAGAGAATAAAGGCCTATTGTCACGTTATTTCAATTGTGAAACACGTCTATTGTTTGTAATTTTAGATTTAGACAATAAAAGCCTTTCTTACGTCACTTCGATTATGAAAAAGTCTATTTTGTAATTAGGTTTAAATCTAAGGAATAAAGGCCTGTTATTGTTATGTCACTTCAGTTATGATCGACACATGTCCAGGGCAGTGGCGTAGCCAGGTTTTAACACTAGGGGGAGCGGGCACATGAAAAAGGCCCCAATTACCAGAATAAATAATTTCAATTAATTACACTCATCATGATTAGGCCCTATAAGTATTTATTTTTGTATTTTAAATAGAAACACTGAAACACCCAAAAGGTGGCAAAAGCAATATGTATTGTAAATGTATAATAGTATTATAGTGTAGGCCCTACTCTAAAATAACAGTACTAACACAAACACTGGCGTAAACTTGTTAAAAATATTGGGGGCATTTGGTTATTCACTCTACACTTGTTGCATTGGGTGTACACTGTTGTACAGTCCATCTAAATTATTGGGGGAGGCACATCCCCGGCTGCCCCCAGTCCCCCCACCCCACCTCCAGAGTCTACGCCTATGAACACAAACCATTTAAAACAGACTTTTTCGTCTAGACTTCATTTTAGCAAAGTTATCGATTACTTCGTTATGATCCACTTCACTAGCGAACTGTCTTTCGACCGTAATCAAAGCTAAACCAGATAATCTTTCCTCGTCCAGTGTTTACTCTAGTCCCCCTCTTCTGAGGGGGGAAACAAGGTTTGTCGGGGGGCATCAACAACGGCGACCTTTTTCGGAGAAATTTAATCTGAGTTCAAACACCACAAAATTTTTACAGTTTAGGAATTTCAGCTTTCAAAGTTGGAATTTCATCTTTAAAAAAAGTTGATGAGTTTTTTTAGTCATTCGTCCCATTTTTTAGTCATTCGTCCCATTTTTCGAACTTCAAACTCGTTTACGACCTTTTTTTACGAATTCTTCTCCTTTACTTCGTCTCTGGGGGGAGCGCAACATGTATCCTTGGATCCTGGTGGGAATTTCTTCCCCAAAACAGTCCATACATTATAATATTGCCGGCCCCTGGGGGAAACTTCAATCCTGGGGGGGGAATTCCCCCCCCCAAACGACGTCTAGATTAAACACTGGTCCTCGTCCATTGTATACAACGTAGGTATGATTTATGAGTTCGAGTCGGATAAAGGACTGTTCCACACCAGCGTTTATTGGCAAGGTCAGCAAAATGCGGTACAGTGTGTACTGCAGGCTAGGATAGGCCTAAATGGAACATAAAATTATGTCATTGGCGATCATAAGTTTTAGTAAATGTCTGCTAGAGATTCTAAGTTGGCTACATTGCCAAAATGCTTTGGATCTAAACAACTACATTTTTGAAGTCACATTTCTAAAATTCTCAAATGCTCAAGTCTCTAGTTATATGATGAAGGTCCTACATTGGCTTCCTGCCAGCCAGCGCGTATTATACAAGGTTGTTTCCCACAGTGTCGGTGCCAGCTGGGTTTCACTCCAGCTTACCTGCGGGTCCTTTCGCGCCTCGTGCTGGGAGTTCAGGGTAGCCGCAACCTCCGATCTTCGGGGAAGGATGCTCATTGTGCCTGCAGTTGCCCCACAGCCACCATGCGAAACCGTGCTTTTTCAGTGGTGGGCTCGACGGCATGGAAAGGGCTCCCTTTGGAGCTGCGCCTGCTCCAAAGAACTCCCACTGATACGTTCTACACTGTAACACTAGATTGAAAACTGTCCTATTTGGCCGCGCTGGAGTCGGGAGCACCTCTGAGTAGCTCCCTTGAAGAGGTGCTATATAAATACTTGAATGAATGAGTTAATTAAATCTTTTAGTTATGCTATTTATGAAACAATCTAGAGACACTATGTAGGCTCTATAGGTTTCAACCATGATTTTTTTCTGGAATCGTCCACTGACATTCCCTCATGGAATTTCTTTCTTTTCCGAACTCTATATTGCTCATAGTCGGTATAGTAATGTCACATTTTTGAGCCAGCTTAGTTGTTTCATTCTCAATCCGTTCAAACTCAGATTCAAATTCATTTCACATGTTTTTCATCTCGTTTTCAAATAGTTGAATTAGAAGCAGAGAGTAAATCAAAGTAAATATCTCTGTAAATATGTGGATAAAATGAAAGCCTTCTCTGGCACTTTTTCGCAGAATATTAGAAGAACTATAAGAATTCGAACTTTTCAAGGGTTACAAGAATAGGCCTACTTTTTGCCTCAGCCAACTGTTTAGTAGTGCAGCTTGAAAGAGGTTTGCCATTTAAGGACAAGGTAACATATTTCTTATGTCGTTTGAACGATTGGAATAAATAAATTTCGAACGATTGTAATAAATAAATTGTGAAAAAGGCCCCACATTTTGGAAAATGGTCTCAGGGGGAGCGGTCGCTCCCCCTGCTCCCCCCCTAGCTACGCCTCTGGTCCAGGGCTGTAGTGGTAAAATAAGAGGTGATCGAGTTTACGCTACCGGTGAGAAGCGGCGTCGCTAGGGCTGGTGTCGCCCAAAAAATTTGATGACCTTTTTTTAGGAATTCGTCTCAGAAAAATTTATGACCTTTTAGGAATTCTCAGAAAATTCTTGACTTTTTAGGAATTCATCTCTGAAAAAAGTTGATAACCTTTTTTTAGTCATTCGTCATTCGCCCTCAAAACCTCTCATTACCTATCTTTTTTCGGGAAATTTTCATTAGTCAATGGCTATACGGTCTCTACAGAGGTAAGTATACGCTGTATACCCGCGTATACCCTCGCTCTAGAGGTGAGTATACGCAGAGCCGTTTTAAGGAGTTTGGGGGCCCTAGGCACAACCCGCACAAACCCTAAATAACCTTAAACGTAATCCGATTTCCGTCTCAATATCTGATCAGTCTCAGATACAGTGTATTGCATTAGTGCATTGTACGTGCATATGTGTCATTTTGTTAAATTTATTAATATAGTATACTGTTACTAAACTCATAATAACACAGCTCTTTGTACTACAAGTGTAAAATAAAAGTTTAGCTTAACATACTTTACAGTTTCCAGTGTTTATTTGTTAGGCCTATACAAACTGAAAGTGTGATTACAATGAGTGCATGTTTGCTATACATGGATTGTGACTTTGTAACGACAGTTTCTTACAAATATCGCTTTCGTGTTTTGCTCTGAGCAAAGTCTTTTATAATATCATCGAAATTCAAAGACTCCAACACATCTGATTCTATGCTCATGACAGACAGGCAGTTCAATCGTTCTTGCATCATACGGCTGCAAAGCTCGTTCTTGATTAATTTAAGTTTTGATTAATTTAAGTTTTGAGAAAGAACGTTCACCCGTACAGTTTGTCACCATCATTGACAGATAGATTGATGACCCATCGTTGTTGTTGAAAACAAGCGACAGACAAAGCAATACACAGACTTCTGCGATGGAGAAAAGAGCAGCCACTCGCGACAAACTGATTCACCATTTCGCAGTTCACGACGGAAACAGGAATCAGTTAATATGCAACTTATCTCCCGTTCGAATCGGTTCGATACACGCGTTGAGTCGTACTAAAGTCAGACTCTTTATGCTGGCAACTAGCAGGACCTTTACGAATCCAATAAGATCGCAATTCCTCCGTGATTGGAGTCCATAGCCTAAGGCTGCATCAGTTGGATAGTCCGCTGACTCCGCAAGGCTTACATCTTGCGAAATAGGCTTCGAATTTTGGTGTTGTGACAACATCTGTAGGCCTACTTTCGACTGGTAGACCGTCATCTTGCAGCGACAATAACTGTTCATCTTTATCGCAAACAATGGCATCAGTAGACGAGTAAGACAACGTAAGAGTATCTTACGTCTCAACAATGTCGGACTGCGATGATGATTGTGTTTTCTGACTTTGAAAAAAAATATACTTTTGGATGTTTGTTCGACATTTCAATTTCAGTTGCTTCCTTTTTTCTCTTCACTCGTATAATTTCTACGCATTTTTGATGGGTTGTCTGATATTTCGTTTAATTGATCGTAGGCCTAGTGATAATTGGCCAAAAGTTGCAAATCGGTTTACCGTGAACGACGGTGATAACAGACAATCAGAATCTTAATCTGCATAACAAAAAGGGTAGAAACTATCAAAAAACCTCAACCTTATACATTGGAGGAGGTGGAAATGAAGTGATTTTGTTAAGTTAAATAAGTTTGCCAAGTTCACTACCGACTCAGTACCGAGCGTCGACACGCCAACATCATTCTATTTATCCTATTAACTGTGCGAATTTTTTTTACTCTTTTTGCCCTTTTTATAATTTAAAGTTTAAAACAATTTAAAAAAGACTAGATTGTAGGACAGAGAGATTTAATATTAAAAATTAATATTAACTTACCAAGACATAAAAATTCCTTGAATAGGCCTAGCGTTGTGAAAAAGCAGACAAATGAAAACAAACATAATAGCCAATAGCCTACAGCAAGTTGTGCGCCATCGTCGCCATGCGTTAAAATTATTGATTTATTTCTATAGCGCTCTGATTTTATTACCAATAATTATATTTAACTAAAAATGCAGACCGCAGACATTTGTTTTAAAAAAATAATAAAAATGTGTTATTGTTTTTACTTTACTTTGCAGAATTGTTACTTGTTAGAGCAGAACTTATAATATTGTTATTTTGTTTCTGTGCCGCCGCGGGGCCCCCCCCGCTGCGCGGGGCCCTAGGCCCGGGCCTCGCGTGCCTATGCCTTAAAACGGCACTGAGTATACGCTGTCTAGAGGTGAGTATAGCCTACGCTGTATACCCGCGTAGCCTATACCCTCGACTGCAGCCCTGCACATGACTCTTCAATAATGAACAGTCTATTGTTAGTAATTTTAAATTATCACTATTATTTTTATTGTCATTATTATTATACTTTATTATTGTTATTGTTATTATATTT
>OY744617.1:21973967-22108967 GCA_963556255.1 Allolobophora icterica
CTTTATATGCTGTTTCTTCAAAAAAAATTTGGGGGGACATATGTATGGTGTGTCCCCCACTCTAAAAGATGGGGGTCTTGTCTCTCTCGACCCCCCGGATCGCCGGCCATGTGTAGACGTCTCTGCACAGTGGAGGTCACCGTCATATGCTGGGAGAAATATCAGCTTATGCGTGGGGTGTGGAATGGATGTTATAGGCCTACCTACATCGATAAAATTTGCTTTTGACAGAGGTAGGTCTAATAGACTTAGTTTGTTAATTCTATGTGGAAAGAGATTCTAATGATAGAATGATTGTTTTATCAAAAGCGTAGGCCTAAATTTTACGCTTTGGTGTCGCAGATTATAGGCCTAATGGATCGAGGTTACGAGAAAAGGTCTTACTGTGTCGAAGAGTGGGGAATTCCTGGGCTTGCGTGCTGAGACTTGTGAGAGGCTCACAGGTTAGTGCGGAGATTTGAGATGAGTGGACGCGCGTATATAATGAGGTACTTCAGAGTACCTCATTATAATTATACGCGCGAATATAAGCGAATAGGAAGAAATGACATGAGCCAAAGCGGACGAAGAATTACGCATTGGCAGTAAACTAGGCCTAACTGCAAAATGCTAATTAATAGTATGCTTACACATGATTGTGCTTATTGCGCATTTAGGACATGTATGATATGTAATGTAAATCTTCGAAGTTTCTCAGCGCCACACAAAATCCAGGTCAGGGAGACCAGCTTACCACTCGGAACCCGCACTAAGCCCCCTATATCAAATCGAGTCCGCTATAGCTAGGTTGTTTTGCCCGTTCCGGTATCAGGTCAGAACCCGGGTAGGTCAAGTTGAGAGACCAATATTCCCACATGGGACCCAAGTAGTGCCCATATGGGTCCCAGCAAAAGTGTATGGGAATGCTGGCCAGTGCTGTAGGCCTATTAACAGCATTGTGGGCCCTGGCCCCTGGGCAAAGCGATGCACTGGGCCCTGTCCACCCACAGAGATAAAAACTGTTGCGCGTGCAGGCTACGTATACATAAATTTTTTTGGTCTTTTGGGACCCCCAGAATCGTGGAGCCCCTGGCGACTGCCCACTTTGCCCATACGTTAAGACGGCCCCATTGCTGGCAGGGAGACCTCTCAAGTACCTCCTTATTCTAAATAGGCCTACCGTCCGTACGCAGTTGTCCTATAAATTATTGGTTGCACGTGAGCGGCCGTACAGAGGCGCCGGTTAACGACTATTGGACGAACCAATCACCAGTCGCGTGGATGGAGTCTGGTTTAGCCAGATGGCTATTTTCGGAACGATCGCCGCAGCCCAGTCTCGCACCCGAAGTCCTTCCAACCATTCCTCCGACCCTCACGAGTTGTGACACCATTGCCTCAGAAGGTTTCTACAGATTCAAAAGACTTTTTAAGTAGGCCCTATTTGTGCTTCGCATATCCCTCCAAGTTGAGAATGATCTTGAACTGTTTAACATCGATCTGTTGTTGTGTACGATACCGTTGTTGTCTGACACAGCCGCACGCGACAAGTGTCGTGACAAACGAAGTTGATGCGTACATACTGACTGAGATTTGGTTCTGCAGTACAGGATCAAAGAGCTGTACTGGGAGTAGTCGGGTTTTTTACTTGCCAGCAGCCGAGCGGGAGGGGAGGAGCGGTACATTTGCCACCCGAAGAAGGCCAGGGCTCTACGTCAAAACCTAGGAGGTTGGGCTACTAAGAAGCACGCCGCTGATGTATGACAAGGCTGCACCACGGCCCGCTAGAGACAGTCAACAGCCCACGTACGACGCTGGCAAAGCAAACGAAGGAGGGTAGGGGAATCACGGAGACACGCGCCGTATCTTTATGTCCGTCTATCTCACTCTCTGTGTCTGTCTGTGTATGTCTCCACTTTACGTGGGTGAGGTGAAGGAGCTACTTGAGCCACAGGCAATAGACGAATCTTAACCCGCAGTCCCCGTCGTCTTAAAGACGACGTCTACTTGCATATCTCTGCGTGTTTGTGTGCGTCGTATTACGCGTTTGTTTGCATACGTCTGTGATGTTATGATTCGTCGAGCAGTCAGTCGGCCATCTTGGATCAGGTAAGCTGTCTTCTTTATTGCAATGTACAGGTAATCGCAGCTGTAGCAGCCGGAGTAATTGAGATGGAAATATATAAGGACAGTGGACGAACGCATGGGTTTCAGTGGCTGCGACTGGGACAGCTTACCTCGGGGCGGGTCTTACCCCGCTGGGGACACCGACCCACAAACGCACTATGAGAGTCTTTGGCGTTCCGTCCTCGGCTCACCTCGGCTCTCCCGATTTTATTCAGTTGGTTAAAATTCATGTACGAGTATGGCTTTAGTAGCTGCCGTTTTTAACATTAACGAAAATAAAAAGCGTCATGTGCAGAAATAATACAAAGACATTGTTGAAAGTACAATCGAGGGGGAAGGCTTCAAAGTTCAAAGTCGTTATGTTGACTAGGGCGGTGAGAACTCGTAGCTGCATGACAGATGGTCTATTTTGGTGACGATGAGGACGACGACGATAATGATGATGATGATGAGAAGGAAAAGGACGAGACTTGTAGTGCTGGTGGTGACGATGTATCTGACTAAAATTTGTGGGATACTGTGGTGGTTTCCAGTCAAGGAGAGGCATAAATTGAAGTTGTTACAATGAGGTTGGCCTTTATATATAGGCTGTAAACCAAGGAGCTCTGTATCATAGCCTTAAATAATCATGGTGATCTACTGTTAGTTAGGACATGGTGGTCCCTTACAATCATAAGTTAACACATGTCTGTCATACTATTTCCTGCAACAGGTTTGACCATCCTCCTGGAATAAAATTCCAATGCAAATCCAGTAAATCACATGTGCAGCTCGTTTGGGTGATAAATGTGTGGGAAAGACACTTAACGTCTATGTATGGCAACAAATGGGTGCAAACACTTTTGGGTTATAAAACTAATGGCAGATTTCTTAAGTTCTGGACAGTTGTAAGCGTTAGTAGATTTACTGTGGCCTTGACTTTTAGTTTCTTTTATAGCAACTCACATTATTGAGATTCTGAAAGGTGTTGTGTTGATCAAACAAAACATTCAGATATCTTGATTATATTTAATAGCTCAACGTTGTTCTCGTTGTAAGAATTAACTTCAAAATCTGTTGATTGATCTGAAGCAACCAATGGCTTTTTGAGTAGAAGACTTAAAATATTCAGATCAATTTGTCCTGTTAATGCTGTATCCAAATGTACAACTAATCCTTTGCAGTGATGGGCAATAGTTTTAACTAAAAAGTTGCTGACTTTTAGTTTAACTAAAAAAATTTAGTTAAGGAAGAAGTTTAACTAAAAAAAATAGTTTAGTTAAAACCATAGTTTAGTTAAAACCATAGTTTAACTAAAAATTTTTAGTTGCTAACTAAAAAGTGTTACTAAAAAAACAGCTATATGCAACTATTTTTCCACAGTAACATTGAACACTGTCAGCAAAAAAACATTTTAACACTGCTTGGTTTTAGCATTAACAGCCTGTGTTTTCAAATTCATACACTACTTTACAGTACACATGTAACTGTATGCCAGAACAGTACACATTGCATAGTTTGAAGGTGAAATTGTCATTGACGCTTTGCATTATAACAGTTCACTTAACGTCTTTTATTGTAAAAATGTTTGTCGTAAAAAGTTGGAAAAAAGTTTAACTACTTGTTTTTAGTTTAGTTAACTAATTTCCAAAATCAGTTGCCAACTTTAGTTAAACTATTTTTTTTAGTTGGAAAATAGTTTTAGTTTAACTAAAAAAATATAGTTTAGTGCCCATCACTGATCCTTTGAGATAGAACAAAAATTGTTGATGGATCATATTAAGAATTATTAATTTGTAATCTAATCTAATCTAGTGTCTTCTGTAGTGTTTTTATCGTAGCAAACAAGTACACCAAGTAATGGTTGCATCAAGTGAAATCATAGGCAAACTTCGCAGTTCGTTCAAGAAGCCTGGCCAGTAATTTGTGTTAGCATGCGTATTAGTTTACGCCTATAGGTTTAATTTAGTCAAGTCACCTCATAAAGAGATTTAATTAATTAATATCTATCTGATTTATCATGTGGTTATTCTGAAAATTTGGAGTGGTCCTCAACTCGGAGTCGAGTTGTTTGTCAACGGCAGAAGTGAAAATGCAGACTTTTGCTGCGAACAAGTTTCAAATAAAGTAGGGATATATGTGAGATAAGTATGCAGTGTGTAGGTTGATTTTTGATTGTGTATCTATACTTTAGTGCATGCTGACCACCGAATCAGCGGCTTGGTTGTTGGCTGTTAGTTTAAAGGGTTAAAGTGCAAACACTTTGAAAGCACTTCAGCAATATTTGCAGCTTTTCTTATGGATTGCATGGCTTAAGAACAATTTGTTGTCAATTTCATGCATAATGAGATTTAAATCCTTGACACAGCTCAGATCTGTTCGTGAGCTTCTTTTCACTCTTACTGCAGCTTTTGCAACAGGTAGATTTGGGAGTTTGGCATTCTGTCAAAATAAATTTTGTTTTATGCCTTTTGGTCTGACTAGGTCTGATTTTTGTTGTACTAGTTAGCAGGGTAGTTTGGCTTTTTAATGTAAGTTTGGTGTTTTTGCAAACAGGTTAGAATTATTTTTGGGTTATAAAACATTCTGATTAGCTTAGTTTTGGTTTTAGCTTCCAAGTCATAGTTTACCCTTTTCACAGTCAGGTCAGCATTGTCTTGGCGTTTTGATGTCGTGGTAAGCATGTTTTTGATATTTGGGCATTCTGTTTTGACAAATTTCACCTTTTTAGTATTGAGATCAGAGCAGATATTGCTGTTTAATTTTTCAGCAATCTGGTCAGCTTAGTGTGGATTTTTTACTTTCTAGTCACAGTAGCTTTGGCCTTTTGGCATTCAGTTGTTAGTGCCATCAGGCGCTCAGCACCGGTATGGGTCCGTACAAGTGCTATATAAGTGTTTAGGTTACGTGTGTGAGCACGATGCAACCTTCAATTTGGATTTGCAGGAAGAACGTGACAATCAAGGCATCCCTGATTATTTGATGACCTTTTTCACACATATTTATCCATACATCTATGTTATAGTTAACATAGATGCATGGATAAATATGTGTGATGCAACCTTCAATTATGTTATTATGTTATGTTAACTATAACATAGATGTATGGATAAATATGTGTGAAAAAGGTCATCAAATAATCAGGGATGCCTTGATTGTCACGTTCTTCCTGCAAATCCAAATTGAAGGTTGCATCTTGCTCAGATACAGTCTCAGACTCAATGTCTCTGTCTCCAGAATGGACTATTGAAATGCCTGATGTCTTGTCTTGGTCTCATCTTGGACAGATTGACCCAATATCTTGGTCTCATCTTCATCTTGGGAAGGATATCTTTGGTTTTGTCTCAATCTCAAGTATTCAGGTTTTTGTCTTGCCTGCAGAGATCTTGTGGGTAAGCCTTATGACTTGATGTTTGTGACAAGTTAAAAATCTCAATGCTGACTGTTGATACTAGAATATAAGTAGCCAAAAGTGGGTTAACTAACAGTGATGCTATTAGGACAGTTAATTTGTTAGTGCTTAATTGTAATTCACTATTGTGCATATCTAATTGGCGTCTCATTTTCAAATCACCATAACTACTTCCTGTTTTCATTTCGCATCCAGCCTACATAACGTAGCAACCATGCAGTAGCTGTCTTAAGCGCGGTGACAGCAACACTTTGATACCCAGGGACTACATTTAAACAATGAACCTTTGCATGCCATAGCTTACTGCTATGTCACAGTATAATATGCCTACTCTCTATTTCAGTGCTTCTTAAACTTTCGGATGCTGCGGACCAGTAATTTCTTTACCAGCCATTTCGCGGACCGGTGCTATTCAACACCAGCTTACTTATTTGACATGCTATATTAAAAATTGGATTTCATATCACATTATCACTGTTTACAACAACTATATTGTTGTTACTGTTGCCAATTTAAGCCGTTTATTACACATTTTCACGAATAAGTTGAAAAATTCTGAATTTTAAGGACTGTTCACGGACCGGTGACCAGAGGTCCGCGGACCGGCACCGGTCCGCGGACCACCACTTTAAGAACCGCTGCTCTATTTGACATGTGAAACCTGGAATCGACAGTGTTTATGAGGTCAAATAGGATGAGGCAGGGCTGTAGGCTATTGAACAGTAGTCATCGTGCACAGAGCTTTTGACGGGTTCTTACAAATTTGCTCTATAAAAGCCGAGATGCATGCATACATACATGCATGCATGCATGCATGCATACATACATACATACATACATACATACATACATACATACATACATACATAAATACATACATACATACGTACATACATACATCGGCTGGTTTGTAGTTACCATTGGCAACAGGATTACTGACTAGTGACTATGGCATTGAAATGAAAACCTCTTTCTGTCTTGTGTTTTAATGCTGATAAAGAAGGAGAAAAGATGTGACAGGGTCCAAGTAGATAAGGAAAACTGCTGCTAACACTGATAGGGGAAGCGTTTGTTTAAGGACAGGGAATGACAAGGAACAGAACTGATAAGGACTCATTGGATTCCTAGCTCTGGAGGTCACCAAGAATTAGAAGGAAGAAAAAATCTGTACAGAGTTTGTTCTGCCGTGGGCAGCTCAAAGAACATTCAGGCTTACTTGGTTATTGGTATAACTAGGCAAGACACCTTATTTGTTGTCATCTGCATTTTCTAAGCTTGGAGTTATTAACTGATTGATACCCAGTAGACAGCCTTATAAGTGTATTTTTCTCTTCGCATTTCTGATATTTTTGTTCAAAGCTGTCCCCACTTAAATGGCTGAATGTGCATGAGCTTTGAGTGTTCGGTTTTCATTTGCCTCATTGCCTATCTGATTTAGATGTCTGTTTACCTTCCACTTTGCCTATTTTTTCCAAATGGACCGTGGTAATTGATTTTCTGGTATAGTTTTGTTGTCTGGTGTATGTTGCTGCTAATTGTCAGTCAAGGTTTGGGTTATTTAAAGCTTGTCTTACTGGGAATTGTTTGTATAAGGTTGTTATGTTATCTTCTAAGTCAGTCTTGTTTGAATCAGTGGCTCAGTTGGCATTCTTCCTTTTGTCTTTGGTTGTTCCATAGCGTTTGCACCTTAAGGCATTTCGTGTTGTCTTTTTAGCCTTGTCAGTCTTCATTTTCTAGCTTCCCTATCAGAGGAAGAGGGAGGGGCCAGTCCTATTCTTCATTGCTTAATCTTTCCACTGACAGTTTATGGCCAGTTTAGCTGAGTTCATAGCCAAATTCTGTAGGAGGTCCTACAAGGGACCTCACTATGATAACTGATTCTTTTCATGCCACCTGCACTTTCTCTGAGTTCCAGTTCTTAGAGGGAATTCCGTGTTGCTGACTTCCTGAGCACTTTTTAGGTCTTTTCTCAATCCAGTTCTTACAGGGTGTTACTGACTTCCTGAGCATTTTTAGGTTTTTTCCAGAGTTCCAGTTCTTAGAGAGAATTCCGTGTTGCTGACTTCCTGAGCATTTTTAGCTATTATGTCTGTGTATATTAACGATGAAGCAATAGAACCATCCTATAGCACTTTTCAGGATGGATGGCTGTACTGGGAAGCTGAGGTCAAGAGACGCGTGGAACCATTCTGATAAATAGCAGTTGGTTCAGTGATAACCTCCTGGTTTATTTTTGGTTTTTTCTCCTCATCGTCGTCCTTCTCCTGTCCCTTCAGCATCGACTGTTGCTGTTACTCTATTGCTTCTGCATTTGCTCAGCTTTTCCTCTTCCTCCAGTTTGGCACTAATGTTTATGGGATTCTAGAGTGATATGGATCTGCAGTTGGAGCTGGTTATTTTATGCCTGCTGCTGTACTCTGGGATGCTTTTATCCTTTCCTGATGACCGATGGTCATTGGTGCAGATCCATTTGGCGTACCTGTCACTCCTCATAACTGCGAGTCGATTTCATGGAAATATGTTTCTCTGGTGTTCATGATGTATATATACATTATACACCAAAAACTTGTTATAACAGGAAATTAGAATCCATATGGAGAACTGCCTTATTACAGGATCGTATGATTATGAATTCACTCTTATATTATAAGCTGAACTAAATATAGAATCCATGTCTGTGACCATGCGTACAGCAAACATGTGATAATGAATCTGTGGTTTTTCGTTACACGTACTACAAACGGTTTGGATCTGTGTCTACCAGTTTGTGTTTGTTGTCTGTCTGTGTCTACCAGTTTGTGTTTGTGTTTGTTGTCTGTCTGGTTTCTGTGTCTCTTTCAGTTTATTTGATTTGTCTTTTCAGAATGTCTATTATGAAGTGAGTTGTGCCTGATCAAGTCAAGCATTTGGCAATGGGAGGCCATGCAAGACTTCCAACGTGGCTACCGACCCCTTTCAAAGATTCCTCAGGCCATCTGTGATATTCTGGGACCAGCACGGCATATGCAGCAGCGGCTTCAAATTTTCTGCCTATTTCAGAGCCAACATGTGACTTTTAGTGCAAAGTTTTAAGAGCATTACCAGAAAATGTTTATTGATCTGTAGTTATCTTTGGATGTATTCTGTTCACGATTAATGTGGAAATTCTGAACACTGAGTTCCGTCTGATGACAATACAATGACGACTAATTTTGCTAGCCTTGAAGGTGAAGGTCAGAATGTTAGGCAGTTGGAGCAACATCCGGCACAGCGACCTCGCTGGTCTGACGAGGTTGTCTCTAGTCCAGAGTCTGCTACGATGCTGCAAGCAGGTGATGATCTAAACTGGAGAAAGTCTTCTAGCAGCTTCAGCAACGTGACTGATGCAAGTGACAGTTTTCATACGCCAACTGGTGATGAAGAAATTACTGGCTGGTCAAGGACTGTGAGCGATGGTGCAGAGGTAGATAGCAATCCATTCCACTTTGGTCAAAATCCGGAATGCTCACAATTGTACGAGGATTATGAGGCGAAGCTAGGCGATTACGATGATATTGACGATATCAACTGCAATTCCGTTAGTGCTACAGGAAATCGTGTCATTGGAAGAGATCGCCGTGCAATGTATGTGCCTTCTTACATGGCTGGACCTGAACTAGATGTTGAGACGGAAGAGTTTGCACCACTCCCAGACTCGTGGAAAAAACCGCGCCTTGTCTCCAGCCAAACGGAGGTAGAAACGAAAGTTCAGCGATCTCAACATTTGAAATTTGAGAGAGTAGAATCGACGTCGGTGTCATCATCAACAGTGGTTCTGGCTTCTAGTTTGCAGACTGAACGGGCCGAGGCTCAGATTATTTCTTCTCCACTGCCACGACAACTGACGATGAAAAGCGTGTCGAGGAGCTTTGACCGTCAGTCATCCTCATCGGTAACCAGTTCGTCGCCAGTACCAAGTCCAGTGACAGATCGCGGCGAGTGCCTCGTAGTTCATCCAAACAAACGAAGTGAAATTACTGTTAAGACGAAATCGAAGGTGTCCAAGGTGGACAGCTATCACGGTCCAAAATATGGTGGTTCCACGTCGTTTGCAGGAGCTCCGAGTGACGGAGAACCAGTCGGTAAAAATCAAACAAGCCAAAGTCGCCCGTCTAGACGATCTAGGAATGATGTCACTGTCGTTAAGGCTGTTGTCTCTGAAACCAGAGAATACATACAGGCAACGCTCGTGGAGTCTAATGTCGCTCGGAGTGAAGAAGATGACTTGCCTGGGTCTGGTAGTGGAGACTGCGAGACGTTCGAGAATGAAGAACCTCTTTCACTGCCGGTCAGTCAGCGGGCCAGTGATGAACGGATGGCTATTGGTATGATTTCGTTAGAAGGTGAAGTTATGTCTGGGATAAACAAAAGAAAAGAAGTGCCTTCTTCTGTCAACCAGCCGAGCACGGTAACCTATGAAGGAGGTTCAGACGAAGACAGAGATCACGAGACTGCTGACCAGCTTTTTCAGGCACATCAGGAGCTGCAATCAGTTGAGGAGCAGGACGAAAACACCCAGTTGCCATCATTCACTGCAGAGATGGATGAGGACAAGGAGGATACCGAGGAGGAGCAGGAGAGACAAGTCCTCAAGGGCGAGGTCGAGATGGAAATAGACAGAAGCGCAAAGGAAGAAATTATGGATACAACAGGCGACATGGTACCATATGACGATTCTATGGAAGAGACAAGACTTGAGCGACGGAGGTCGATTCATCCACAGAGGAAGCCGAGGGAGAGCAAACGCAAGGCGCACCCCTCCTCTCGATTACCACCCTCCTCCACTGGCGGAAAAGAAAACGACGTTCAGGCCATCAGAGAAGTGGATGCGTACAGAATTTTGCCGGCGACAAGTATGGAAGAATATTCGGATGCAAGACCGTTGCATTATTACAGCCAAGCTTCTGCTTCTGCAAAACCTACCAGCGTGCTTCCATACCCAAATAAGACATCGGACCTGGCGGAAAAGGAAATGGCAAGAGCAAGACCGGCCTCAAAGTCAGGGTAAGCGGCATTTGATTAATGGAATACACACACATTTAACATATTGAATGAAATAATTGTGATTAGTACCTTGTATCGTTCTGGCGTTTAATGCACAAGGCATTGACCAACAGTGCTCCAAAATATGGCAATGAGTGAGTGTGAGAGGTATTCTAGGACTTGGAGTTTTACTGGCATTATTGTGGCAAGAGCAAGACCAACTTCAACGTCTGGGCGGGTGAATGTGAGAGGTGTTATATAACGTTTGTCTTGCTGGTTTTATCTAATGTTCCAGACTTGAGATAAGAAAAAACTCTGTTACAATGACTATGTCACCTGTAACTATTAAGGTAACTTGCCATGGCTGTGTTTATCAAATCATTAAGCTTTCTTTCTCAGACTGCAGCTGCATTTCAGGCATATTTGTGGAAGTGCTTTATATGCACTTTTGTTAACGGTGTGGGGCTCGCCCATAAATGACATCACACTATTTTGGCACAAAATTGACCCCCACGCCCTCTCATCACAGAAGCAACAAAAAATATTGCACATAAAAGCTTATAATAATGATGGAGGTCACATATCGTCACACAAGTCTAACTCTTTACCCCATCGGGACGTGACGTCATTTATGGACGACCCTGTAGGTTAAGATTGTTATGGAGATGGTTGTGGACTCTTGTGATGCGCTGTTGAAGAGTTGCAGAAGTTCATTTAAATGTTCTGGGTAAAACCACGACTACTGATGAATGTTTGATAGTTGATGTCATCATTTTCCTTTTCTACATCAACATCTCAGACACTCACGTGCCTTGGGCCCACATCGATCCAAGCCATGAAGCAGTGGAACAGTGTGTTTGAACCATTTGCACAATGAATATGACAGTGACCGTTATAGCCAAGTTCAAGCGTCATTGGATTTTTAACTAGCAAGCTCAAGACGTCTGTGATGTAGCATTTTTTTAAAAAGAAAACAGCACGTAGAGACGATGGGAAAACATCACTGTGTTAATGTTCACACGTTTTCACAGATAAAATTTTCAGATTCTTTTTCTTTTATTTTGAAACTGAAGCTTTTAAAGACATTACGGTAGTTTACAATCACTACATCCCACTATGATTTAGTTTTACCCTCTCATTTCATTATTGGATATTTCTCACAGATACTTGTTTATTGGTTTTGCACGTAATCTGTTTCTGTTTTTTTTTTCTTAGCATGGATGGACTGAAGAAGAAAACACGTTCGGGACGAGGTCCTCAGTCCAACACAAATCTTGGAAATACAGTGAACGTTCCCCAGCGTGAGGAGCTGGAGTCGAAGTTATTAGACACATCTCAAGGTTCCAGCATCTGATTTTATTTATTTGATGTAATCCTATCCGTCCAGTTCGTTGCAAACTGGATGTAAGAATTTCGGGAAAGTGAATTGAAATTTTGGAAATTGATCTGGTTGAAGTTTGGCTGAATCATCTTGGGATGTCCCAATGGGGAAAACGTACTTTGAGGACAGTCCTGCTCAGATATCGAATTTAGCACAGACGAAATTCCTAATGCAGTTTCTTTACCACGGACATGCATGTATGTGTGTGTATGCATGTGTATGTGTATGTAGCAGACACTCAAGAGTGCCTCTCAAATGTGCTGTATGTGCAGAAGGCTGTTCCAGTAGGTCATTTGGCAGCCATTTTGGTAGTGTTTTTGAAGGGTTCTTGATTTGCTATACACTTGCCAAGTATGTACACAAATGTATATACAGTTGTACATGTATATACATATATATATAATGTATACGCATGAATAAAACATTCATACCTGTATGTATGTGAACTGGTATTGATCAGTTGCTCAGCCTGGCTCATTTTGAATTCTTTGAGCAATACAATTTCGGACTGTATATATGCATGCAGTTCGGCTGCTCTGTTGGCAGGCATTACAATATTCTGCATGTGCTCCACCCTTCACTTAAAATATGGGCCAGTGTTTCTTGGTTAAGTTTCATCAAGTCTGCCAGGTACATGTAAAGATGTTATAATGTAAAGCAACAAATGCAAATAAGCTACCTGTATATGAATCTTGAAATGCAGCTGACTGCAACGTCACACAGCTATAACCTAATTTAGCCTAAGAGTGTTGGAGTATATTCTGCTGTACCGATAAATTTATATAGCGCCTTGCACAGAAAACGCTTTTGAACGTTGATCTCGGTGGGTGAAAGCATTTATTTATCTATTCTTATAGGGCTAAATAAGTGCATTAGCAGTGGTATCAATTCCAACCGCCACCGATTGATGTGGCCATCGACGTAGCATGAGTTCTGATGGTCTTGGTCTGCTCTTGAATCGTTCCTTTTTGGTTTTATTACAACTTTACTTCCCTTCATTTTATGGGAAAATACCTCCTGGGTCACCTCAGTGTCGGCCTTTATCTCAGCTTCTGGTCCACTGGTGCATTTTTTATCTACCTGTTTTCCCATAAACAAGGTAATCTGTTGATTCTGTGCGTGATGCATTATTCTTCAGATTGTTAGCCTACTCCCTGTGTTAAATGACATGAGGAGAACTCGGATCTTATCTTCTGCTGAGGACTTCCAAAAACGATAGCTCAACACAGCAATATCTCCGTCTGTCTGTCTGTCCGTCTGTCTGTCTTTCTGTATGTTAATTTGGAACTTACAAACATCATACTGCATTGTATTCCATTGTCATCAAGTTAGTTGTTGCTGAAATTGGTCTTAACTTCTGTAACTCATCATCCCTGCCTGCCTGCCTACCTGCCTGCCTGCCTGCCTCCCTCCCTCCCTCCCTCCCTCCCTCCCTCCCTCCCTCCCTCCCTGCGAACGGATTTCAAAGTATGCTAAATTTTAAAATTTAGAGCTCTCATAGTAACTTCGTTGTTGAGTTTGCATACTTATTCGTCTATCTGTGTTTTAGCCGCAGAAGTCTTTGTCATATGTATGGATGTCGTATTGCACAAGGTTGAAAGTGGCTATGGCTTGACGATTGAAGGGTCACAACCAGTTCATGTGAAAGCAGTACGACAAAGTAAGTGTTGCATTTACCTTGCTTAGGTTTTCTGTACAGCAATGATTAGTTGGAAAATGACTGTGGGTTACTTGTAAATCTGCTGCTCTAAGTTAGATCGCTTATTAAGTACATTGTGAACATGCTGTTTACACAATATTATAACATACAGTACAACTGTATTTGATATTAACCTTCCAAAGTTCGGAATTGCATGCACAACCATATGGAAGAACATCGATGGCACTGAGCACTTCTGCATGAAGGACTTGCTCAAGGTCCTTGCACAGCAACCACCTGAGTGGAGGTTTGACACTGTACTCTCCACATTACAGACTGAGCGCTCTATCTATCCGGCTACCATGCCCCACCCAATAGGCTGGCGTACCGACAGGGTGTTAACAGCAATCTTTAGGAACAGAGTTCATCAATAAGGAAACTGTGCTCAGATAACTAGATGAGTCACCAGTGGCAGGTTCCTGCACACACGCACACACACAGAGTCCAAGTGACGGCTTCCCATCCAGAGATGAACCCCAAACTTTAGAGTCTCTGGACTACATTGCATCGAAGATGAGGATCAATGACAGGTGATGAAGTCTGACCTCAAAATAAGTGTTAATGGCAGTACAACAGAAGTGACATTTGTAAACAGTGGCGTCACGAGGGGGATGCGGGGGGTGCGGACCGCACCGGGTGACACCCTCAGAGGGGGGTGACACCCAAGATGAGAAAATGATGAAATTTTTGGAAGATGAGGAATTCCTAAAAAAAAGGTCATCACTTTTTTGGGAGACGAATTCCTAAAAAAGGTCATCACTTTTTTTGGGACACGAATTCCTAAAAAAAGGAAAGAAGGTCATCACTTTTTGAGAGACGAATTCCTAAAAAAAAGGTCATCACTTTTTTTCAGGGTGACACCATGACTTAACCGCGCCGGGTGACACCAGCCCTAGTGACGCCACTGTTTGTAAACAACAAAAACTAAACATTTGTACAGACCTTACTGCTAGTAATCTGTGAAAGAAACATAAATTAGTATGTAGTACATTACTACAAATTGTAAGAAGTCTGAGGTTGAAACCTGGTAAGAGGTGATAACCTAATAGCGTTTTCTTATATATATTGAATATTAAGGCAAGAAAACACTGGGTGAAGACTGAAGAGGGTATGTAGTTGTGAGGGAGAATTCTATGCCAGGTTGTAACTGCTTTCAGATGGCATTGCTGAGAAAAATGGAATTTTACCTGGTGATGAGATTGTCAAGGTGAGTCTCCTCCTTTATTCTGATGCTTATATAATACAGCCCAAAAAGAACCATTAACAGTATCTCCCAATAGATTTTAAAAGGGTTATTGGTAATGGTATCGGTAATTGGCATGGTAATGCTCAGTTAACTGAAGGCAATGTTAGTAATAATTGTGATGTAGGACTTCAGAGTACACTTTGCAGGCTTTTCACTGTAGTGAATCGTTGTGTTCTGTAGTGATGAACTCTACAGTGACAGAGATTTTGCTAACACTAGTAGTCGTGAAATGTTTGTTTAAGTCTGTAAGCAACAAAGTATACTGAGATGAATAACTTTTGAAATCTTGACAAAATGATGCTATAGCCAGTGAGACATCTTCTGAGTTTGTAATGCAGTAATTGTTAGGAAAATTTTTGTATAAACTCCGTCAACAGTGCTTGCTAGTCGATCACTTGAAGTGACATCCAATGTTTTTAAAGTTTGCAATAGAGGATGGCATGGGCAAGATATCACCTTGTCACCTTGTGCTGTCAACTCCTGGAGCTCTAGCGATCGTCATGATAAACATTCTCCATTGCTTCTTTGGTTTGGTGTGTCTCATGACGATTTTCTTGGCATGTTAGCAGGGGTGGTTTGCCATTGCCTTCCCCTGGTTTTGCCTGCCGTGCCCGTTCGTTCCCCTAGCAATGGAAGGGTACTAACGGTCCGCACCACGTGAAGGTGGGCACGGAGGACTTTGGTTCACCAGCCCAGGTCGGGTCCGAGTCTACGCTCCTAAGAGACGTCGGTGAGGTCGCCTCCCTGCTTTACTCTGTAACAGAGTGACTGATGAACCTTTGCGGCACTATAAGATATACCAGGTCCAAAAACATGAAATCCTAAACTCCTCATAACCACCATACTGGAAATGTTACTTTAAATAAACACCTTTGTGTGATAATAGCATTAAAATTGGCAGAACCAAATAACAAGAGACAAATGATACGATAAGTGATTTAGAATGTGTCTCTGTCAACATTGGTCTTCAGAGACATGATCTCTGGGTGGAAGACTCAAGCAGAGTTAGGGGTCCACCGGTAAGACATTTTCCGCCGGAAACCGAATCCGAGTATTTGGATGTATTTTTGCCGGAACCGGTAACAAACCGGTAACGAACCGGGTACCATTTGTTCCATATGCGAAGCTTCACATTTTCATGTAATAAGAAATTATCGACATAAATTTGTGTACTTGTAATAAGTGACTAATACAATTTGAATTGTAGTCATTTCTGTGCAGTTTTGAAGTTTTCTGTGTAATTGTTTTAAGGTTCAATATTTATAATTTTATATACGTAAGTTTATTGAATAAGTTTTTACATAAAAAATTTTTTTTAAAGAAATTTTTTTGGCAACTATTTGCGTCTACAATATTTGCCGAGGCGAATACTTCCGGAAACAGGATTTCCGGCCGAACCGAGTATCCGAGCCGGTTTCCGGTGGACCCCTAAGCAGAGTGGCAGTCATAGAAACTTCTTACAAGTTACATGGCTCAAAAAGGAATTGTTAATTTCAAGTGATACATAGAGACTGAAACGTCAAGTGGAGAGTTGAAAGACAAGTGTAACGTAGCAGTCTGAAATTGTGGCAGCGGTGGTGATCAGCCTTTTTTTGGCTGATGTTGTGGCCATCAACAGATAATAATGTGTGTTATTGTTTCTGAAAGAATGTAATTGAACAGTAATTCACAGAAGAAGGTGTGGCCACAAGGTGTTGCGAAACTCAGTGGTCTCTGTTGCATTAGTATGCAAGTAAATAAGTGAACTTTTAGCGGTGATTTTTCAAGCTGTGACATTAGGAACAGTTGGCTTAGCTTGGAACTTGTGGAACAGCTGTAGTCCATCCTGTGGTAATTATTTTCCCTTTTGTTGCAATATCAGTTGGCAGGCAGCTAGTACAAGGTCCACAGTACTTGGGGGATGTAATTCATTCATTCATTCATTCGTAAATTTATATAGCGCCACTTCAAGGGAACTACTCAGAGGCGCTCCCGACTCCAGCACGGCGAAAAAGAGCAGTTTTCAGGTGGTCATAGAAGGTACCAGAGGAAGACCTAGGATGTAGGCGCAGCTCAGAGGGAAGGCCATTCCATATGGTCGGGCCAACCACTATGGCCTCATTCTGCTTCTTCGCTGCATCCTCTCCGACCTTCTGATTGTCTTGACCTCTTAGTTCCTCGTGTCAGTACTATTATGGCTCAGTCCAGGTCCTTTGCCTGCATAAGTCCCTCACTTTGGAACCGACTTCCTCCTTCTGTCCGCACCACTATTCTCTCTGGTAGCGTTGCTTCTTTTCTCACCTTATATCCTGCTTTTTCTCTCGGGGTCTCACGCACTGGGAGCGCCTCTGAATGGTCTATACTGCAAGAGACGCTTTATAAATGCCCATATACAATACAATACAATACAAGGTCTGCTGATGTAGCTTTGTGTGTCCAGTTTTCAAGGAAGCAAATGTTCCTGACTGATTTGATCATTTTCAGATTAACGGCACCTACGTATATGACTGGGAACATGAAAACGTTATTAAGTGCATCAAAGGTGAGTCAATAATACTTTCAAAAAGTTGTGAATGTTTGCATTTTTCTTCCATTTTCTTTTTACTCTGTTTATGTTGTAATGGAATTGGCATGGTGGTAGTGGCATGGTGGTTAAGCCATTCCAGCTTTGTATTGTGCACTGTATCATTTGAAAATGTTTATTCCTTGTTAACACTAACAACAAGCTGCATTGGTTTCCCTGCCACTTTTAGTACATGCTCTTCGTTAAAGTGTCAAACTGTGCAAGCTAGATAAAAGTCATAACATTTAAGGTTATTTTAGTTTTCTTCCTTTAAGAATTTCACATGAATTCCTTCAATGTAGTTAAGGTCCAAGCACATTGTACGACACACACTCTTGCCATTCTTTGTTACTGTTTATGGATATGATTACGTCAATAGCGGATATTAGTCTTGAGCACCTCTGATTAGCGAACACTGTGAGAGGCGCTTTATAAATGTTTAGATACAATACAGTAGCCTTGATCTAATACAGCTTGAATGCTTGGCTGCACTGAACAGCTGTAAGCTATGTGTTGCTCTTCTGCTGTTATTATCTGCCTTTGATTTAAGATTTGAGATATGAAACACTTGGCAGGGGATTGCATTGTAAATTTGTTCTGTTACTTGCAAATGATGTCGAGATGAGTGACTTAGATGAAATATTAGTTATTTTTATCTACCTGTCTGTGTCTTTATGACTCTTTTGCTTTATGACTCTTTTGTGTCTCTGTGACTGTGTTGTCTATCCCGCTGTATATATCTCAGTACATAATAGTACATGGAATGTACACTACGTTCAAAGACTCACAGTTTAGCCGTTTTTCTTCTTTTGTTTGATAACTCTGGTTTGTTCTTATGCTTGCATCAGAGTTCCCTTCCAGTTTTGGCTATAATAAATATGCTGACCATACACTGTTGGCGGGAAGATGAGACGGTGAGGGAGAGGCATGGCCACATACCCTTATACGCTGAGGCTAAGAAAAAAGAAGTCATTAACTCTTCATACCCATGGCTGCCTCTCAGGCTAGCTTAACACTTTAACGACAAGCGTGCACTAAAATGTGTGGAAACTAATACCTCTCGTCATTAAAGGGTTAAGGGACTGCTCTTTTCTACTTCTTCCCTTCCATCAGAGAATGGTCCTACGGAGTGGGTTATGAGTAACGAATACCAGTTCCATCAGGTGTTCTTAAAATTTTGTAAACAGACTTTGCAAGGAACTTGATCTTTCTGGATTGATATCTTTTGTAGGGGCTGGTCAGTTCTTGGCTTTAACTCTGCAGCGAGATCTTCCAATTGAACTGGCACAGGCGTCCAATGATCAACTGTCCGCCTTGGCTCACAGCAAGAATGCCTCAAGACCAAAAGCCACTCAGGTACAGAAGAACTTGGATAAGACTAGCATAGAGAGCACAACTGATAGAGTTTCTCTTGAAACGGTACTTGAGAAATTTCTTATCGCAATTGTAGTTTAAACGTGAGTAAATGACTCCAGTTTTACGATTGAGTGAAAAATATAAAATTGTCAACTTTGTGGTTTTTGCAACTCTTGGAATATTCTCTAGATCTGTGTTTGAAATGGCTTTAAGCTCATCGAATCATGTCTGGAGAACTCTGTAGAACCATGATCAACATAACATAAGATAGGCCTACATGAAAATTTGTAAAGCTCATCGTCAAGGAAAACTCGTTAGTAGTGCTTCTGACTCAACAAAGACAAATAAATAGGAAATGACAAAAAGCTTACATCTTGGCGGCAAGTGGAACATTGGAAGAAAGATGAATCAGCTGACTGCAATGGGTTGTTTTGATTGTTCAATTCACCACTGTCTTGTTCGTTCTTTATAGAGGAGATCCTTTGACCGTGAGAAATTACTTGCCTCTGAGATCCTTTGACTAATGATTACAGATTTGTGATATGCTAATCAGCTACTAGTTCCTTGCCTTATAAACTAAAATTTCAATGGATTTTAAGTTGAATATTTTATGGGAAATCTGATGTAGAGAGTTGCAGCATTCATTCATTCATATGGAGAATTTATATAGCGCCTCTTCAAGGTTGTCTACTCAGAAGCACTCCCAACCCAACCCCGACTGAAGAGTACAGTCTTGAGATTTGAATAAAATGTGGCGGAAAGGGTGCTTGGGACCAAGCGAAGCGCTACAGGGAGCCCATTCCAGATTGCAGGGCCAGCGATGCAAAAATCATGGGCGTGATGTTTTCATATTTGGGCGTTTTTGCTGTGTCCTCTGCCAGAGCTTTCAAAACCTGTTGTAAATTTTGAAAATTTATATATATATATATATATATATATATATATATATATATATATATATATATATATATATACCAGTTACAGCAATAAAGTTGACAAGAAATGGCTCTACTGAGCAAACTTCAAGAAGTACACAAGATCAGGTGGTATGCATTGTGATCAAGGGGCCAACATAAAAGCCCAAAACGTCATTGATGACAGTAAGGGATTGTTTATTGGTCAACTCTGTCAAATGCAGCTGGGAGGTCAAGAAGAATGAGAGCTGTGGCTTCTCCTTTGTTTATGAACTAGGTTATATGCTAGTGGACAGCAAGTTTACTGCTGTTTCTGGGGAGTGGTATTTAGAATAGGCTGATTGGAGTGTGAAGAAGGAAAGGGCCAGATCTATCAGGTGATAAGAGCATTATTTGCAGGTTGACCCCTAAGCAGTAAATCAGTTTGATATCAAGTGTTCTTCAGACTGTTGACATGTTCTCTCGCTCTGTTTATTCGAAGCGATGTAAATAAACACTTAAATACATTAATGACACAATGACGCAAGTTGGACTACAATAGGAATTTGCAACAGATAAACTTTGAGCCCACTTGCATCTAGGACTGGATCTTCTCGCTCAGCGGTTATAATGACTGTTGCTTTTTATTGGCTTTTTTGTAATGCAAAGGTTTGACTGGTTTCTTGTTTTAGTCATTGAAAGCTCCTGAGATAAACCATCAGAAGCCAAAGAATCAAAGTCAGGTAAGACAAGCAGATTCTTCAGCAGTTCCTTAAGTGGTTACTGAAGAAAAAGAAGAAGAAGAGCAGTCCCTAAAGCTAGCCTTGAGGCAGCCATGGGTATGAAGTGTTAGCAACTTCATTTTCTTAGCCTCAGCCTATGAGGGCAGGTGGCCAGTCCTCTCCCACGCTGTCTCGTCTTCCCACCGACAGTGTACGGTGTACTCATTATAGCTGAGTTGGATAGGGGGTGCAGGTGGAGCAGAAATCTCGAACCATATTTCTGTCCTGGCGGGGATTTGAACCCCGACCTCTCAACCGACAGTCTAGCACACTAACCACTACACTGTCGAGCACTGACAACAGTGTTAAAACAAAGTGGGGCAGAGGTACAAGTCGTCATCAACATCCACAATAACCATCGCTGTGATGTATGGATGTACTTAGTATGCTGCCTTTTGAGTACCTTGCAAAAGCACTGCCCCTGCTAACCTAAATGTTGTGAAAGTCAGTAAGAAAAACTGACATTGATGACAGTAAAGGATTGCTTATTGGTCAACTCTGTCAAATGCAGCTGAGAGCTCAAGAAGAATGAGAGCTATGGCTTCGCCTTTGTTTATGAACTTGTTAATTAGTAAGCAAACAGTACTCGGATAACAAGACAAGTCACCATGAAGCCTGCAGAGCTCATTAAATGTATTGATTGGCTGTCATAACAATGTCATTGTTGTTATCATTGATTGATTAAACAAAGCCATTCGAGTGCATTGATTGGCAGTTGTTGTCGTGGTTCTAGATCAGTCAGTCCTTCTCAAGCGGTGGTAAAAATGTCAGAGTGGGAATGCGAGCCACGGATGGAAGAGGTGGAGGAGGAAGAGGAGAGGGTGGTAGCATCCGGAATCCATCGCCTGGCACTGCGACGCCATCGTCTGCAGAAAAGCTGGAATTATCCAACAAGGAGAATGTTTCGTTTGCGCCTGGTCCTCCACTGCTGTCGGTCAGTTGATGCTTTCGTAATAACGTTACTTTTTGGGGCATATTTTAAAACCTTCTGATGCTGTATTGACATATTCTTTAAAGATTTATGTGATTGACTGGAGATATGCTAGTCTGATGGTTGCTGTCTTATGTCTGATTAGCTGCACAAGATTCTCTTTATTTAATTTTCATTAAAATTGCTGTCTTATTACATTACAGTTACATTACATGACACTACGTAACGTTAAAGAAATTACAGTTCTTACTTTGTAGTATTTAGTGTTTCATGTTTGAAGTGTCCGTACTCCCTTTTATACGATACCTTGGCTGTTTGGTAGCATGCTTCGTCTGTAATCCGATGATTTTGGGTTCAAATCTGCTGAACAGACTCTGTGTAATAATCCACTGACAAGTTGTTTGTATATATTGGCATACATTGCCTCTGATGCCAAGCAGTATTATTTGGTATGGACAAGCTTAGAGGTATGTAAGCAAGTTCCAAGTCCTACGATGCATTGTCCACGACCTCGTGATCCATCTGTTGCTGGCTCAAGGTCCTATGAAAGGGAATGAGCTCTTCAACTACATCGTTCTTTGGGAAACCATAGATTTACAGCACTCCCTTTGAAAGGCAAATATAACATAGCTAGCTGGTTTACCCGGCGTTGCCCGGGGTTATAAGTTTCAATCCCTGTAGCGAATAAGCAACAAATTTAGGTATCAGTTTCAATCCCTGTAGCGAATAAGCAACAAAAGTTAATGTGAAGTGAAATCCCTACGGCGGCGCCATCTGGCGAATCTTTAGAAATGCATGCCGGTGAAACAGAATTGGCGGTCAAATAGACAGAATCTTCTCGGGCGGTGCCATCTGGCGAATGAAAATAGGTTGACTCGAAGTTTTTTAAAGTGGGGGTTTCGGAGAGGTTTTGGGCCGGTACACCATGGAAGCGGTGAAAACGGGGGACGCGAAGCCTCACACTGGGTGTGTAATGCCCACCCCGAGACAGTAGTGAAGGTTTGGAGTGAAAAGGTCCAAAGCTGTAGAAATGCATCGCGGTCAAAGATCGCTGGTACAGACAGACAGAGTCTTGTCTTTATTTATATAGATATACGATACAGGTCATTACTTGGGAGTCCACTGAGCAGGCTGAACCCTTCAACTGTTGGAACACAGACCCAGCGCGCTACTGGGCTTACCACGCCATTACCGTGCCATGTGTGTTTCTAATAGAAATTTATGTTTCAGGTGTTTCTAACAGAAATATATTTTGTCTTCTTCTGCGGTTAGGGTTCTACAAAAGGCAGGGCTGAGCAGCCGGGAGCCAAAGGGGCACCAAAGCCGACAGCTGTTATTGGAATGGAGAATGATGACTTGTCCGAGGAAGAGGTAATGATTGTCCTCCACTCTCTGCTTTCAGACTTTCCAGATTTATGGTTTTGCAGTACTTCAGGTAGATTTAAATTTATTTTATCTCTACCATTTGAATATAAGTTTTAGTATGTGTAACATTGTATACTTGCTTTTCATAAACTGTGACCAGTGTAAGTACTTGGGTACCACATGTCTTGCTTACCCCAGTTAGCCGATTGCTCAACCCTTACGTTCCAAATGGGTTCCTCTGTTCAGCTTTCAGATTCTTCAACTTCTTCATTATATGGCTGAGCAAAAACTAGGAAAGTGTTATTTTTCATTACATGAACTCACTTGGAAATTAATCCTTTGATGATGAGAGGGATTAGTTTTCCATGCACATTAATGCACGCTCGTTGTTAAAGGGCTAAACATATTTGCATTAGAATTCTTATTGCATTTTCTGTGAGTTACTTATCGTCCTGGCTTCTGCAACGATGGTTTTATATTATGAGTTAATGTGAAGGCACCATCAACGGATGCCTTTAGTGTTATGATTATGGCACTGTAGAAGTAACTGGATTAGGTAGATTGGATTAGGTAGAAGTGTTGGTTTAGATCATGTGTTTTTGTATGTGTGATTTTGTCATGCATCCGCATAATGTCTGTGGTTGTAGGATGTGCCGATAAATCCGATCTTCAACGATCTTATTCTCCTGAAACAGAACATGGCACATCTCGCAGTCTTTCTCAACTTCCTAATTTCCAACAGTGAACCAGCACCAATGGTATTTCTGTTCATTCATTCATTCACTCACTCATTTGTTCATTCATTCAGAGCATTTATATAGCTCCTGTCCAAGGTAATTACTCAGAGCTACAGTTGGCCACAACTACCAGCCGAAACCTGGTGGAAAAGAATAATTTTCAGGTGTTTATAGAAAGTGCATGCAGCTAAGACAGTGTGCAGATCCAAAGGGACTCTGTTCCAGGCAGTCTGTTAAGCAAACATTCTCAAAATGCACTTCTTTTAGAGCCATTAGATAGTCATTTGAACTCCACTAGACATCTCTGGCCACAACGCAGCGGTCGTGAATAAGCTGGTGTCCTGTGCTTAGCTTTCACATAGCGCTTTAGAAATTTTTGGAGATTTTGATGAATTTGGTCTTCACTGATCGTAATCATAATCAGAAATTTGTGTAGTGCACTTCAAGAGAACCTAATCAGAGGCACTCTACATGCTATTCTAAACATATGAGCTACAGTTGGCCACAACTACCAGATGTGGTGTAGTGGTGGTGCCTGTGAGAAAAACCAAAATGGGCGATCGGGCCTTTCGGGTCGCTGGCCTGCATGCTTGGAACAGTCTTCCTGCTGATATCCAGGAAGCCATAAGCATCTTTGTTTTTAAAAAACAGTTGAAACTTTACCAGCATTAACCTTTGCGCTGACAGTAGACTGTGTGCGTGCGCTTGTGTGAAGCATCCTAGAAGTAGCTTGCTACCAACGATGCTATATAAATTGTCGTAATTACAGTTACAGTTACAGATCAAACAAAATGTTTTGAATTTTTTATTGGTGCAGTAATAAATGTAGTAATTAAATTCCAGTATAAGATCTCGCAGTGAAATGTACACACTGTTTTGCAGTTGCATAAGATGTGGGCTGAACACATTGCGTTTGGATTATAATTCTGTGAAACGTAGTTATCAGTCCATTCATAACAAACTAATCATGAATCAAATTTAAGAAACATAACCTTCTGGTGTTAATTATTTGCTCAACTCTTTTATCACTTCTTCATTGTTATTTACAGTTGTTCAGTATGATAGCAGATTACTATCAAAATAGCCTTCGTGAAACAGGATCAGCGACAAGATGGGCATTTGAAATATATACAACATTCCTTGCAACTGCAGCGGTGAGCTTTATTTGCTTGAGTTTTACGATATTTCTTTCTTTCAAAGCAGTTAAGAAGTTGAGTGATTCTTTAATGCAGGCCTGGGAAAATTTCTTGCCAAATTTCATTTCACTTGGCGTGAGGTGGAATCATTTCAGTTGGTCCATAGATCTTGACTTTAACGTGCTTGCATTTGGCAATGGAACAGTACGTTCTCAGTTCGAGTGTTTGTTTACCATTTCAGGGCGTAAGTTAAGTGTTGTTCTGTTGCAAATTTCCCTTTAAGAGATTATAGTATATAGTAGTTGGTCCTTAAGTCGTACAGTGACAGAATCAAGTTCATTCAAATGGAAACTGAAGACGGTGGCAGGTATTTCTGACAACAGAGGTTCAAAATATTTGTATGTGATGGTGAGTGAGAAACCTGTGTGCCTGCTGTGCCAGAAGTCTGTTAGTGCAGTAAAACTGCATAATGTGCAGAGGCTTATCACAGTCCTAAACATAAAATGTTTAAAAACTTGTGGCACTGAGGTTTGACTGAATTTAAGCAAGCAAAACTATGAAAAAGACATTTGAATACTGCAAAGACTACCTGTAGTCTAGAAACTGAAGCTGGTCATGATACAAGCTAGCTAAGTAACTGTAGTAATTAAACATAATTAAACACTGTTGCTAAGCAGCTGAAGCCACAGTCTGATGGCAAATTTCTGAAATTATGCGTGGTTGCAACAACGTAACTTGTGATGCCAGACAAGGCTAGTTTTAATTAGTTTTTATTTTGCAAGATTACTACTTTTTGTTTTTCATTGATTTTGACTATTGTACTTCAGTAACTTATAGCTTTTGAGGGGTCTTCTAAAGAAGGTGTGCAAATGTACTGATACACACAACACGCATGCAGAGGATGTTGGGTTACATCAGAGCAGTTCATGGGATTCAACATCATCCAATATGATGATGATGAAGATCAGTTCTCTGCCCAAAGGCTTTATGCCACCTGGGATGAGATGAGTGAGGTGCTTTCCCATTGCGCCCCTCTGGTTACAAGGCACAGAACATACCACTACACCACCGCGTCCCATCCAATGTAGTTACTGATAACTGAGTAGCTGCTACTTAAAGCATGTATATGGATGTTAATTCAAGTGAGACTTTATTTGTTCCTGAGATGATTTGCTTTTTTCTTTAAAGCCTCTGAAGTTGATGGTTGACGATGGAATGGTTATTTCGATTGAAAGTGTTCTTCGAAACGCGAAAGAGAATGAACTACGGACTGTCTTTCGGCCGGCTGAAAACTTTGTTCGCGAGACAATGATCATGAAACAGCTCAAGGATTTCAACAATAAACAGTCTATCGGTAAACTAAGTTATTTGAGCTGTATTAGTTCTTTCTGAAATAAATCATTCTTGCTGGTTTTATTCACATCTGTTATGTTTTAAAGAGGAATGTCAAGCAGCCTTTCAGCCATGTTTTAGAGATTCTTAGAAGGTTTTAGATAAATGTGCAGACAATTACACTTCCAGTTTGGGCACTATATAAATTGGCAAGTAGAATACAGTACGCTACATATATAATTACTGACAATTGCTGACAACAGTGGGTTCAGTTGGCTTGCATTGTAGGAGCGAATGGCCATCTGTTTTGCCCTGTTAGCTGCGGAAGGGTTTGTCCTCTTCGTCATTAGTCATTTGGTCGAGGTCTTCTGTGATATCTCAAGTGAGAATGTGCTGTGAAGTTCTTATGGGAGGTTAACCAGCAACATTCTCACGAACGACTTGTTTGGTCAACATAACTTTGTGGTGCAGATACCTGTCAGCTAGTCTTATATACCGGTAAGTAATGCGTTTTTTAACATGCTGTACGTCCATCAGACGAGCAACTGAGCAAGGAATCATGTGCTCAACCGTGAGTTTCATACTGCATCAGCAGCGTAAGAGTGACCTAGGAAATAAGTTGACCAATCAGATTCTTGATTTATACTTTTTTTATGTATGTATCTGGGGCTACTTGTAAGGCATCTTTTACAAACCTCACAAGGGTGCTAAAGCCTCACGAGAGTGCTGAAGCCTCACGAGAGTGCTACAGCCTCACAAGGGTGCTAGATGATTTCTGTGCATTTGAAAACTGTCCGTTACGCTGATAGGTGTGCCACCAACTACATACCATACTTATTTCTCACCTGTTTGTCATGTGTTTTCGTGGACAGGTCTTGGAACGATGTTTGGAGTACAGGAGTTGAGGCCCAACATGGACAGACACTATGAGCTTCGGATTGTTGACAGCACCCTTTCAAGCCATTTTGAGCGCTTTATGTAAGTGTCGCTACACAGAGGTGTATTCATGAACTCTTCAGAGTAAACGTACATGCAAAACCCGCTGCCAAACAGGTAACTAGTTCAGAACCCCTGTAAGATTCCCAAGACGTGCTATAATATACCTAAGCAATTATATTATAATTGCATAGATACATACATACATACATGCATACATACATATATCCATTCCTGCATACATCCTTAATTATTGTGGGATCGTGTGCTTTGAGTTATGGGATCACAGGCTTTCAGTAGCTGGCTGTGCCAAATGTACTTTTGAATCATCTACCACAAAAGGACAGACTTGCCAACTTGCTGTCATCACTTGTCAAGACCCACTATTATACTCTAGCATTTGCACAACTCCGTTATGGTCTCCAGCAAACACTCTGTCACTCCTTGGATTCGGACTTCTTGACTGTGTGCATAATATAAGTACATGCAAAAATAAGCTTGCAATAGGTAAATCAATATACTAGGCAGCTTAGTGTGATTTCAATGCAGTTCATGTTTGGTGAAATGGTTTCTGGATATTGTGCAACTTATTAACGAAAATATTTTGTTAAACAAGAAGTGTAGTTTGGTAAACGTAGCCAGATGTTTGTTTCATTTTAGATCCGATGAGGCGAACGATTCTTCTCAAGCCCTGGCGTTCTGTTTGGCAACGTTCTTCCGACAAATCGGTTTTGCTGGCGGAAGAAACAGTTCGCTTCTAGAAGTCTGTCCCAGCTTTATCTGCAAAGACAAGAAAGTCCTCAAGTACAAACTAAAAAAGGTAGAAGATTCTAGATCTTATAAAGTCAAGGGGTATGATGTATTGTAAAAAATCTAGTTGAGCTGTTGAGCTAACTTGCTGTCAACTCATGATTGTTATTAATAAACTTAGCATCACTTGGGCTAATATAGACAGCACTGCTGATTAGTTTATCTTGAAATAGTGCTATAAAATTTACGATTGTGACTGCGATCGACTTGTGCAATCTCGACCGAGTCCTACTTTGTTATTTAATTGAATTAGTTTGGGTGCTCGATAGTGTACTGATTAGCATGCTGGACTGTCAATCAACGGGTCGGGGGTTCAAATCTCCACCAGGGCAGAAATATGACTCAAGATTTCTGCTCCACCTGTGCCCTATAGCAAACTCGGCTGCAATGAGTACACTGACCACACACTGTCGGTGGGAAGATGAAATGGCGAGGGAGACAACTGGCCACCCGCCCACATATGCCGAGGCTAAGAAAATGAAGTCGCTAACACTTCATACCCATGGCTGCCTCAGGGCTAGCTTAAGGGACTGCTCTTCTTCTTAGTTTTTGATCTTGATTTACAATGTATATTGGTTTTTAAGAGACAAGGCCTCTAGCTCAGCAACTGCGAACTAGTTGCAATGTTGTTGTTGTTGAACCTCATTTTGACTGAGAGGTATGAATTTTTCTAACAAAAGGATATTTTGTCAGTGGGAAAACTTATTTATATGTGTGTGTTTGGGATGGATGTAAAGTAGATGATACTTTATGTCTTTTATATCAAACGATGCTGATGTATCTTACAGAATTATGAATCCAAAGGTCACGTTTTCAATCCGTATCTGTGCACAACGATAACAAAGTGTCAGAACTGTGAAAAGACGATGTGGGGAATTGGTTACCAAGGCTACCAGTGTTCCAGTAAATGATCCATACTCATTAAACTTCCTTTTCGTCTCTTCTAAGTCGCATTTTGTTGTCTATAAATACCATTGACATTTCAGCAGTGTTTCAATGTTTTCGGCAGTTTAGTTTTGTTTAAAGTTGTGCACATGTCTGCTTGGATAGAACAATAAAAAAATGGATTGATTGATTGATTAATTTATTAATTTATACAGAAAAATTGACATGATGTCAGACCATATTAGCTGTGATTATTCCAGTTTCAGGTCATGATATGCGTTTTGGTTGATTATAGCTACCAGTTTGGAATGTTAGATCATTTATCGTTCATGCATATGTTCTGGAAAAATTAATCAAGATGGCTCTAATTAACCTAATCAAATGACTTCTATAGAGGTCATTGTCATAGCGCAAGGGCATCAGTCAATGGTCGCTTCAAGCAAAATCATACTCCGGAATCATATTACGATGGAGAAGCCTGGATGAAAGTCAATGGGTCAGCGGGAAAAATGTAGCTACGATGGATAACCATATTACCTTATTGTATTACAGTGCATTATCGCATGATAACAGTAGTTCAGTAATGCATATATGTTAATGTAATAATTGTTTTGTCTTTTTCTGTGAAGACTGTGAACTTTTCGTCCACCGTCGATGTGCAGACGGTGTTTGGCAGTTATGTTCGGGAACCTTGCGCCGAACAAAAGATCCAAGACGAGTTGTTAGAGACATCATGCCTGGCCGCAGCAAATCAGGTCTGCCACATGCAAATTACATTTGCTAACCATCCCTGTTTAATGTATGAAGATGCATAGTATAGAACTTATTGTTTCACTTGCTTGTTACTGTCTAGCTAGTTCCTGCTGGTACCAAATTGTGCTGCTTAGTGACAGATGCAGTCATGCAAAAGCTAAGTCATTCAACTGAATCTGTTCTTTAGGCTTGACTTTCACATTTATGTTAGCAGTTGCCTTTGATTAGGCTGATTTTTCATCATTATCTTGTCAGAAGTTCTTGCTCTGCAACTGGTTGTTTCACCATGATCTCTGTGTCTTGTGCTCTGATTTGGTCATAGGATTTATTCCTCAATAAAGATACTGACTTAGTTTCTGATCGAAGATAAAACTGATGCAATGATGATGTTGTCTTTATTTCTGTTGACTTTGCATCATTGTAGGACGTGAAGATACTCTTTCAAAGTCTATCTTCCATGTTCCAACCGATGAAACTGCTACAGTCCCAGGTATCCAAGTGTTCTTAATAATAATAATAGTAGTAGTAGCAGCAGCAGTAGAGATTTGAGTGCCATAGTTCGCAGACGTCGAAGAAATCGATGCAACGATTCAGAAAGTACTTTTTTACAGTTGGGTTTGCATTTGTCTAGGTATTCAGTAATATCTACCACCTTGTTGCTAACGGTTTATATACATAGCATTTGACTTCACCATTTCTTTTTCTGATCATGTATAAACCAGCCTAAGAGAAGACTGTACACATGGACGTCACCGAATGGGAAGCATAGAAACCAGATTGACTACATACTGATAAACAAAAGATGGAAAAGCACAATAAGAGATGTGAGAACAAGGCCAGGAGCGGACTGTGGAACTGACCATGAGCTATTGGTAGCAACACTGAGAACGAAATTGAAAAAGATAAAGAAAGGAGATCGATTGATCAGATACGACTGCAAGGGTATCACACTGGAATACAGGATGGAAATAAAGAATCGGTTTGAAGTACTAGAGAGAGATGAGATAGAAGAGGAAGAGGATTCGAACAACCTATGGGAGAGGATGAAGAAAACAATAGTCGAAGTCGCAGATAAGCACATTCCAAAGAAGAAGAAAATCACAACAACGACATGGCTATCGAGAGAAGCCATATGCATGGCGGTTGATAGGAAGGCTGCAAAGAAGGCAGGAGAAAAGGATAAGGTAAGGGCACTGAACAGTGCCTTCCAAAAACAAGCACGGAAAGATAAAGAAATACATCTAAACGAATTATGCAGAGAAATGGAAGACGAGGGAAGGAAGGGACGAACCAAGGAAATGTTCTCAAAAGTAAAGACAATCACGGGAAAATTTGCACCTAGAATGGGCTCAATGAAGGCAGGAGATGGAAATGTAATCTGCGATGAAGAAGGGATAAAGCATAGATGGAGAGAATACACGGAGGAGTTGTATAGGGAAGACAAACGAGTCAAAAAAGAACAAATTGACGTAACAGAGTATGAAAAGGAACCGGAGGTCATGGAAGCGGAGGTAGAATGGGCAATCAGACAACTCAAGGACAATAAGGCACCCGGTCAAGATGGGATACCTATAGAACTGATAAAAGCAGGGGATGATGCGATGATAAAAACAATAACAAAATTGTGCAATCAAATATGGGCAACTGGAGAATGGCCGGAGGACTGGAAGAAGTCGATCTTTATACCTATATTCAAGAAAGGAGATGCGAGGGAGTGTGAAAATTATAGGACGATAGCAATGATATCACACACTAGTAAAATATTACTGAAAATAATTCACAAAAGAATGGAAGGCACAATTGAAAGAGAACTTCCGGTGAACCAGGCAGGGTTTAGGAAATCTCGTGGAACTCGAGACCATATAGCCAACATGAGGTGGATAATGGAGAGACAAAGGGAGTATGGACAGGAGGTTCACATCTGTTTCATTGACTATAGCAAGGCATTCGACTGCATTAACCATGATTTAATGTGGAAAACCCTGCTTGAAATGGGAATTCCGAAACACCTGATAATGTTACTAAAGGGTTTATATGAAGACCAGATAGCGGTGATAAGAACAGAATACGGAGACACTGACAATTTCAGAATCAAGAAAGGAGTGAGGCAGGGATGCATCTTGTCTCCATTCCTGTTTAATCTATATGCTGAAAGAATAATGAGAAAGGCAGAACTGGAGGGGGCAATTGAGGGAGTAAAAATTGCTGGAAAGATACTGAATAACCTTAGATACGCGGATGACACAACATTAATGGCAAAAAGAAAAGAGGATCTGGCAGAACTGATAAGAAGGGTCAGGAGAGAAAGTGAAAAAGCTGGTTTATACTTCAACATAAAGAAGACAAAGGTCATGACAACAGCAGATTGGGATAGTTTTGAGATAGACGGAGAGGAAATAGAGGTGGTAGAAAGCTTCACATTCCTAGGATCACTGGTTGGAAAGGAGGGAAAGTGTGATCCAGAAATAAAACGAAGGATTGCTATAGGGAAAGCTGCAATGACCGGACTGGAAAAGATATGGAAAGACAAACATGTGAGCATAGAAACCAAAAAAAGGCTCGTGAGAGCACTAATCTTTCCTACGGTACTGTACGGTTGCGAGACGTGGACAATGACAAAGAACATGGAAAATAAGGTTAACACTTGTGAAATGTGGATATGGAGGAAGATGCTGAGAATATCTTGGACTGAGAAAAGAACGAACGAATCAATACGAGAGGAGATTGGAGTTGAGAATGAAGAGTCGTTAAAACAAACTGCGACAAGAATGAAGCTAAGGTTCTTTGGACATGTTATGCGATCTGATGGTCTGGAGAAGGAAATGATGCTGGCGTGCGGTGAGGGGAGGAGAAGACTGGGTCGCCCAAGGAGGAGATGGATGGATGAGATACAAGATGTAACTGGCATGAATTTGGCGGAATTGAGAGACTTGTCATCGAATAGGAGACGGTGGAGTGTGTTCACCAGGACGATCGCTAGAGCTCCACGAGCTGACAGCACAAGGTGACAAGGTGAGGTGTATAAACCATGTGCAAATCAGATCGCTATCACTTGAGGGTTGTTCATCGGCTTTTTGTACCACTGCTTATGAGGCTGCTGTGTCACAGTGATCTATTGGGGCAGAGTTTCAATTGAGGTACAGCTAAAACTTGTTTGATACGCAGAGAAACGTGCAGAGGATGTGAAACCGAAGCCACTGGTTTCTTCAAATGAAAAGGTTTCCAATGGATCAGATGATGAAAAGCAGAGGTTGGTACTTACCTTGATTTTTTTTCTGTTTAAAAAACACAGCTCCATTTTTATTATTATTATTATTATTATTATTATTATTATTATTATTATGGTAATCCCTCAGGCGCCTAGAAGTAATTCCGAAGAATTACTGTTGCTACTGGGGCTCGTGGTCCTCGTCCCCGGTGTTGTGCATGAATGTGCCTCTGAATGCAATTGCATTGTAACGTTGTGTGCAGATTGAAAGGCGCTGGAATAAATGTGCGGTCTCGCGAGGGTCGCCGGTGGCGGTGGTCATCCTACGCCCCAGTTCTGTTAGGAATTCACAGCCTTCTCTATTTATGGGACCCAGTGATTCTAAGGCTATGGGGACGAAGTTGTGCGTTGCTGGAAGGTCTGCGTATTTAGTGATTTTCCGCGAGGCAGCAAGTTCCGCAGCGCTTCCAGGGGTCGTTGACGACATTTGTACGTACGATGCCGCACATGTATGGATGCTGGTAGCGTCCCATGTGATGTATTTACCCTTAGCCCATGGAACGAGCGTCGCTCCGTCTGGTCTTTTGCCGTCGCTGCGAAGGAGGCCTGGCGGTTCTTTGGAGCTGGGAATATCGGCTCTTAGGAGGGCTCTCCAGATGGTGTCATTCATTGCAAAGTGGCGGCTTGCCCTGCCACCCGACTGCCTGCACGCCAGCCCGTGGTGGCCTCCTGGATCCACTGTCTCGCCACACTGGCATTGATGTGGGGCGCACAGGTTTAGGCCAAGGCGGAGACCAATCGCCACTCGGACCGCCTCGTTGCTCAGGCCTAGTCCGCATGACGCAATTGGAACGGTCAGTAGCCAGTCACCGGCGTGTGGCGTTGCCACCGCTCCCAGTCTCGCTCTGTTGAGTGGGTCGCTGTAAGCGGACCAGACCTGCGTCTTGTCAAGATCAATCAGAGGTCTATCCCAGGTCCTCTGTTTAGTGAGAGCTTCCCCATCGCCTACTGGAAATGTCGGTCTGCGAGCTTCTAGGATTTCCAACTCGTATACATCCGTGTGTTTCTCTCGTCCGAGGATGGCCGCTCGGAGTGTCTTGGTCGATGCAGCTGACGCCAAAAAGGCAGAAGATGCCAGCATCGTGACCCGTCTAACTCCGAGTCCGCCATCTCGTATTGGCAGTGTGGCTTGTAGCCACTGAGTATCGTTGAGCTTGATGTTTAAAATCCTTTCCAGCCCGTGTCTCATCTGGATGTCGATTGTCTCCAACATGGGGTGGCTCCAGCATGGGGCAGCTCGTAGTAGGTATGTGAGTTTCGGCGCTCCGAAGCATGATCGTAATAGCATGAGCGCACCCTGGGCTTGGAGGCTGGTGAGGTCATTTATCGCCGTCTCGAGTGTGTTGCTGTGGTCATTTAGCGCATCGTCTAGGGCTTTTCCTTTGAACAATGGGGCTCCTAGTAAGGTTAGGGAGCCTCGGTCCACGCGCTGGAATCCTGCGAAGAGGGCTTCATTGCTATCGACGTCCGACAAATACTCGCATTTGTTGCGATTTAGATGTATTCCCAGCGATTGCTCCAGCTCAGCTATTGTTGCCAGGTCGCGTTGTATGTTATCCAGGCTGCCTGCCAGTGAGATGTCATCCAAATAGCCCAGTCGGAAATCGGCTTCCAGTGAGCGTAAGACCGGCTGCAGAGGCAGGCAGAAGAGCAAAGGTCCGAGGGGGTCCCCCTGTTGCGGACCCAGTTGGGATTGAACCTCGAATGATCCGAACTGGAGGAGTGATGCGGCCGAATATGCCTGATGGGTGAAGGCGTAGAGTTCTGGTATAGTGTCGTGCACTGCCTGGAGCATCACATCTCTGCGCATGGTGTTAAATGCGTTAGCAAAGTCCAGTTTGATGAAGACCTGTTCCGGTGCCATGTCAGATACGAACCCTCTGGCCGCGTGGACTGCGGCTTCACCTCCGCCAGGCGTGGCTATGCCCACCTGGTGGGGCGCGAAGAGAGGCGCCAGCTTGCCAACTGCGTATTTGTTGGCGCATTTTGCCGCGAGTCTCCTCCAGACGTAGCCGATTACAATCGGTCTGAGGCCTCCAGTCTTTTTGGAGAGAGCGATGAGACTCCCACCGAACATAAGGCAGCGGACTTCCGGAGGACAGCCACCTCTCAACATTATGTTGACGAACCCTGTCAAGGCTTGACGTAACTGCTCCGATGACTCGCGGTTATTGATTAAATCCAGCAGGTGTTGGGGTCGCATGCCGTCCGGGCCTCCAGAAGATCCCGCGGGAAAGGATCGGATGGCGTCTTCTACCTCCTTCTCCGTTATTATTATTATTATTTCTGCATTTATAAAACACCACTGTTATCAGTCAGTAGCATTAATAAATTGTCAGTGCACGGTAAGTATTTCAGAATTTACTGATTTTTACTGTACCGATAACTGTTGTAGTATAGGTAAGAGAGGTGTGCTTTCTGTTACATGGATCCTAGATCGCAGTAGGTATATGTGAACATACAAGCAAACTGTTTACAAGTGGAACAATGCCTTTGCAAACAGTTTATGCAAATTTAGCATGATAGTTGGTACTGTGTGATATGGTAGCCAATTCAATCAATCAATCATAAAATTTATATAGCGCCTCTTCAAGAGGTCTACTCAGAGGCACTCCCGAGCCAGGCCTGATCATAGAGAAAAGTCTTCAATAGGGTGTAGAAGGAAGATGAGTGTGTACGAGGAGATAGGCGAAGGGAAGAAGGCAGGTCATTCCACACTGTTGGACCAACAACAGAAAATGCTCGACATTGCATTGTAGCAGTGCGGGCAAATGGAACCAGAAAGTCACCCCGAGTAGAGGAACGAACAATTGGTTTTAACTCTTGCCTTGTAATGTGGCATATGTGGGCACCAGCTATCCTGAGGTGGTTCCTGTGTAGACACCTGGAGCTAGTCCTTTGCACACAATTGCTCAACTCCATCATCATTAGAACAGCACTTAATGAATACAGAACTAATATTAGTATTGATCTTGCATCTGCAGTGAATGGACTGAGGTAAGTGATTGAAGTCTGTGGTAAAGGTTCCAGTTGCTGTATTAGAGCAGTGTTTCTTAAACTTTCGGATGCTGCGGACCGGTGATTGCTTTACCAGCCATTTTGCGAACCGGTGCTTTTCAACAGCAGCTATGATGTTTGACATGTTATATTAAAAATTAGATTTCATATAACATTGTCACTGTTTATAGCAACTATATTGTTGTTACTGTTGCCAGTTTAAACCGTTTATTATACATTTTCGCGAATAAGTTGCGAAATTATGAATTTTTAAGGACTGTTTCACGGACCGGTGACCAGAGCTCCGCGGACCGGCGCCGGTCCGCGGACCACCACTTTAAGAACCGCTGTATTAGAGGATGTAATTTGTGAAGCTTAAACACAGTCCTAAGTATCATGATTTGATTTTTTCTGTGTTCTTTGAATTTTTTTCCAGTGATTCAGAAACTGAACGTAAGCCGACGAATGGCCGACCTTCATCATGGCCTAATATATTGTGAGTTTGAAAGTATAGTGTCTCATCACTTCGCTTTATGGCCAGCAGTAATTTTGAATTTCATCGAAACTTCTTGTTTAGAGATCATTCTTAGGTTAATCTTAATGCCATTCTGGGTTGCTGAAGTTTTGTCAAATCCGATTAAAAGTCAAACTGCACTGATTATACTTTCTTTGCAAATGAAGTAAAAAAAACAATAATGATAAAATCTTTTTTGACAAAATGTTCTAAGTAAACATGTATGCCTGTCCATTGTTGTCGCTAATTCAGTGTGTTCCATTTTTGAATGTTTTGCTGATATTTTTTACGTTCTGACCATTACTGTCTGTTGTATTATCTTTAAGTATGCTGCTTAACAGAGGCGTAGCGACCGCCCTCCGTACCCTCCGATCCTGAAAGGGGACCCCTAAAAGTGGCAAAAAATAACCGTGAACATAATATGAACCCTGTATATTGTATATTACCGCATTCCAGTTTCCGCATTGTAATGGGCCCCCGGTCCGGACGTATGTTCGGAGGGGGCCACGTTCTTTGTTGCTACGGCTCTGCTGCTTAATGAAAGATTCATAACACTTAAGCAGAACATAAATTGCAAATCAAGTCTGAGGTGAACAATGAAAAAGTTGTTCCTATGTTTTTTGCATTTATGAGAGTAATTCTCTAACTGCTAAAACCTGTATTCGGATTATAGCTGCATCTCTTCTTACTGTAAGTTACTTTTCTCTTCTGATGTTAGAGTTTAGCCTACTTGTGTAGATTGCTTAGGCAGCCATGTTCAATGTTAATAGTTTAGCACTATGTAAACCAAAGTGCGGCATAAGCAGTTGGTTATAATAAAGAATATACTTACTTATTTACGTAGTGCTTTGTCAAGTTCTAAATATGTGCTATATAAAAGCCAAATTCATGCACTGTTCGTTTTTGTAACTGCAGCCAAGAGAATAACTCTGTGACTGCAAAGATACTATCCGTCTACGGAAAGCCGTTGAGTGATCCTGATTTTGATGTGGAATCGGAACTGCCTCCGCTTTCGGAAGTCATCTCCAAGGAAGCATTGAAGAAACTGAAAGGCAAAGAACGGAAGAAACAGGAATACATTAATGGTGCGATGGTTTATCAGTTCTTTCTTAATTTCATGAATCCCTGATGGTTTTACATGACTCAGTGATTTGTTTCCTTCAGTTATGCATGTCACCAGCTAAAGTTTTTTATTCCATATTGTATCAGCGACATGTGGACATGACAACCAGACTCAGATCTTCCTTTGATATCACTGGACAACCCCTCTGACATGATGCAGCGCTCGTGAATAAGCTGGTGCTCTGAGCTTAACTTCTGAGCAGTGCTTTAGAAATTTGGAGTTTATGATTACGATTAGAAATACTTAGTAATAGATCGGCTAACCCGTAATATTTAAAAGGAAAAGTGTTTGAAACTTGATGGAAAGTTTCTTTTACCTGGATTTTACTGGATATGTTTAATTTCTTAAAATTTCAAACTGGTTGGTTAGTTGGTGTTTAGCAACACTGTCATTACAAAGATGATTAGCGTCGCCTTCCTCATTTCTTCAGGCTCGGGACTGGCACTGCCAGAGTGTGAGCAGTGGCAGAGTTAAAATCTCAAACTATTCAAAGCTTGCATTAGGTCTGAAATATGTTTTCTGCTTGTACGTTAATGCTCGTGGAAATTTTCCAAATTGAAAGATGAATTTTTTTAATCTGGATTTGTTCAGTGTTTAACAAGTTAAACAAATGCAGCTAAAAGACTCTTCAAATGATCATGTGTATGTTAGTAATTTAGTAATTTAGTTGGTGAATTGCCTGCACGTTAGTCGTTTGGCAAATTACTAAAATAGAGGTAATTCATTGTTTGAACAGGTTTTTTGCTGCATTTCTTTAACTTGATAAAACAATTGCCAAACAAAAATGCAGATACAAAGATTTCCATTTTCATTAAACAATTCAACGGATACATTAGTAGCCGACCGACATCTGTTTAAAAAGTGTAAGTATGTCTGCTGTTTGTTGTTGAAACAAATTTGAATTTTTTTCCGTTTGGTGGTTAGAGCTGTTTTACACTGAAAAGACTCACTTGCGTCAGCTGAAGGTAATAGATCGGTTCTTTCGACGTCCTCTTCTTGACGAAGGTTTCAACATCGGTGTCATCTTTAAGAATCTGGATGAAGTAATCAAAGTTCATGGTCAGTGGATTTATCCGGTGAAAGATTTCTCATGCATTTCTCTTTCATTTCTGTATGTCTGTGTCATGCATAATCAAATGACGTTGTTAATTGTAAGGAAAGTTTATTTAGTTTTTAGATTGTTTTCAAGTTTGTTTATTTGGCATTTATTAGTGGTGGCTCAGTGGTAAGTTCGGCGCCTTGTGACCGGAGGGTTGCAGGTTCGAATCCCACTCTAGCCGCTGCGTACGGACCTTGGGCAAGTCCTTCACTCGCAATTGCTCGTGGCGCTTCGACGTGAAAATTCCGGCACAGTATCAAATGCTGTAGTCGGGAGTGCCTCTGAGTAGTAGTAGACTTGAGGAGGCGCTTTAGAAATATCAGGAATAAATAAATAAAATAAATAAATTCCACTGGACAGCGGCATCAAATGCATGAGGGCCCATGGAGTTAGCTGCATCACAGATCAGCCGAAAGACCTCTGCCTGAAGATCGTAGGTTGCAGGGAGGATTATAAGGGTACCGAGTGGCTGAAGATAGGTTGAAGTGCTTGTGCTAAAGACTTGTGAAGGAAGTTTAGCGAGTTTTTTCATGTGTGTCATTTAGAAATTTCTTCTCTTCAGTTTTTAAAGTTTGAGTTATCTTATACAGTTGTTTTGATGTGTTTGGTTGTGAAGGGTAGTAAAAGTGTTGCTAAGTGATATCCTCTAGTGAGATCTGAATCCTTTTCTGGTGCATTTGTTCAGGTACTTTAAATGACGCTTTCAAGAAACTTCGGGCAAAGAATGAGGTGGTAACTGAACTTGGCGATACACTCGTTAATTTGGTATGTTAGCCTTTGTTTGTCTTTATATATGCTTTAATTCTTATAGGCGATTTGACTCTGTCCAGCCAATGTAGCTTTGTTACTGCCATTTCATACAATAGTCGTATTGTTACTACACAACTTTAACACTGTTTATCCGTATGCTCACCAAACTGCCTGGAAATCTCTGCCTATATCCCTGCAAATAGATACAATACAATACATTACAATACAACTTCACTCAAAATTAGTGTTGTTTTCGTTAACGGTAACGAAAACGAAAACCTTCGTTAATGGAAACTTAAGGTTTTAGTTAGCTAAAACTATTATGAAAACGAAAACTTACACAAAAACGATAACAAAATAAAAACTAAAACTAGTGGAACCTGCGAAAACGATAACTAAAACAAAAACAGTCAAAACTAATAATAACAAAACCTAGCTGTAGGCCCACCGGGATCATTGGCTTTCATGGTTCATAGAACACAACCCTACCATTCCCACCTGCTGAAGTAATTATTCCGTCCGCTCGGGCGACAGGCTGAGGCTGACACTCCTGACAACTAACCAGTCCAATGATGCCAATCAAGTTTAAGAGATAAACCGCGACCAGCACGAGTCATCCCAACTGCTAAGTTGCAATTCCCAAAGGCAGCAGTGTTTCTAATTGATGCTAATTGAATGCATCAGTTATCACCCTTCGTCTTCTCAAGAGGCCTCACAGGCTCACACAGTAGTCATTAAAAGGCTAAACATGTATAATTGTATATGTATTTATGTACCTGGCATATTGCCATACTGTAAACTTAAAGATTGGTTTTTGTAATAAATTGATGTACATTCACGATGGCTAAGTATCAGCGACCAAATAACTTAAACTAAAACTAAAAAAAACTAAAATTTAAAGAAGGAGTTTTCAGTTTTTATTAACTATAACTAAAACTACAGCCAAAACTTAATGCAAAAATGAAAACTAATAATAACTAAAACACCTAGCATGTGAAACTAATAATAACTTAAACTAAAACTTGACACAAAACTATAACAACACTACTCACAATTGCTCAAAAGCATCGACTGATGCTTGGTCATTAGGTAGTGTTGCTTAATAAATGCATAACAATAACAACAACAATAATAATAATAATAACTATCTTTCTCTGGCATTAGTTTGACAGCCTGAGGGATTTATACTACCTCAGATCATAGTGAGCTTGCAATTTTTTCTGATGCACAGGACTCTCTTCAGGTTCACTGCACACTGAGTCTTTGGTGTAGATAACAACTGAAACTCTTCTCTTTTTGAATACTTCTCCAGTGGTTTTCAATGGAGTTCTGCTAAACCCTTAGGTTCTGCGGAACCTAAGGGTTCCGCGGGCGTCAGCCAGGAGTTCGTTAGCAGCTCAGTATAAAATTAAAAAAAAAAACCCAACTGAATTCACAGAAGGATGAACAATGAGCAGAATTTGTCACAACTTTTGGTCATTCTTGCTAGACAAGATTTTATGTTAAAATAATTAACAGTATTACGTGATTATCCTAACAGGGCCTACCAGTTACGATTGCATTTATTTCTTGAAAAATTGGACAGGTGAAACGCGCTGGTTTCGTGAGCATATGAGTGGTTATTGAATGTTCCTTCATTACAAAAAGGTTGAAAACCACTGACTTACTCCCTTAGACTGTTTTCTTGTTTTCCTGGATTGCCATACTGTTTTTCAACGAGACTCCATTGCTGGACTGCATGCACGGAACAACCTTTTGGCGTCTATTCGGGAGGCAAAACCTGATCATGTTTTCAGAAAACAACTGAACCTCTATCTATTATTTAACTCTTAGAACTTGTGCTGACAACTGACATTGTAAACTTTGTAAGGCATCCCGGTAGCGGTGTGCTACTTACGACACCATAAATTGTGATCATTACAAGTACAGTTACCTTGATTTTACACAGCAGCAACCATCAACTAATGTTGTCACAGTGTTAGTATGGAAATTTCCGATTAGGTTAGATTTCATATGAGCAACAATAGTAGTTTTGTCTTTGTATTCCAGCCGTTCATTGCCTTTGTTTTTTTCTGTTTAGTTTTCTGGTGATAATGGCATAAAGTTCCGGCAGATGGCATCAAAGTTTTGTCAGGATCAGCTGTTTACTCTCGGATTTCTTAAATCATGGCAAAAGAAGGATCAGCGTGTGTTTCAAATTCTCCAGGTAACAATTTCGGTCCTTAATATGCATAAACTTCCAATTATCGAATTCGAGATCCTCAAACAAACAGCCCGAGGGAAGAAAGTAGTTTATTTTTGAAAGAATTATTACAGACGAGAGAAAAAAATTCCACAGCTTTCTGACTTGCACTTTGCCACGAGAGATAAAAATTTGAGAGTGGCCATAAATACTTGCAGTAGTATTATGAGCTTTGAACTACAGGTGAAGAATTCTCTGACATATTGCCACAACATGTCTGAAAAATTAGGTTGCTAATAGCCCTGGTAAGCTAGACACAAAAGAACAGAGTGCAGCACTTCCTAATTAAATGATATCTTGAGCATCATGATAACAGCAGTACAGAAGTCATTAGATCAGACATTGGCAGGCAATTGCTTTTTTGAAGAGATAAATGTGTCAGTTTATAAGGTCTTTGAATTGACTATAAATAAAATTGCAAGCGGAGAAAAAAAACAGTGCTACCAGTTCCATTTTGAAGGTTAACGATAAACATCGTTTATGACCATATGAAAAGATTGTAACAGCGCCATAGCGTGATAGTTTCTCATGTCATTTATATTACATTTGATGTCTCTTAGCAAAATCACAGTGGTGCTTTGACCACACCTAAAGTTTAACAACTGTAGACTATAGACAGAGATCGGTGGATGTCATCTAGCCCGCAGGCTTTATCAGAGAATAGTTTTGCTATACAAGCATAGACGCTTTCAACCATCACCTGCTGAAAACTTGAGGTAACTTGATGCTGAGAGTGAATGGAGTAAGGACGTTGACTATCAAATTGGTTATATCTACACGATTGAGACTCGTTGCATTGTTTCTTAGGATGCTACACTCAATCCTCACTCTGGAAGACAGGAACTGAAGGACCTGCTTCCAAGGGAAATGCAACGACTTACGAAATATCCCCTTCTGATCGATAACATGTGCAACTGCACGCCACGTATGTACCTGGTGTTGTTCTCAGCTATGCTTCTAGCCAGATACTGTTGTTGCTCCAGACACTTAGACTTATTTCAGCTAGCCAAGAAGCACTCTTGCATTATAAAATAAATAGAATCCTACATTCATCAGAGGCTTTGATTATTGTTTTAATTTTCTTTTCAAATTCTCAATTATGCCATGCATTAGTTAAATATTTTACAGATTTATATGTGAACAGGTAGGTCACAAAATAAACAAGGGCTAAATTAGTGATGATACAGGACTTCAGCGGACTGCTGATTTTACTTCCAGCCGAGACTGAGGAACATGAGAAGCTGACGTTGGCTCTGAAGTCATCAAAAAAGCTGTTGGAACACGTGAATCAGGCTGTGAGAGAATGTGAGAATTTCCGCAGAACTCAGGACATGCAGAAGCGCCTGGACCGTAAACCAATCGAAAGTTCAACTCATCCGACGCTTCTAGAATTTAGGGTACGTGCATGACAAATGTTCACGATCGCAATGTAAATAATTGAGAGACTTTGTGTTCAGTCTATACTTGCCAGAATTTTTTAATGGTCAGCGCACAGCACAGTATTAAATGACCATTTGATACTGTGATCCATTAAGCTCGACGTCTCTGTCTCAGTGGAATAATCTTCTGGACTTGCAGTCAAACTTGCAGTTAGGCTTAAAGATCAGTAATGCAGTGTAATATCACAGATTTATATAGCACCATCTCCTGAGAAACTCATCAGAGGCGCTCTCAACCTAACGATGGAAAATCATTACTTTTATATATTGCCTTTGCTAACATATCCCAGAGGTACTGTAGTTTTATTGATTAACCTCTATGGCTTCAAATGGACTTGTCTCGGATCTTGGCTTGCCTATCAGTTTTATTTGAAAGCAGCCATCAGTTTATGCCTCGTGTATTATAAGAGTGGTATGGTAATAGTTTTAGGTGATTATAACCAGGTAGAATAGATCTTGCATATTGGATGGCTGGCTCTTTGGAAATCGTTAATTCAGTTATAAGAACTTCTTTTTTGTTGTGTAACTAAAATCAAGTGCCTGGCTGTTGTTTGTTTTAGAGTTTAGACCTAACCCAGCATAAGATGATCTATGATGGTGAGCTGATATGGCGCCGTTCGCCACGCCCGGTGGAACTGCACATGGCACTGTTTGAGCACTTTGTTGTGCTGCTTCAGAAGCAGGACGACCGTCTGGTGCTACGGTGCCAGAGCATGGCCGTTGAAGATGTCAAGTTCACGTACAGTCCGATCATCAAGCTGGCACATCTCTTCACAAAGGATTTTGCCAGTGGTTAGTTATTGAAGCAGTCGTGTTCATTGTACAAGATAGATTTAGGAAAGATAAGAAAATTTTATTAGGTTACAAGTTTTATAACACAGTTGAGCAAAACTGTTCTGTAAGTTATGAACAATTGTTTTGGTAAAAATTCTGACGTACACGATCATTACACGCGATCGCTCAACAAGTACCATCAACGTAATGTGCACACTACTGTTAAGCAGCATAGCATCGAAGTATGTGGCCCGATATTGTGGAATTCATTGCCTATTGAAATTACTGGTTTACCTACTAAAATACATCAATTTAAACAAAAACTGAAACTCTACCTCTTGGATGCACACACATGACTGCATTATGTGTTTATTTGCATAAGCACTGTTGTTTCTTTCATCTCTTTTTAACTAATGAAAATTTGATCTTTATACCTTAGTTGGAATCCATGTGTACTGATAGTTAAGTTCTTTAGTTTAGAGTTCTATTATTGGTTTTTTACCTGTTGGTCATATAACTTGATCGATGTTACCGTTCAAAGTATTGATTGTGCTGCCATTTACTTGTATTATGATAAATGTTAACTACACTGTGTCCCGATGAAAAGTGGACCCCAAGAAAAAGTGTCATAACTCGGTCAAAACTTTTAGCAGTTGCCTGAAATTTTAAAAACAACAAGACTAGCCATATTGCCACCAAATCCTAACGCCGTTTGGAAATGTTGCCGAGTTTGTCAAGTTTGTGAATGTTTGAGACGCAGCCCTGAAAATGGGAAGTTTCCAACATACAAGAGCCATAAGGAAGTGAAGTTCAGCAACAGCTGGTGTTCAAAATGCCCTTTTTGTTCACGGACACACGACCGTGGACGTGGATGCCACTGTTTGATGGCCCGATCGATGATCACGTGGTCAAACAGCTGCAACTCTTCAATCAGACGCGAAATCCAAACCTGGAGTGTACTGGAGGAGCGCGTTTAGCATTCGTGACGTCGATCACCGGAGGCGCGTCTGATTGAAGAGTGGCAGCTGTTTGACCACGTGCTCATTGACCGGGCCATCAAACAGTGGCGTCCACGTCCACGGTCGTGTGTCCGTGAACAAAAAGGACATTTTGAACACCAGCTGTAGCTGAACTTCACTTCCTTATGGCTCTTGTATGTTGGAAACTTCCAATTTTCAGGGCTGCGTCTCAAACATTCACAAACTTAACAAACTCGGCAACATTTCCAAACGGCGTTAGGATTTGGTTGTAATATGACTATTGTTGTTGTTTTTAAAATTTCAGGCAAATGCTAAAAGTTTTGACCGAGTTACATGACACTTTTTCTTGGGGTCCACTTTTCATCGGGACACAGTGTAGTTAAGGTGGCCCTGCTAAGCGGAATCAAGATCCCTTCTCTTGTTACCAAAGTTCAAACTTTATGTTGTATTTTCCTTGTACTTTAAAAATGGCTTCAATAAAAAAAATCAACTTGCTAATGGACCACTGATTGCTTTGACGGCATAATGTTGGCCATTCAACTCACTGACTTGTGATCTGACCTAAAAAAATCAAGCAAACCTGATATGGATCATATTGTCATTTAATGCAATATAATTCATAAATTTAACATGATTCTGTACTTTATGACAGGTGAACAGGTGAATTTAATGCGCCACGTGGTGTAATACTTAACTATGCTTGTGATGTTCAATTTTATACATGAAATTGGTTTTCGTGTTTGAATTTGCAACAAATATGTCACACTGCATTTCATTAAAAAAACAATAGAATAGAATATCTTATAAACTAGCATGTGGTGCATGGTAACGTGTCCTTTTACTGTGGAGCACAAAGTCATGGCCATCTTGTTTCTGCAGCAGTAATTATGGCATTGTTGATGTTGGGTCTTTGTCTGCTTTCTTTAGACAAACGAGCATTCTTCCTGGTCAACAAGTCGAGCGATGCTCCTCAGGTTCACGAGCTGGTTGCGAAATCAAAGGAAGAGAAAAATAGGTTGATGTCAGACAAGTGCCACTGTTCTGTCCATATCAGCAGTTATCCAGGAGACCTACCATCGCCTATTCATTAGGGGCCATCCATATATTACGTACACAAAAATCCGGGGAAAATGGACCCCCTCCCCCCCCCCACGAAGACCAGCTGCAGAAAGTGTCTCGGAAGCGACTGTGTGCACTTTAGGCCAGATTATTGAAGGATGAGTGAGGGCCAATATAGACAAATTATAGGTGTCTCATTCACAGCACAGAATAACTGCACATGGCTTTTATATAATGTAATAAAATGCCATTGGATGACTATAGGACAATACAGAGTTAAAATAGGCTAATGTGGACGTCATAATTAGAAATTTATTTTGTGTACGTACATATTTTGTACCCCCCTCCCCCCCCCGTTCGCACCCGTACGCAAAATCGCCAAAATCCGACCCCCTCCCCCCCCTAAGTGCATACGTAATATGTGGATGGCCCCTTACTTTGAATTGTTCTTGTAGGGGCAGTGTAACAACAAACTTTAGTACTAACGACCACTGCATTTGAAACTTAAAATTGTATTCTTCCATCCAGACAACCTTTATATTTTTTTAACCATTCATTTTCACATTCAGTGCTATTCCACCTATATGCCACTGCATTCACAGGAACTTTCCTGGACACTCCAAGCTCCTCCAGATTTTGCATTGTGTTCCTATTCTAAATTTTTATAAATATAATCCTGAAAATTCAATTCTCCACTGGAAAATAGTCATATGAGAATAGCAATACTAATTGTAAAGGTGCACAGAAGAATTTTGCAACATTCTGTCATCACAAATGATGAATAATTAAATATTAACTTGGTGTTAATTCTTTCTGGCTTCCAGCTACTCATTTATTCCATTGTTTGGACATTAATCTTTAGGTGGTGCAGTTACATAAAAGAAGCTGTTGAAAGGTATCATAAGCAGTACAGTAATGAGGGTGCATCTGAGAGAACTGGTCCAAGTCAGCCATCGCTTGTCAGCAGCCGTAGCACTGCCAGTGCATCATATGGAGATATAACGGACAGTTTGCCAAGGCAAGTACTAACCATTTGAAGAAATTGGTCACCAGAAGTTTTGTTTTGCATCGGAGATTCATAATAATGTTTGTCACTGTAACAAATTGTTATTGAACACGATTGACATAAGGATGCAAAAGTTAATTTGCCTTAGAAACTGGACTTGTCATAATATGATCTTCTAAGTTGGTTCTTTATATAGATTTCTGCTGCACCTGCACCCCTTACCAACTTGGCTGTAATGAGTACAATGACTGTACACTGTCGATGGAAAGATGAGATGGCTAGGGAAAGGACTGGCCACTTGCACTCATATGCCACGGCTAAGAAAATGAAGTCGCCTAGCTCAAGAGACTGCTTTTCTTCTTCTTTATATGACTCCCAAAGACAGTGTTACAATGAGTTTCTGGTATATTTAGGAATTAACTTAATAGTTTGTGTTTATTTATGAATTAAACAGGAATGCAGAGCTTCTTCTTGAGAAGGATAATTTCCCAATACCATAATTAGAACTCTCATGTCTAAAATCCTTTAACACTCTAACGACAAGCGTGCACTAATATGTATGAAAAACTAATCCCTTTCGTCGTTAAAGGGTTAAAGAAAGATGCAGGTCTTTGCAGTATGTATGCCGGTGTTTCCTGCATATGCTCGGATGCGTGAGCAGTTTGTAAAATTCAAAATTTTGAATAAGCTTGCTATTGCATTTTGGTTGTAATTGTAATCGTAATTGCAAATTTATATAGCGCCACTTAGGAGAGAAAAAGATCAACGCATGTGAAATGTGGATATGGAGAAAGATGTTGAGAATATCATGGACAGAGAAAAGGACGAACGAATCAATACGAGTGGAGATTGGTGTCGAGAATGAAGAGTCATTAAAACAAAAGGCGACAAGATTGAAGCTTGGATTCTTTGGTTATGCGATCTGATGGGCTAGAAAAGGAAATGATGTTGGCTTGTGGTGAGGGAAAAAAAAGATGGGGTCGACCAAGGAAGAAATGGATGGATGAGATTCATGATGTAACTGGCATGAATCTGGAAGAACTAAGGGACCTGACTTCGAATAGGAAGCAATGGAGAGGGTTTATCATGACGATCGCTAGAGCTCCAGGAGTTGACAGCACAAGGTGACAAGGTGAGGAGAGATTCGTCAGAGGCGCTCCTAACCTGACACAATGAAACCAGATCAAATACTTTAAACTGATGTTGTTATTATGTTCATTTAAGCCATTGTCTCTGATCCAAAATGTTTGTAATGTTGTAAAAAAACAATGTTTATGCATATTAAGACTTCTCTTTACTTACGAAGTTCGTGTGGATTTCTCTCCAGGATTAATCGGCTTGAAGTCCTTGACCTGTCTGTGGACGAACAGACAGCTGAAGCTTTAGATTTAGCAACACCTAACGAGGTCAACATCTCTGAAGGCACTCAAGAATCTCTTGCTACTGCAGATGACACAGCCTTAACAGGTAAAAAAATTTGCCAGGTTCAAAAACTTATTAAGGCATAATGCCCTGCCAGGAATGGCTAGGCGCAAACTTGCAAATGTACTAGGCCTTTGAATGTGTTAAGCTTTGTCGAGATATAATATCTAGTGGCATGTTTGAGAGGTTCTTGACGGGCACTATAAATATCCAAGTACGTACTGGTATGTGCACAAATAAATACATAAATGCATTGTATACATGTATTATAAATCTTCAAATACGTTTGAGTAATTTAAGTACAACTTGGAAGTGCTTAAATGTGACTGGCTAACAGCTTTAAAGAGCTGCTCATGAAGTTATAGCTGCAAATGTGACTTGTGCATTAGTTGGATTGTGAGAGAAAGGATTCCAGAAAATGGTTGAATGGATCAGAATGTGTGCTGTGCTTGAATGGGTGCAAGAGGCAAAGAAGTCGTGCAGGTTGGACAACGTTCCAGTCATTGATGTGGCTGAATGAAGATTGGAATGCATAGCTCCTTAATGAATTCTGGGGTCACCCTGTTGAGGTTCAAACATCGAAGGGGGTCTCTATTCTGATTCTATCATCAACAAGAAGTCAGTGCACTTTTTCCTGCTAAATGTTTGACACATGCAGTTCCTCTGGCAGGTTGGCCACAATTTGTGCAGCAGGGAATGGAACCAGATGGTGAACAGTGATGTCTTCGAGTAGGAATGTTGGAATTGGGTCCAGCAATCACGTCTGATGATGTCAGAGCTGTCCAAGCAGAAAATAAAGTTGCTAACATGGGGCACGGTAGTTGATTGGTTTTTGACACTCAGTCTGTAATGTGGAGATTACGGATTAGAACTTCCACTGAGGCAGTTCCTGTGTGGGGACCCTGAGCAAGTCCCTCATTCACAATTACGCAGGACCATCGATGTTCTGTCATATGGTCGTGCACTTCTGAACTTTGGATGGAGAACAATATTTCTTATTTCTTTTCTCTCGGCCTTGCGCACTGGGAGCGCCTCTGAACGGTTCACCCTACTAGAGGCGCTTTATAAATGTTTAAATACAATACAATACAATACAATACAATATCAATGTACTGTATTCTGTTGTTGAGTATTTTTAGTGGAACTGAGAGTCTGGATCATTTGTGACCAAAATCGGAGACTTTTTATCAAGTGACGCAGGGAGTCTTCTGCAGATAACTGTAGTCTCTGTAAACTTTTCTTGTAACCAATGTTTGTTTCAAAAATTATCCCAAAGCCTTCTGCTGTCTTTTGAGTCATGAGCTATCAGGCTCTTTTGCTGTTTCTGATTTTTCTTTGAGGAAAGATGTTAAGGACTATGTTTTAAGGAACACGCTGGTGAGGTCTCTTTACAAAGGCATGTAACGAATGAGTGATGATGATTTAGCCCTACTTGTATGTCAGATGTGGGCTTAAATTGGTCTAAGGATGTGTTCTGAATACAGAACTGCAGCAGAAGATCGCTCTGATCAACGAGACGCTCTGTGATAAAATTAAACTTCTTTCTGACGGTCAGGAGTCATCATCCATCAGTGATGCCAGTACTTTCGAGGTAAGGATGTTAGTATATCTCACCTGTTGAGGCCATTGAAAATGTCGGTTTCAGCAGCAGTAATTGAGAAATTGCATGAGTGAAGGAAAAAATAAGAATTACATGTAAGGCTAGATAATCAATATTGGAAGAAATGTGCTGTATCTGTATAAGGACAATCATCAGAGCAGTTTGAGTGGTTTACTAGTTACGCATGACAGGGTCTTAGTCATTGGTCCAGCAATGCAATGTAGTGTACCTGTTATGGCAACACAGGAAGCAACTTGTTTCTCTTGAGAACCTGGAGCTGTATCATTGTCTTTGTTACAAAGGAATACAATCTCTTGTATTGCATTGTAACATAATATTTTGATAATGCTTCTTCTGTCTGATTGCTATTAGTCAAATTGAAGAAGTGTTGCTAAGAGCAGGGGTGTAACTTTGGTCTAAAAAGTGGGGGTACCAATTTCTTTCATACAGGAAGCAAGACTGAGACTGCGATCTCCGAGAAGGCACAATAATAAAATATTGATTGGCATTGTTAAAAAATGAGTGGTATGGTACCCCAGTCCAAAAAGTGGGGTACGGGTACCCCACAAATTACGCCTATGGCTAAGAGCTTTTGAGAATATAATACCTTTTGCATCAATTGGAATGGAATAAATTCCAATGGAGATTGTTTTTTAATCCCTTAATGACTAGAGGGGTTAGTTTTCCATGCAGTTTAGTACACGCTCACCATTAAAGGGTTAAAGGTGGTATGACAGAAGAGAAGCTGTGATACTCGTGTTTAACTATGATACCTTTTGTTGTAATTATTATCATTGATGTTATTACTCGTAGATTTTTGTTAACCATGTGACAGTCACAAATCCTGAAATTTACTTTTTTCTGGTTTTCTTATTGAAGGTTTATAAATGCATTTATTTCTTGCCGATTTGAATTTGATCGAGAGTACATTGTGATATTTAAAACAGGATGTGGTGGATGGTCAGCAGAAACTGGATGTGATGGAGTTAATTGCTCAAGGACTTGACGAAGTGACGCGTCTCTCGGAGCTGAGCCGAGATGCAGAGCTACAAAAATTGGATGAGGAGAACGCAGGCAAAGACGAAGATGACAATGTAACCATTTCAGCGACAGAGCTGGTCAAAATCAACAATCGAATTCAACAACTTCTGGGCTTGCTAACGGTGTGTATACTTGCAAAGTTCTTCTAAACTGTTGCAAGTTAACTTGTTTGATCTACAGTGGTAGTGTACGTATTTTACCAAAAAGATATATATGTGTCTCTTCTTACACATATTGTCCATTTGCGGGACACAGTAGCCGATTGGTTAGAATGCTGTCTATTAATGCGGAGATGTATTCAGAGGCGCCGGCAGCGTGACGCACTGGACGCACGTGCGTCCACCCACCAAATCAAATCCACGCAAGGATTAGGCATCGCATCAAGATTTTTGACAATTTCACTGTGTAATTTTGGTTTACCATACAGTATGTATAAATAATATGATATGATATCATTATGGATGCGTTATACTGTACTTTTATAAGTCACTCTTGAGTCATTTTCAGTGTATGACTACGAGCGGCAGACAGAGGACGGGTGTGGATGGGAGGAGACGGGAGGGTGTGCATCCAATTTTTTAAAGCCTGGCGGCGTCCTTGGATGTATTAACAATGTTTAAGCTCGTTGATTTAATGTTGATTGAATTGGGTGTAAAATAAACTATTGATTGATTCATTGATTGATCGATGTTGTGTATATTGAAACCTATTACAACGAGTCTATGGTGTCTTATTATTAGTATCAGTTGCCTATTTCTGACCAGTGGCGGCCTTTCGCCGCCTTTGACAGTTTTGCGCTATAGGCAAGGACAAAAATGCCAAAAATCTCTCGTCCATAAATCCATCATGTAGTTCATGTTATTTTACCAGAATTTGCCACCCCTTGAAAAATGCGGGTCTAGGCAGCCGCCTATATCGCTTATACCTAAAGCCGGCACTGTTTCTGACGTTTCTGATGGCAGTGGTGCTGAATATTGTTTCTAAGGTTGGAGTTGTGAGTAAGGAGGAGGACCACGAGAGACTCGAATTGGAGCTGTGTGCTTCACGAGATAGAATTTCTGCCATCCTTGGCGACACAAGTATCGACAGTGACAGTCGACTGGAGATGCGATCACCTGAGGTACGAAGGCCGGCTGCCATCTCTCGACCAACCAGTTACATGGCTGCACTCAGTGAGACCAACTACAAACCTGGTTCTAGAGTGAATGAGCCTTCTTCATCCATGGCCAATCTGGGTGAGCTTTTACTGCACATTAACTTTCGTTTGTGCGGGACATCGTGCCTTGCGCTCAGCCTCTTGGGGTGATTTTGTTATCCCCTATGCTTGTACTGGTACGGCGCAGCGTAGGGCATTCTCCATGGTGGGTCCTACCGTCTGGAATGACCTCCTCTTTCACTTTTCTCTCTCCTAGGGACCTCTTAGGTACTTTCTATGGCCTTCTTAGGACCTTTCTTTTTGACCAGGCCTGGGTCGGGAGCGCCACCGAAGGGGTGCTATATAAGTTTATTATAGATAGATAGATTTCGTGTTTTTATGTATGTAGCTAGACATTGAATGTAGTGCCGTTTAGGTACACGCTTCATATGGTAGCCTGGCTGGTGTTAAATTAGTTCCTTCTTGTCCACTTTCTTGTGACTTCCGTGGGTTGAAAGACAACTGTAGGATAGAACCTGAGTGACACAAGTTGGAATATGAATAGCAACAAGGCGCCACACAGCATAATAATAATATGAATAATAATAATATGAATAATTCGTATTAAGCCCATTTAAAATATCTTATCAGAAACTCTCTCAGCTGTGCAGGTGTGTAAATGTACAAGTAAATTTTATTTTAGGAGGTTGCTTACCTCTATTGCCTTTGAATATAGAGCAGCAGATTTTTGTGTGCCATTGCACACCCCTTTGTGTATACTTGCTTTGTCGTTCAGTCATTCACTCATTCAGGGCACTTACTTAGCACCTCTCAAAGATACTATACTGATAAGCACTCTCAATCCAGTCCTGTTAAAACAGAATAGTTTTCTAGGCAGATGGCCAACCACTAAAAAGGCATTAGATTGCACTGTCAAAATGCATGGTTAAAAGAAGTACACTCTGGATTGAAGATTTCTGTAGCCAGCCAAACCTGAAATGGGCATGTTTGTCTTATGCAACATTAGCCAGATGTTTATGGAATTTTCTTATTTTATATACAGAAGAGGAGGCAGTGAACCAGTCTTTATTAACTCTGGAACCAGTGTCAGACGACATTCGGCTAACTACTACACAGGATGAATGGAATTCCGATGACCAACGGGTTTCAACTGACACCGTCTCCTTTATTTGACTGAATTTGCTCATGACAGACTTAAATATTTTGGTGGTACATAAAATACTGAATTTTATTGTGATCTGATATATCAGAAGGATGACCAGCTGCTGATAACGATGATAGCGTTGATAATATGTATAGTGATTATGGTAGCCGAGGTACAGCAACTGATAATTGCAGCTGAGATACATTGCTTACTTTGTTACTTACATTCTGCTGGACAATGTGATAAACACGTTTTATGCTGATTTTTAAAAAGAATTAGCTAACACTTTTAGTCAAATGTAGATTTCAGTTTCAGGTTTAGATTAGAATTCTAGAACGTTTCCGTATAGAAAAAGTGGAATTCTAAGTGTGAACTGGAATTCTTACTGATTGTTCTTGACGAGATTATGACTATCAGTAGATCGTTAAAATTACCAAATGCTCTGCACGAGATTATCTGTCAGTAGATTATAAGACTAGATGTTATTTCTTCAGCAAGTGAATGCCTGCTATTCCAGAACAGGGCCCATTATCAAAGCCTCGATAATTTAATGCCGTAGTGGTACAAGTGTTGTAGCAGTACAACTGCCATTGCAGTACAAGTGCTGTTCCTGTACTAGTGTAGTTGCAGTACAGTGGTACCTCTAAGATTTGTTGACATTTAGGATAACTAGTTGACATGTATTGCTGGCATTCTGTATCTTCTTAGCATTACACTAGTGGTGTTTTCAATTGGCATATTTCGTTCATCATGAGGCTGTTTAATTGGCAGATAACTATTTTCCATGTGGAAATCAGTAGGTTCCCCATCAGGGTAAAATGGGTTCGTGTTATATACCAGTTTTCTGCCTACTAGTTTAATGCATCCGTCCTTGAATACCAAATAATATCTAGACACTGTACATGAATTTAAACATTGTTTGACACCCTTGTGTTTTAACTTAGTCCCAGCAGGCATGTGAATTTGCTTTGTACTTATACCACTGCAGAAAAAATATGTGGCGTTGCAGATTCACGCGAGTAGAGATTGGGATTCTACATGCATCTTAAATTTGCCGTTTAACCAAATTTTTAGCTGTGTGATTTTAACACAAAACATCTGTTGTTCACAATTAGTTTATTTTCTGTACTTAAACTTACACCTGAAGATAATCATTTGACTTTCCAATCACAAACAAGAGTAGTGAGTTTTAAGATGTGATTGTTGACTGGAATCCACGTTTCGTGTTTCAGCTGTACAGATGAATGTAGCTGCATGTGCTGTTGTTGTTTCTGAATAATTGTAATTACTTTTCAAGTGGGACCATTTGCCATTTGCTGTGAATGCTTCGCTGTATTACATGCAATAAACTTCACGTGTAAATTGAAGATGTGGGATTCAAGTTGATGATTTCAGATGTACCATACAGAGAAATTAACGTGGAAGGCATTCACGTGGTGTACAGATATAATTCGAGACAGCCACAATATCAACAGATTATGTCACATATCTCATGCACGAATGTGGTAGTGATGCCTTGGCTACACTGGATTTTGAGAACAGTTATGATTGTCTTTCTCTAGTTGTACCTACTGTAGAACTAGAACTGTTTTTCGTGAACGAACTTTTTGGGTTTGCTGGACCTGCATTTTGGATATTGTCCCTACACTTGTTTAGTTTATTCTGCTAAATCTCTTATGTTTCATTTCAGTCTCAGCTCAAGACTTATCTTTTTCAGCAGGCTTATCCACTCTACATTTACATATACTGTCTGTCAGATGTACATAAAAGTAAACACTCTGCTTAACCATTGAAGCATTTATAATTGTGATGTATCACATATGTGACTGGGTTTTCCCATCAGAAATAAGCCAGTCTGATACCAACATTCTAGGGGTGTCTTTTCTTAAAAATCCAAGAGGGGCATGTCCTCAAATCCTCCCTTGTACATAATGTACCCACGATCAACCTTTTATCTAAGGTTGAAAGTCAAGTTCAGATATTCCAAATGCACAGACATACACAGGGGTCAGATAAATGTACATGACATTGTTTTTCTATAGGGACTGTATGGCCTCAGCCCTGCTCAATTTTAGGGATCTGAGGCTTGCCCTAAGTGGGGTCCGGAGCAAACCCTCTGACACCGAAAGCCTGTATGTAGTTCAGCAAGAAAGGTTTATGCATTGTGAATTTTTCATCAGTAGCTGTTGTACAGGAATAGTTTAAATGCATTGAGAAGTATGCAGGAGAAATTAAATGCAGAGAAGCACATAAATATAGAATAGAATAGAATAGAATCTTCTTTAATAGAACCAATTGCAAACCGCATTTTGGTGTACAGCAACATTAGACGTGTCCATACAGATTATATGTATATAAGACTACTAATAAACTATTATTAACTACTAATATTTATCTCAAATATGCCCCATATATCAAACATATTATAATTATCCGGAAATGAGGGGTGCAAATTTTGAGACGGAATGATTTAATTATTAGACTAATTACTGTATCTTAAAATATAACATCCATTTAAAGTGAAATAAATGTAATAAAATTAAGTAACTACAAATAAAAGTGTATCAACCAACATAATATCCGATGTCTGTCTGTCGTGTAACCTCCATGAGGAAGGATTGGAGGGAGGGGCCGGTGCCCTCCCTTCCTCCCTCCCTCCTTCAAAGCCATGCACCTGTACTTTGGCAATGCCCTCCATGCCTGTGAGTGAGGGAGGACTGGAGGGAGGGCCTCCTCCCTCCCTCACAGCCATGCACCTGTACTTTGACAATGCCTCCATGCCTGTGAGTGAGGGAGGAATGGAGGGAGGGCCTCCTTCCTCCCTCACTCACAGCCATTCACCTGTACTTTGACAATGCCTCCATGCCTGTGAGTGAGGGAGGAATGGAGGGACGGCCTCCCTCCCTCCCTCACTCACAGCCAAACTCTCAAGCACATTAATGTTTCTAAACTAAATTTACATATCGTAATTTTTCACGGGTTACAGCAGGTGTATAATATTAATAGATAGATACTGCAAGCACAGGCAAATTTGGTCGATATTGTTCACGTTGATCTTTGCGTGGGGGTGGGGGCTATATTTACGCTTGGCACAGAGCGCAATTACATCTTGCTGCGTCCCTGCCAGATACCAAGCTGAAAAGACACAATGCTGCAGAACTGGTGTCCATTCACCAATCTTCGTAATCGTGATTTCAAAGTCATTAACACGCAACTTAAATGCAAAGCGCATTTAGGCACCGGCTTATTAACGAGCGCTGTATCGTGTCGGAGATTTCTACCAGTTAAATAGCGAAACAATAAGAAGTAGCCTACACGTCGAAAGGGCTTTTATTCCGACAAGTAATTTAATTGAAACGAGTTCTACATTGCGCTAGTTTTGTTCATTTTACGCTGTCAGACTGGTACCGATCAACAACATTCAACGACGTCCCGAATATCATCTTACTTACTTTATGACTTGGAATACCAATGAGGTGCTTAGAACGACGGAAGAGTTACATTCTGTGTTATGATAATTTTGTCTACGTTGTGGTAAGTCATTGCAATTGGAATTTAGTTAACTTGTAGAATTTCATCAAAACAACCACAATTATAAGGATTATGATTATTAGAGTCTTTCTGGTTTTATGCTGAAAGCTCACATATCGCGATTTATGCCGTAGTCGAAAGTTAAAGTTAGTATGACAGCAGGCAGCAGGACACCCACCATCCTGCCGGGAACCAGCCCAATCGGAGAGCCCAAACACTACTATGCGGTAAACGTACGCTTTAGCGTAATTAATTATTGGCAGGATTTCGGAAAAATGAATAGCGTAAATAATTATTTAATCCACGTTCCAGCTTCTAGTTCAGTTTAATATTACACATTTTAATCGTTCATCCATCCAGCTTCCACTTTGAGCTCATTTTCATCGCAAATCCAGCTTCTATTTCAAGTTTTACTATGGAATGTTTTCATCGCTCATCCACGGCAATGATAATTATCGGCGTTAAACGATACAGTTTCATCGCAATTCCAACTCCTAGTTTCCGTTTATTATGTAATATTTTCATCATTTATCCAGCTCTAGTTTCAATACTATTTTCATCAATCATCCAACTTCTATTTTGAGTTACATTTTCATCAGTCATCACAATTGCTGGCAACTATCCACTATAAGAGTGTACATATAATGAACGCACGTAACGTGGAGGATTACCTTCTTTGCACATCCAGCTTCTCGTTTGATCTCCATTTTCATCGCTAATCCAGCTTCCAGTTTGACTTATATTTTCATCGCTAATCCAGCTTCCAGTTAGATTTGTATTTTCATCGCTAATACAGCTTCCAATAATTAATTACGCTAAAGCGAACGTGGACATTTCGTCCAATAATTAATTACGCTAAAACGTACGTTTACCCTACTATGCCATATATGACAAAATAAACGTACTTGTTTTGAACCTGATCTATTTTTGGGACTACAATTTAGTTTTAAAGCGAAATAGTGGATAGGTGTTGGTTACTATCGAAATCATTAATACGATCGTGACGAATATTGAGATTTTTATAACTTCTGTTAGCATGGACCGTACACGAGACCTGAATAGAGTTGTGCCCATGCAAACGGACGTTGGTGGTGAAGGATCTCACCTGACTTATTCATTATGATTGCTGTCGTTTTCTTCATTCATACATGCAACAAACCATATTGAAGAAAGAGGGCAATGACTTGATAATATCGCACTTATTAATGAAGCTCGTTTAAACATAAGTTTGAGCAAAATTCTTAAATCATATAAATTAGTGTGATGCATGGGACAAATATGTTATTGTGTAGTGCTTGTCTATGCATTTTGTTCATTTTGATGAATTAGTTTGTCGTGTGGGGGTATTTGCTTGATAATTCTCATATGTTTGAACTTGTACTTTGTGTAAAGCTGCACTTTGAAGTTGTTTCTTTAGTCTGGTTTGGATTATAGCATTTGTGGACGATAATAGTCATATATCACCAAATCCTGGCCACCATTTTTAATTGGTCGACCTTTAGCACAACTGAGTAAAACCATTTAAATAACACGTTGAGGGTAGTTGATAAGGCTGAGAGTTTCTGAATTTGCATGTTGTGTCTTTCAGGTAGGTCAAAATGGCTGAGGGTAAACCGCTGAAAATCGGTACAAAGGTTGAAGTAATTGGAAAAGATGTCGTTGGAACGGTTGCATTTGTAGGAGCAACACTTTTCTCCTCAGGTTCTTTATCATCATCTCTGATTGTTTTATCAGAATATTATTTATTTCGTATACATGCCTGCAATTTATTATGCGGCTAATAGACTTATAGCGTGCTAACAAATACTTTCTTCCCTAATTACTTGTAAACTTTATTTAAGATGCTGTTGGCTGACAATGTTTCATTGTTGATTAAAATGAAATGTTAATGTTTAACTGTTTCTATAGTTGATAACTGCTGAGGGACTAATTCTGCAGTTCCACCTTTCAATGCCTTGCATTTTGTGACAGAAAGTATCTGAGACAATATAGGAAGTAATAAAATAGACACTTTTGCAAATTATGTGAGTTGAAGACCAACAGTGCCAACTCCGAGACTGAGTTTACATTTCCTGATTATATTAAGCGGGAATAGTGATAAATGAGATGCAGAATGGTTTGTTTGAAGTCCTAAATGTTGGTATGGTGTTACTGACAATTTGTTATTGGGGACAAGTGGCAGACCCACAGTGGACCATAGTCCTGCTTTATTAGGGCTGCCTATTAACAAGTGTACAGATTGCTACAAAGAACTTGCTGTGTAATAGTGTGTATGCTGATAAATAGTGAAAAATTAAGTAATGTTCAGAAAAGGAAAGAGGTCACTTTTATTTATTTATTCCGGATATTTCTATAGTGCCTCTCGAAGTCAACTACTACTCAGAGGCGCTCCCGACTACAGCATTTGATACTGTGCCGGAATTTTCACGTCGAAGCGCCACGAGCAATTGCGAGTGAAGGGCTTGCCCAAGGTCCTTACGCAGCGGCTAAAGTGGGATTCGAACCTGCAACCCTCCGGTCACAAGGCGCCGAACTTTACCACTGAGCCACCACGCCCCACAATGACCTAATGAGCAAGAATCAACAAACTAAAATATAAAACTCGTATACATTTCAGTGTTCAGTGCAGTAAGAAGGTTACAAAATTGTTTTTTGAATAGCTGCAAATTTATGATGCAGATTTACAATGCTGATTTAAACAGGAAAATGGATTGGAGTTGTTCTGGACGACGCGAAGGGAAAGAATAATGGAACTGTGCAGGGCAAGCGTTACTTCACCTGTGAAGAAAACCACGGCATCTTTGTCCGACAGTCGCAGGTGCAAATTCAGTTTTAGAATTCTGTCTATCAACATCTTTATCAGTTCAGGAATTGTATCTGACAAAGTCTGTATTCATCTGTTAGTGAGCATGTTTGCACCTGTGCATTGTCACTGTCAATCACTGGTACAGGTCGTGCTGGCTAGGACACGTTCGTTGTTGTGCACTCGTATGCTTCAGCTGTTTGACTGTCTTGGGATTTATTGTGAAAGAGTGAAATGTTCTGTCCTTCCTTCTTTCCTTAAGTCCATGTGCTCACTGCCTCAGTGTTCTCGATCACCTGCCTCCATCTGTTTGACCATTGGGTGTTATCCATTGTTAATTGACATGTTTCACAGGGGCTGATTTATTCTTTGATCTCTGTATCTTCAGTGAAGATATAATGGGATTGGTTAGACCAGAGTTTCCCAAACTGTGGGTCGCGACCCAAAAGTGGGTCGCGAAGCTCTGGCAAGTGGGTCGCCAAATTTTCTTGAGAAACATTTATTTTTTCCAGCAACAACATTTGGCTATGATTGGACTATAATTAGCTGGATTGAAATAAATTGTTAACTGTTTTTACCTAAGTTTTCTTTTACTGCTTTAAATTTCTAAGCGCTGTACGTAAATCCACATAATTTTGATACCAATTTACGTAGCAAATTTCAGTACACAATGCTTAATTTTACACAGTGGGTACCGAGCCTGCCAAATTATTCACAAGTGGGTCGCGACCCAGAGAAGTTTGGGAACCGCTGGGTTAGACCATTTGATAGGTGATATTCGTGATATCAGGATTTACTGTATGGTGAAATGGGATGTAGGGAGAAAGGGGACAAGGAGGCGTAAATGGTTGAGGTAATGTAGGCAATGCCAATAAGGATGTAGCACTGTTTCATGATGGCCCAGTACTCACCTCTTTCAGCTAGCTTATCCCTGACTGGCTGCTTCTGTGTCTTAGTGAACTGACCTTTGGATGTGTGGATAGGCTTTTAATGTGCTGTTGGTTGATCCCTTTTGCATGAATCTGCTAGTGGCATTGGATATAATTTCATGATAATAATGGTGATTGTTGTTAGTCTGCACAATATTTGTTAATTTGCTTGAACCAATCATAAAACCCAAGGCTGAAGGGTTGGTTGATGTGATTGGTTGGATTTGACACTGACCGGAGCTTGCTTGAACCAATCATAAAACCCAAGGCTGAAAGGTTGATGTGATTGGTCGAATTTGACACTGACTGGAGCTTGCTTGAGCCAATCAAATGGCACAAAGCTGAAGGGTCAGTTGATATGATTGATTGGACTTGACACTGACCTGAGCTTGCTTGAACCAATCATAAACCCAAGGCTGAAAGGTTGATGTGATTGGTCGAATTTGACACTGACTGGAGCTTGCTTGAGCCAATCAAATGGCACAAAGCTGAAGGGTCAGTTGATATGATTGATTGGACTTGACACTGACCGGAGCTTGCTTGAGCCAATCATGGCCCAAGGCTGAAAGGTCAGTTGATATGATTGGTTGGACTTGTTGTGGTGTCTCAACTGGGTGTTTGCATGATCTGTCGTTATTGGTTGGCAGATAGCTGCTATCGGCGATGACTCAGATGGTACTCTTTTTCAGAGCTCCAGTGTAAGTAGTGCATGCTGCCATCAAGCATGACACCCCTTGCATGTCTCGGTGATGTGTTTATGGGTAGGGGCGTAGGTGGAGGGCTTCCTTGGAACTTTTTACTTGTAACCGTTTTTTTCAGTGGGATTCTGCTTGCTTTTTGCATGTGGTCGTTGCTTTCCTGGTAATACGCAGGACTTGATATAGTGTTATGTGTAAAGTGTGCCTTTCAACGGAGTAAGGGCGTCTTGTTGGATCTGTTTTCAAGTGTTGATGGAGTATAACTTGTCTTTTAAATTTTTTTATCAGTTAATCGCTTCTTATAAGTTTTTTTAGCAGTTGAAGATCTTAAGAGGACTTGAAGCATATCCTGTAGATTCCAGTCCACCAGAATGTACATTTGACACTAAAACAATTGATGTTTATAAGAGGACTTGAAGTCTTGAACTGTCTGGGTGATGATATTTGAAACTCAGATTTTGTTAGCAGGAGACCTAGGTACATATTTCTTCAATGCAAAAATATGAGAGCAGTGGTAAGTGATGTTGCGTAAAGGCTTGTATAGAGATGTCTCGAATCCTGGATGTTATTCCTAGATATGACGCAACACATCAGAATGAATTGAATCTGATTTGAAGGCATCTATAGCCTAACCTGAGCTAATAACTTCTATAGCCCTATTATTATGATGTATAAAACATGATTTATAAAACATTTATTTCCTTGTGAAATACATATAAAGTTAGAGGAAACTAGAATGACCACATATTGGGGTATTCCTTCAGGGTTAGAGTGTTGCATTATCTGTTAAAATAGTAACTCATAACATTCTGTGTTATAACATGAATTCTGATGTAACATGATCTGAAAGTTGGATCCGAAAATTAGTGCAACATTGTTATAATACAACTTTTCTTGAGGCAAGATAAGGCATTTCTTGATATAGCTGTCTAAGACGATGTTTTAGTGAATTTCTGGCAAGTCCAGCCGTCAGTTTAAAGTTTGCAATGAAGACATTGGAAGTATTTTTCAGTGAAAGAGCAGAGCATCTGAAAAAGAAGTTTTCTACCCAAAAATCAGCAGCTTTAGTTAAGATCCGTAATTGTCATCAGAGCCAGGCATGCTTTAACTTTGCGCTTCTGTGCTTTTTCAGTTCATTTGTTGGCTTTTGCTATGAAGCTTTGCTTAATATTGAAACTTGTCAAACCATTATGCTTATTTTATTTTATTATTACTGAAATATGGACAATGATATTTTGATGAGAGTTGGCTAACATCTGAAACATGTTTGTTAAGCGGGTATTTGTGTAATCTTTTTTTATCATCTACCATATCAGCTTGCATCATATCTATCATATTTTGCAGTGTTTACCACTGAATTTACCATATGAAATGGCATAGAGACCATTTTATTTACTGCCGTATGTGCTTTATGAGCTGTATCAGTTACCACATTACATAACCATATCACCAACAGTATCATATGCCAAGACTAAATAATTCATATCCTAATCTCCATATCCTGTTATATCATGTCATGTCAGCTCTCAACATGCTTGCTCATCTAGGTTGTAAGCCTGATTGCATGGGCAAAACTTTTCAGACATGTTTTGCAATTAAAATTAAAAAATTATTGTACTGGAGTGTTGACAAATTAAATAGAAAAACTAGAGCTATTGAAATGTGGCAGCAGCTAAGAGTGTTTCATGCAACGTACTGCTTGCAACATATTGCTCTTATTTATGAATGAATCTTTGCAGCTTCAATCTCTTGATAAGGATGGAGATGCGAAAGCTGGAAGTGAATCAGATGTTACTGTATCAAGCAAAGGTGCCCCACCTGCTGCTACCCCTGCAGGTATGCTGCTTGTAACATATTGCTGTTATTTTTGAGGTTAATGAATCTTTGCAGCTTCAATCTCTTGATGAATCTGGAGATGCGGAAGCTGGAAGTGAATCGGATGCTAGTGTATCGAGCAAAGACGCTGTACCTGCTGCTACCCCTACAGGTGGAGCAGGAGGCGGAATGCCTCCACGGACAGCAAGCATGGAAGAGATTGCCAAGAAGAAGCAGCAGAATCGTCTGTCGGGTTCTGGCCTTCGAGCACCAACGGCGGTAGGCAAAAGTAAGAGACAGTTGTGGTTTTATTGGCACCTTTATCTTGTTGTTGTTGTTTGCTGTTGTTGTTGTTGTCTTTGTGTCTTCAATTGTTGCTATTCCATTCTGGCTTGCATGATATGTTGTCTCATGTGGCTTGTAGAATGCAAAGGAATTGGAAGTGAGTGAATTACTTACCATAGTTAGTTATATGGATTAAGGGTCCACCGGAAAGACATTTTTCACAGAGTACCGAATCCGAGTATTTGGATGTACTATTTGCCGGATCCGGAAACGAACCGGTTACCATTTGTTCCATATGCGAAGCTTCACATTTTCATGTAATAAAAAAATTATCGAAATAAATTTGTGTACTTGTAATAAGTGACTGATACATTTCTGTGCAGTTGTGAAGTTTTCTAAAATTGCAGTAAATTCAATATATTGACATAATTTCAAGAAAATGGAATTGAATTCAATGGATGAACATTTAAAATTTTATATATGTAAGTTTATTGAATAAGTTTTTAAAGAAAAAAAATTTTTTTCAAAGAAAAATTTTGTTGGAACTATTTGCATCTACAGCATTTGCCGAGGCGAATAGTTCCGGAAACGGGATTTCCGGCCGAGGCAAATGTCCGAGGCGATTTCCGGTGGACCCCTAATATGGACACTTGATATGGCTCCTTTTGTACCTCATGGAACAGTGCCTATGCTAGCATAAATGTTGGTAAAGTGTATATTCAGAAAATTTCCATCAGTAAGAAAATAGTGCTAAATCAACTAGAAGTTGGATCCATGCACGTGCAGAGCATAACCAGAAAATTCCCATCCAGGGTTGAAAGTTGACAACACATTTCCGAGTTCCTCAACCTTATTGTGTTGAAGATGAGGTTTGATGATGGAAGAGTTGTTTCTTATATTTGCTTATGTTGTTATTAAGCACTAATTAATGATCAAGCATTGTAATTTTATGATATTTAATATAAGCTAAGCCTGTTTGCATATGGTGAGGATTTTTTCAAATTTTGGTAAATTTCACATGGCATGACCCAGTTATTTAAAACATATATCACCAGGAGGCAATGAATGGTCAATTGCCTAATGGTAATTTTGATTACCTTGACACAAATCAACTGTTTCATCACTGCATTATCATAGTGTGAGCTTTAGATAGGAATAAGTGCTGTAAGCAGTTTAGCTTCCGAATCGTCAATCCTCACATCAGGAGCGTGGATAGGATGAAGTGATACAGCATGTGTTGGTTTGTTTTCTAGTTTTAATTAAATGTTATAGATCTGGCTCTTGTTTCTTAATCAGATTTTTTATTGTTATAAGTGTTGTTTGACAATGTACTGTTCCAACTGCTGGTTATATGCATGTCAGTTTTAGTTGAGGTTGTTCTTGTGCATAGTTTGTGTTTTGTTTCCTTGTGTTATGAATGAGTTTGAGTTAGGCTTTTTGAGTTGAAGGATGATGTTTAGTTGTGACTTTGTGACTTTCTCTGTCCAACAGCCGGGTTTGGGTTTCGTAAGTCAACAGGTAAACATTCTTGGCCACTTATTATCCGAATCTATCAGAAATGATCAGAAACTATCTCTGTCTTGCATGCTTTTGTAAAGATCAACAAAATCTATCAGCTTTTGCATTAGGATTTCTGGCAAATCTTAGATCTGGCAAGTTGCTGAATACTTTATGAACTAAAGGGAGCTAATAAGCTGACTGTAACTGCTTTCTTTTGTATAGGATTCTGCTTCTTCCTCTCTACATTTTTTAGTATTTTTCACAACTAACCATCTCAGCATATGACTAACAATTTAGGTGTTAAGCCTTCTTTGACTTTGTTGGTAGCTTTACAGTCATTCCTGAAGAAGCTACCCACCCACCATCTGTGATTTTATATTCTTTAAGTCTCAAATTGTAACATGTCATGCAATCAGTAACTTGTGGCTTTACATTGTTATGCTGCTTAAATTCTGCTGGATAGAAGATAAGGAGGAAGCATTCCTCAGTATAAAGTATAAATTTGTAATCGAGAATTTAAGCGCCACTTAAAAATCAGAGCCGGTCCCGACCCGGGTTGGCCACTTCACTGACAAAGAGAAATTACTTGAATACACAGCATAACATTGAAGAGCTAGCCATGAGAGGAGGTGTTAGCGACTTCATTTTCTTAGCCTCAGCATCTAAGTGGATGGCCAGTCTCCTTCCTCAGAGTCTGATCTTCCTATGTATTCATATTAGTCGATGTAATAATAATAATAATAATAATAATAATAATTATATTCTTTATTATTTCAAACTGACAGACACAGTAAGATTACATTGAAACATGAAAGTACAATCAATATCTTAATTAAACACATGGTTTGGCAGCCATGCAAGGCGCCACCCTAGAGGGGGGTTACGGGAGTCGATCCACGTACCTTATGCTCTCCTAGCCGTGAGTGTTACCACTACTGTATCCCCCCCTCATGTACTCATATTATAGCTTGGTTTATTTAATGGTTGCTAATATCCTAGAAATAATTTAAACTCCTAGCCTCTGTGTTGACATTTCACTATGACTAATAGTTAGGGCTCCTCTGAATAGTTTATACTGCAACAGGCGCCTTATAAATTACTAGATACGATATGCTAACTGTTAGACTGTCATGTGCTCCTATAATTAACGTAATTGCTAATTACAGATATATGTAACTCCTCTAGAAAGCGTATCAAGGGTAAGATGAAAGAATTGCACCCAATTTTGCTCACTTTTGGTCTTTGGTTGTTTGGGATTACAAGCACAAAGCGAATGTATAATCATGTAAACATGACTTAATATGATTTAGCATGTGCACTATATTAGCAGACCTTTCATTTTAGCATTATGAAATTGTAGCTCAAGGGCTTTTGTTCTGGATATTTGAAAATCTCTTGAAGAAAGACAGGAATCACAAACATGCATGAGAGTAAAACTTGTAAATGATTAGTGATTTGCAAGGTGACAAAACAAACCTTTTTGATTGTAAAGTAGTTACAAAGTTCTGTTGCTGTGGGAATGATACAAGGTCTGGTGTATCTAAATATGCATGAATAACATGTGGGTGGCAAATTGCTGATCATGCCTTTGCCTTTCTCATCTATGTGCTGGTTTCAAATCTTGGTGCATCTTCTGAAATCAACAATTCATTATATGTTGACTTAGCGACATTGTGGATACTGGTAGTTACCAAGAGACCTGTTACTAGTTATATGCTGTTAAACAAATATAACATCTTGTAAAAAGTCTGCACAATGATAATACAGTGTACTGTAGTTGTGAGGAACAATTAACAATTTATCAAATGGAGACCATTTACTTTACTGTGGTTGTAAGTGTAGTTGCAAATTTATGTAGTGCCATTTCAAGAGAAAGTCGTCAGCAGAGGTGGTCAGTAAAGCTACTTCCTTAAGGCTTGAAAACCATGAAGAGCAAATGGTGTCCATTTGTGGTTATTGTATCAGTGCATCAGCAAAAAATATCTTTCCGTACCATTATGACAACTCTGAGGACAATAAAGGAACAATTACCATACTTCCCTTTCATTACCTTGCTGTGTCTGTCATATTTGTCATCTGAAAAAGTACCATACTTCCCTTACATTACCTTGCTGTGCCTGTCATCTTTGTCATCTGAAAAAGTACCATACTTCCCTTACATCACCTTGCTGTGCCTGTCATCTTTGTCATCTGAAAAAGTACCATACTTCCCTTACATTACCTTGCTGTGCCTGTCATCTTGTCATCTGAAAAAGTACCATGCTTCCCTTACATTGCCTTGCTGTGCCTGTCATCTTTTTTGTCTGAAAAGACTTTGTAGTTAACTTCAACTCGTGGTTTACTTGTTAATTAAGATGCTATATGTATCGACTTAGTTACGTTGTATATACTGGTAGTTATGTATTTGTCTGATGTTGTTAGCTATGCCTTAAATAAGTATTTGTTTCAATTGTGGAAAGTCTTATTTGCATGTACATTGCACGTTTAAATGCACTAAGACGTCTTTGCCTTGCTGCATTGTGGAACAGATAAATTTCTTAAAATGACATTTTTCCTGTAATGTTTTCTAAATATTAGGATTTTGACGTGGGCTTGGCATTGTGAACTCTGCACTATTTCTGCCCATGTTGCATGAACTTCTTTTGCTGTATGTCAGAATTGGCACCTTTTATTAACAGTTAAACTGTTTTGGCTTTGTGGGTCTGGGTTGGTTGTATTTCTAAATTTGAGTTGGGTGGATTTCTAAATTAGAAGAGGTGTGTAAATACTTTGACACTTTGCTAATATTCATATGAAAAATGGATTTTGCTATGAGAGGTCTTAGTGCAATTTACATGCAATCAATTTGCTAAGGTTGGACCATCACTGATGACCAATGAACCCTGTGTGATATTCTTTGCTATGATTTCACAGCTTTAGCTTCTCTCAATGCTAACTAACCAAAATTCTAAGGATAACATCTTGTAGGAAATCTGCTTGATGATGATGATTACACAGCTTTCTTCTGAATTTGTGTTATGACAGTGTGTTTGGCTTAATCTTTTCTTCCGTCAGACATTATCTAATGACGACATTCTTACTGGATGTGATGCAGTGGAATAATGTGTACTGACTAAACATATATGCCCACAAAGAGAGTCATGGGAAGTACTATATGCACATTTAGTTGATCACGTTAAGATTTAATTTTGTGCTATTGATTTTTGCTGTGACAGCTTGAGAGCATCTGACTGCATATTTGAAATGTCTGTGTATGAAGTGAGGTCGTATTGGGAGGATGGGGGGGGAGCAGATTGGTCCTGTGTCCAGAGGTAAAATCCCACACTGTGAAGTGACAATTCATTGTCCAGCCAAGCTATGCCTAAGGAAAGGTTTGTAGGTTGTTGAACCTGTGTTGTCAAGAACCGTTGTTGAGCCAAAATATCCTTCAGATCAGGAAAAATATCCCTGAGGATTGCTTGTGGAAGAGGCATGTAACTAGGGAGTAATTACCATGACTTATGTGAACTATATCTTCCAGCTTCTTGAGTCTGCTGTTGTTTTTGCACTTGACTTGGCCAAAACCTAACCTCAGAGGTAGCCTCCATCAAAAGTAGCCTGAGTTTCAACTGGTGATCTGAGCCCCAATTTAAGAAACCAATTTAAGGAGTAGCTGATGACTCAGCAACTTGTCTTATTGAGTGTTTTGTTTTACTGTTTCATTTGTGTAATAATACAACTTCATTCTGTTAGTTTGAGCTTTTAGTATTGTAGATTTACATATCACAGATCTGACTTTGTTTTGGATGAACTGGAATCAACCAGACAATATTGTCAGTCACGAACAAGGTTAAACGACATCGAGTCTTCTTTATATCTTAACTTTGCACAGATTTGCAGAGAGGTGTGCCTGCCAATTACATTGCTCCTGGATATATTTTCAGGCCCCGAGACTGCGGGTGCCACACCCGCAAAGGTCAAGGACACCACTCCTCTTCGAGAGTCGCTGCCGGATATTGCCGAGGCAAGCGCTTCTCCTGCAGCAGCAGCAGCAGTTCCAGAGAGTGCAGCCAAGAGTCATCAGCAGCCGGTGAAGTCAGAGGGGTCGAAGGATGAGGGCCCAAAAAAGGCTGCTGCAGCAGAGCCAAGGAGCACTGTTCCTCCTGCTGCTCCAAAAGACACAGTCAAAGATGTGCCTGCAGCTAGCCATCCAGTCTCTCGGGTATAGTTACCGAATTCTGCAGTTGTTGCTTTAGAGCTAAAGACAGCGTTAGAATAGCTTAATGGAAATTAGAAATTTTGCAGAGATGAATGAATGAATGAATGAATGAATGAATGAGCGATATTATATGGGGAAGAATTGCTCTCTCTGTTATTCTGCCTTTGCATTAACGTGGATGAATGAAACCTTTACCAGATGTCGTATAATCGTCAAGTTACTGTTGCATTATTGTGCTGTAGAATTTCATGTCCATAACTTAAATGAATAATAAATAGTTATCTGTGCATGAATAATATGCCATCTTGTTGCCATTCCTACTGAAGCCTGGCATGTCGTTTGGCCCCAGTACGAACTCTAGACAAGCTGTCCTAAATTATTTGATTAGTAAGCCCCTCTCAGAACCAGATTCTACTACGGAACCATTTGGACTCGTGAGGTCTGATGGCAAGCATTCCAGTGTTGCAACCCTCATGAATGTCTTGGTAGGCAATCAGAAATCTTGCCTAGGACTTGACTTTCGTGGATTCCCTAGCCGAATCTTTCTACTGCATAGCACCGCGTGAGCAGCAGCCTGCTGACAGTGCAAAGGAAGGTAGCCAGTTGTGAAAGCCTGCCAGCCTCTTACTGGTTCTCCCCTGTGACATTTGAGACATTTGATATACTCAATCACCAAGCTGAGATATTCAAGAATTGCAATGACCCTCGCACAGCACAATTTTCAACACTTCCAACTACATCTTATCCTTTGGGTTAAAATAATAATAATAATAATAATAATAAAAATACTTGGCGTGGGACGCCACGATTGTCCATACTTGCGCGGCATCTTACATCGTCCACTCAGCCGATTCGGTTGGTCCAGCCTCAGTGCAGGCGGCCAACCGAAAAATTCAGAAATATCGTGGCAGTCGAAACCCTGGGCCCGTTTAACCCGTCGGCCTCAGATTTCATCAGAGAACTAGGCAATCGCATCGCATCCATCAGTGGCGACAGACGCGAAGCAACCTTTCTGTTCCAGCGTTTGTCTATAAACATTCAACGCTACAACCTTGTCGCTTTTAAAGGTACCTTTCCTTCAAACCCTGAAGATGAGGCCTGACCCTCCAGACAATTAATCTGCTCTTAATAATTTTTTCCAAATCCTGAGGGATCACTGATACCTCGGGTAAAAAAAAAAAAATAATAATAATAATAATAATAATAATAATAATAATAATAATAATACCATTTATATGCTGCTGAATGTTACTGAAATGAACTGAGGAAGCGCATTGTCTGTGTTGGATTTACTAGCAGCTGTGGCAATAATTGGGAGGAATAATTTGATGAATTGCTAGATTCAGTTGGCTAGTTGTGTTTTTTCAGGCATCAGCTGCTGATATATCAGCCATGTCGGAATCAATCAATACACGGATTGAAAATTTGCAGCAGCAGCAGGAGATAGAAGGCCTCAAGTCTGAGGTCAAGGACCTACAAGAGAAGCTGGATACTCTGAAGGTCAAACGAGCGCAGGACAAGGCCAAGTTGATGGAATTTGAAAAAGCGAAAATACAGCTGCAGCAGGTGAATATATGTTTATTTGTTAGGCCTCTAAATGTTGTCGTTCTAATTTGGAACTTGAAATATATGGCTCCCATGGGTAGTGTTATAGGGAGGTTCGGGTGTAGTTACTTCTTAGCATTAGAACGGCTCACATAAAGATGTTTTCTATAGATGTTGACTTAGAAAGCTAATTCTCTGTCTTGAATACTTGATTAGCACTGTTGTTAGAATATGCTGTGCTGTTGAATAATTACACAAAAATGCATTTGCTTTGCTGCTTTTAGCTTCAAGAATACAAGAACAAAATGCAAGAGACGCAAATGGATCTGCAGAGACAACTACAAGCAGCGAAGAAGGTTAGAAATTACGTAACGACGAATGCTAATAAGAATTACTGTGCTGTAGAGGGTTGACAATTCAGGAATAAGTGTAAACAGTAATTGACAGAAAAGTAACAGTAGTAGCAATTGAACTAGAACAAGTGATATCATAGTTACAACTGCAGCTGACTGCAACGGTATGAAGCTAACTGCAGTTTAATTTATGAAATTGTAATTGACCTAGGGTGTTGATGTTGTGACAGTTACAGTGTAGTAGATAAGGTCCTTCTCCTGGTCTCTAGGACTCAGCTGGGAAAAGCTCCTAAATACCTTTGTGACCTAATGCGTAAACCTCTATCTGCTTTCTCTTCCCGCCCTCTTCGGTCTGCTAACCGCCTTGATCTACTTGTCCCTCGCGCAAGGACTTCGATGGCTCAGCATCGTGCTTTTGCCATCCTTGCCATCCTTTTGCCATCCTTGGCCCTTCCTTATGGAATGACCTGCCTCCCTCTCTCCGTAGCAAGGTATTGCTTGGGATCTCGCCCTCTTCTCTCCGCTGCCTAAAGACTTTTCTTTTCCCTCGGGGCTGGGAGCGCCTCTGAATAGTCTATACTGTGAGAGGCGCTTTATAAATAATCATATAAGATAAGATAAAATAAGATAAGTAGATGTTAAAAGTTATGGTGTGATACATGGTATTTGTAACAAGGTGGAAGATGGTTAAGGTTAGTTTTATGGCCATCATCAGAAGGCAGCATCAGCTGGATTCTGTAGTCGGTCAAGATTTGAAGAATTATTAACTATCTAAATATTTATGTAGCACCTTTTAAGAAAGCTTGCATTGGCTGAAAGGAATTAATGATGCAGTCTGAAGTCATGCATGGGATGGTTTGAATGACTGAGCTGTATGGCTTCTTAGCATCACTGTATTCAGTAGATTGCATATTAATGTAGTGTGTTGATAGATTTTACAGAGAAACTACTTGGAGGTGTGTTGCATGTTTGTGTTGCATGTTAAGTGTTTTATGTCCTGTTTGGTAGGAGGCCACTGACATACAGGAGGCTTATGAAAGATACAAGGAAGAAATGTCTGATGTACAAGAAACTATTGAACTGGCCACACTTGACAGGGAAATGGCTGAAGAAAAGGTTAGTCTGTCTGCAGTCCTCTGTCTGTGTGCCTTGCCTGTCTCTCTGTTTGTCCTTGTTCGTATGCCTGTCTACCTGATAGTCTTTCCATTGGTTTGTGTGTAAGTCGGTCATCAGCTTGTGTGTCCTTCCATTTGTCTGTCTATCCTATCTGAGCACCTGAATGAAAGTATGTTGTAAAACAGTCTTTGCAGGCAAAACTATGATGGTGATTGCATAATATCACTCCCAAATTAATAAGAACCTTATTCTTGCTCCTATTGCGACAACTTCAACTCTGTTGTCAACTTTTCATTATCACCTGTGACAATGGGATATCAGTGGCTTCTTGGGTTTGGTGATACAAAACTGGGAGGTGTCTGCTTGTTCCTCTACCCTTTATTGGGAGGTAAATAAGCATTAGTGCAAGTTGGATTGCTGTAGAATGTTAATGCTTGAACTAAATGATCCTTTGACCCCTGGATCACAATCCTGAGGAGTTCCTACAGATGTATGTAGACAGGTGTAGGACCTTTTTTACCTTTGCTGAGGGTGTTTTACTGTATTTCTATTTGGCACAACACTTTTTTGTGGTTGTTAGTGTGAGAGTCTGCAGCAGGAGATTGAACAGTTGCGAGAGAAGGTGGAGGAGTTGACGGTCGACCTTCAGATCATGAAGGAAGACATGACTTCTTCAACAGGTATTTGTGATTCTTGGTATGAGCTTGATCGCAAGACTTACACAATGAATTCATTATTTTCAAATCATGTCTCTGATCTTGGAACTGCTACCACTTAGACCAAGTTAGCTAGGGGACTAGTCCTTTATTGTTCTCACTATACCTTTGGCTATGCCTAAATTTCACTGGTTTAGTGGCATTGGTGTTGTTAAGCATCTGAACGCACCAGAGGATTAAGTGTTGCATTAGGAATGTGTTGCTGTATCTGTTGACAATTATCCATAGCAGTAGTGGCTAATACTGGCTATGAATAGAAAAGAGAAACAGAGGACAAAGATTGGGAGGTGGAGGCAGAGGAAGAGAACAGGAGACAGGTTTGTGTGAAGCATAGGACGATCTATGAATGTATGAAAACTATCTGATTAAATCTACTGGGTATCTATCTGTATTAGGTCATGCTGGATTAGACAAAAAGCTGGGATCCTAAAATATTACGTCAGTGTGGACTTTTGATTCAAATCAGCAACATTTTTGTGGCATTAAACAGTCCAGGTGTTGGTAAAGTTTTACAGTTTAATCCCAGTTTTGTCCTGGAATCAAGATTAGATTTCTCTGCTTATTTGGATGGTTTTTGTTTGTTGATGCTTAGGAATAGAAGGAGGTGTGAGCAACTATCAGGTGAAACAACTGGAACAGCAGAATGAAAGAATGAAAGAAGCCATTGTTAAGTGAGTCTGACTCTGTTTTTTTACCTGTAACGTAATGTGAAACAAATATGTAGAGTGTCATAAATAGCAAACTCTTGTTAGGTTATTTATGTGGTCAACGAACGGTTGGTGCAAGTACCATGTCCTTAAAATTATACACAGGACTTTGAAATTGGTTCAAAAGGTCTGTGTTGACTTACAGATTACAACTGAGAACTCATTCCTTCATAAGATACCTTGCTTCATAGACTGTTTCCTTGTCATCGTGGATTGCTTTTCTGGTTTTTGACCAGACTTACTCCGGAGCCTGGCATACTTGTCAGCTTTACTTAGCAGTGAAAATCAACTTATGCTATGGTAGGTTCTCGGATAAAATTAGATTAGTTATGATCAAGTTTTGGTTATCTAATATTATTAAAGTGTGTAATTTCAGGATGCGAGAACTTTCAAACTTTGAGAAGCAGGAGCACCAGAAGATGGTAAAGGAGTTGGAATCTCTCAAGACGACAGTGACGTCTCTGACGAAAGACAAGGATAAGCTGGAGAAGGAAGTGGCAAAGCTCCAAGAGGAAATCATAGAACTCAAGGAACAGGTGAATACAGATTGGATGACAAAATTGATCAAGCTAGTTTTAGGTGTTGAATTTCCACTGAACTCAGTTAGTCATGTACCAGTATGTTCCATTTGGCCTCAATAGGGGATACCATGCATCACTTCCCAAATGTCAACGGCTTACAGACTTCATTTTCCAATTCAGTTGAAACCCTTGTAGTGAATCACCAGCAACAATAAAACTACTTTGTAACACTGTAACTTTAAAAGTTGTTGCTATTTCCGCAAAAGAATACATCAGGGAGCTCCTTGTTCCTGGTTTGAGCCACTGGGTGGACAATCACCTTTCTCTGCATCCCTTTAGGCCTGCTAAAAGTAGTCCCGTGCTCCCACACAGCAACTCGAGCACATTGTGCTACCTTGTGGATTTGGCCAGCCTTCTGACACAACCTGTCACTGAAATTCTGAACTGTTCTGCGTGAAACAGTTAAAGAAATATTTTCAGCTTATCTTAACCTGCACCTGGATTAATCTTCCATGTTTCAGTGCTTACGAGTCTTGAAGGATGATGCATAAAAGTTGTAGTGGTGCCAAGAAAACTTGGCAAGATGCGCTCTTTACAAATTGACTTTTATCTCAACAGGTGGATGCTGCACAAGGAGCAGAAGAAATGGTGGATCAGTTGACAGACAAAACTCTGCAGCAGGAAGAACGCATTCACCAACTGGAGGAGGAAAAAGCCGACCTGGTGAGGAATTTGAACATCTAAGTAACATGCCAACGTTATTAGGTTTTTGTATGACTTTTCTTTGGCCAGGTTCAGATAGGGCAAATGGTTGTTTATTCTAATGTGCAGTGTTCTTTTTGGTAGTGCACTGGACTGTGATTATGAATTTAAGCTGGACTCCACATGTGGGACATGGTAGCCGATTGGTAAGAGCACTCGCCTTGTAACGCGGATAGTATGGGTTCGAATCTCCTCTGATATGGTTACTGTGTAGGGACCTTGAGCAAGTCTTTCATTCACAATTGCTCAGTGTCGTCAATTGATGGTTGGCCATTAGGTAGCATTGCTTAATAAATGCATAATAATTATAATAACAACAATAGCAATAATAATTAAGACCTTGGAGGGGTTGTTTATGTGCACTAGTCTTGTACCTCGGTTTCAGACTTAATAAACTTGAATGTGTTTTAAATGTAGTAGGTAAATCAATCAATAATAGGATTTTAAGTATTGGAAAGAAGCATGTTATGGTTGTGTCTTTGTATTTTCCATATTGTTTATCTGCTAGGAAAGTCTTTGTGAGATGAACGATGAACTCCAGGAAACAGCGAGAGAGACGGAGTTGGAGTTGCGTGAGAAGTTGGACCTTGCAAATGCACGGACCCTGGAAGCCAAGCGCAAGTTAGATGCTTCGAGCGAGGCAATCCTTGACTACGAGACTACCATTGGAAAATTTCGTGAACTAGTGCAGCAGTTGCAGGTCAGGCATCGAGTAACTTTACTGCCCTCTTGCGGTTCTTATATTTAAATTTAATCATTGAAATAGTCGCTTTTGTTCATGTGTTCAGTCAGCAATTTCTGGAATTAATGATGATGGCAGTGCATATCTAAGTGTGGCATATGGGCTGATAGGTTGAGTTTTCTACGTGAAGGAATTGTGCAGGTTGCTTGAAACAGTTGCCGTGTAAGGATCTTGAACAATTTCTTCATGTATTATTGTTAGGTGCCATCCAGTGTGCCTGGTGATAGCTTGTGATGTTACAAAAGTTCTGTAACAGTGACAATTAAAGCATAAAATGTTGAGTATTTACATTAGTGTGGTAAGTATCTTTCAAACAGGAATACACGAATATTGTGTTTCGTAGCAGTATTAATTCATCTACCTATGTGTAGTTACCAAGGAAACACTGAAGAAGACTGTTTTGTTTCATCGCAGTGTTGCGTTACTTGTATATCTATAGATCTTTCTGAAATCTGCACTAATGTATAATGTTCTACGGTGTGGTTATCTGCCAAGTTTTGCGATTTGCAAAGACCGTTAAATGATTCCTTTGAAAGAGCTAAAGTTAGAGTTTAGTTTGTTTTGTTTTTTAGACAAAGGTTCGTGAACTGCAAGATAAGGGACAAGAGGCCAAAGTTGATTCAACACCAACCATCGAATTTGATTTCAAGGCTAAATTTGCAGAAACCAAAGCCACTGCCAAAGTGAGCCCTGATTCTTATTCATCATTGATTCCTGGTTGACCATTCAGTCTCTAGTCATCTGAGTCTGCCTTGAATAAATTATGGCAAGTCAGAGATGACCACTTTCCGATAGTGGCCAATCAGAGCCCTTGCTACTTGACACTTTCTGCTTCAAAATCTTTTTATACACTCTGTGAAACTGCTTTGTTTTAAGACTGTAAATTCTGGGAATCTCTAAATTAAACTTTCAACAGAATAAAGATTTCAGTTGTGTGTTTATTGTGAAGAGCTTACATATCTTGGTGCAGCTGAATAAGTCTAATTGGTTCTTAATAATTCAGGCCATCGACTTGGAACTGAGAAAACTGGATGTACAGCAGGCAAACAAGCATGTCTCTTATCTGTGTTCATTCATGCCGGAGAACTTCCTTCGACGAGGAGGTAAGTTACTTTAGATCAGAGTCTCTGGTTTGCAGTTTTGTTCTAAAGGTAACTCAGCACTGGTAGGATAAGCTATGAATACAGAAAACGTGTAGTTATAAAATTGTGATTAATGATTTTTTCTGGCTGTTGAAGTAGTGATCTTCATTGTATAAGCTAACCTTTTCGTATCTTAGGATTGTTTTGGAGTGAAATGGCTTTCATAGCATTATCAGAATTTGGTATGAATGATAGTTTGTACCAAATTCAGATTCTGCTATGGATACCATTTCACTGATTTTGCGTGGATTGTTCATCCTAATGTGGAACGTACATGCATATTTCTTACATGTTTGAATGTTTGTTGTTGCCAAGTTTACATATTGGAGGTATTCTTCCTTACTGCCGTGGATTTTGAACGTTTTGGACAGTGTGTGATTCTCATGTCATTTGACTACGTAAAGAGATGGGCTATGGTCAAGCCTATATCTACAGTCTTACGAATGTCATCCACAGTGGGGTAATTTTTGTGGAGGAAAAGTGGTCGGGGTCTTTGACAGGACCTCAACCTCCTAGGTGGGCTTTTGACCTACCCAACCGACGGGAAGTGGTGCATACCTGTTCTAAGCAGACTCCGCAGTTTGAGGGATGTCTAGAGGCTGTGTCATCTACCACCAATGAGTTATGTATGGTGGATTCATTGTCTTGTTCCTAATTAAATCAATAATGAAGCTGTGTGTATTTGTTGCCAATACTGCATGAGAGCAAATTATTCGGTTTTATTGCAGGGGATCACGATGCCATCTTGGTTCTTCTGTTTGTTCCACGCATGATTGCAAAGTGCGATGTTCTGATGACTCAAGTGCGGGAGAAGGTTAGAGGCTCAGCTTGGTTACCTCTTAGTTTAATTTAGCTTTTCCTGGTAGTTGGTTAGTTATTCAGTTAGCTCGGATTCTTCTGTCACATTCTGTAACAGCCTAAAGTCAGTCCTTTTTCGCCGGGGTTTGGTCGGGAGCACCCGTGAGTAGAAACCTTGAAGGGGCATTATACAAATTGAATGAATGAATGAATGACAAGTAATATAGCACCGTTTGAGTATACCTCGCTAAATTGCTGCCTACATTTGCCTAAGTGGTGTTAAAGTTCATTTAGAACAGATGTTCTTCAGTAAGCAATCAGTGCTCAGAGAAATAGTAGTCACAAGTGATGGGCTTCGACAAAGACATAGAGCCCAGTCAACAGATTTCTGTTGGGAGTTGATGTCACGTGCAGAGTCCGTGGACAGTGGTGCTTCACAGACGCTGAACAATGACAGCCAATGAGGTCCGTATCACACGATTACCTCTCTGTCCAGTTGTATTGGTCAGATTTGCACAGCCATTTTAAGTAAGAAAGCGAATATTTCTCAAATGCAATCGATACAAGTAATGTTAGCAAAATTCGTATAGCTTCACACCATGTTCTGACATCACATACTTTTTACCACACAGTCAATCATAGGGCCCTCCCTGTGGAATGCTCTTCCTTCCCCTCTACATGCAACCATACTTTCTGGATATCTTTCTACATCCCTGTTCGTTCTTAAAACCTTTTTCTTTTCTCGAGACCTTCGCACTGGGAGCGCTACTGAATGTGAGCAGCGCTATGCAAATCTCCAAATATGATGATGTGAATTTTGATGCTAGTCAGAACACTTTTGACCCCATACCTGACCTTAGACTTAGACATACATGTATGATCTTAGAGTTTGATCAGTTGATTAAATTTATTGATTGATTAATGGATTGGTTGAAGCCTTTTTTGAATTCTGCATAACAATCACATTATAAGTCTTTTCTTGCAGTGTCCTGCTAGGTGAGAAAGAAATGAAATGTTGATTTCCTCTTTCAGTTTGACGTTCCAGAGGTGATCCAGAGGGAGGAGGTGATCAAGACACATCGGACAGAAGGATATGGCTTTGCCAATAGCTTCATCTACTCCCTCAGCATATTGCAGGGTCTTTTGAATCAATATGAAAAGTAAGCATGTAAAAGTTGGTGACTGGCAGTAGGTAGATTTTATATTTAGTAAGTGACTTGTTTAATGCAGTGTATCGTATCTTTTTTAATAACCAAACCAAATGTTGCTGTGAATGTGAGATGAGTATGTTTTTAGTCATCTTATAGAAGTATCTGCCGAGTGATGTGTTCATTTGAGTTGCCTGACTATAAAAGAAAGTTGTAAACTTCTGAGAAAATCCAGTTGGCTCATCTGAACTGTTTTACAATGTGTGTGTAAGTGAATTGCCAAACGGTAGCAGGGAAGACAGTAGGTCTTGACATGGGTGTACTGATATAATTTAAACTGGTGGGTTAGTTAAGAAACTTACATTGATGGGATAGTTAAGCAGTCTAGTTTAAACTGATCATAATTGTTACATTGCTGGCCTCTGGTAAGGTTGCATCGCTGTATGTTTTTATTTTATCAGTGATTATGGTGTTCAGAAAATGAAGTCTAGGTCTTTGGATTTGCACTGCTTGACAGTCTTTAGCAGTTATTAAAAACAGTCATATCAAGACACTAGTATTTTTTGCTTTGCATTGTCTGAACGATAGCCAAGAGATTTCTTTTCATGTTTTTTTAGCCAGTTCTCTTTGATCCTTCTCTCTATGGACTTGCTTGAAAACATGTGGGACGTCAAAGAGGACATATGCAGTTTTCTGTTAAGCAGGAGTACGTGAATTCATTCAAGTTTTGTTTTTGTTGTAGTGCTCTCAACGTCTCTAATGTCGATTTGTTGCTGAAGATAGGAACTCTGTTGCCAGAGATCGTTGTCTATGAGAAGTACATTGACACATTCATTGAGTTGATTCGCAAGGACCAGGTTGGCCATTTGCATGGATTCTGATCAAAATATGTACGTAGGAAGTAGACAGGTAGTCCTGCAATGCTCTGAACCCATGCCGAAGACCTTGGATTTAATCCAAGTGCTCAAGAGCAGAAAATGAGCACCTCTGACCTCACCTCACCTTTAATGCTTTTGAGAGGTTCCTAAAAATGTGCTTGATAAAAGTCCAGATACATACATACACCCACACATGCATATACACACACACATACATACATACACACACATACACACTTATGCATACATACGCACACATATACATACATACATACATACCTCTCATATGTTCCATTATGGGACATGGCAGCTTTACTCTAATCACTAGTGTAGTCTGAGCTTCCAGTTACAATGTTTAGTTGTTTTTAGTTAAATGATGCTTCAGTAGCTTGAGAAAGGACGTTCCTTTAAGCAAACCTTGGTGGCATGTTAGCAGTAGAATAAAGTATCGGCTTTGGCTGAAGGTTTGGCAGTCCTTTCTGTGGCAGCAAGATCATTTGAGAAAGGCTGATGGCTGATGTAGAATCGGGTTAATCTTGCGTCAGCATTGACATGTGCATTTGACATGATTGTAAAGTGGGTGTTGGTTGTTCACTATACAAAGAGGAATAACTTTGACTAGGCATTTATTTTACACGTGGCTAACAATACTTTTGTAGCTGGATGAGACGACTTCTGTGGAGAGCCTGGATAAGGCGATTGGTTACTTCCGTCACTTGTACAATGTCCATCTGGCTGCATACAAGCCAGACTGTACAGGTCTGATGGCTAGCCACACACGAACGCTCTTTACCATCTGCAACTGTCTTGCTGTTGATGTCAGCTCTCTAAGGCTTGGCATTCAGGTTTGTACAGAAATCAATGATGTTTCATCAAATGAGAGACAAATTCACTTTCTGCACATTTTACTTTGGTCAGTAATAGTGTGAATAATTTCAAGTGGTCTGCTAGACATGCAGATTAGCATCTTGCTGTGGCTATGATTACAAAAGTAGAAGTAATTAGGGTAACGAGCAGAAATGGGTTAACTTGAAATATATGAGTACAGAAGAAGAAGAATTTGAAAGGGGAAGACAATGAGTCTGGTTTTGTTAAACTTGGCTGTTTAATGTAATATGTGTTTTGACATAACCTATGCAATGTATAGTCGACATGGACTGTTATGATTATTCAGTGCCATCATCTACTGTGTTAGGACAGTGGTGCTATAAAAATTCTTTGTATTACATTGGATTAGATTAGAATAATGACAATACTGAATTTTCAATTCTTCTTGTGCTTTGTGTTGCAGCCGGGTCATGAAGCAACTGACATTGCAATCCTGTTACGCGATTTGGATGAGGTCAATAATGACATCAAAGTTGCGACAAGGAAGGTCAGTTAGTGCAAGTGGACTTGAGTATATTCTTTATTTATTTATTTATTTTATTTATTTAGGATATTTCTATAGCGCCTCCTCAAGTCTACTACTACTCAGAGGCGCTCCCGACTACAGCATTTGATACTGTGTCGGAGTTTTCACGCCGAAGCACCACAAGCAATCACTTTCCCAAGGTCCGTACGCAGCGGCTAGAGTGGGATTCGAACCTGCAACCCTCAGGTCACAAGGCGCCGAACTTACCACTGAGCCACCACGCCCCACATTATACCAGTTGCGTATCCACAATCTGCTGTACATACATCAGTAGTTAGTGCCTAATGTCAATTAGAGTATAACATTCTAATTATAAACATTTTACACATTAGATTATCTGCAAGCAGTAAGGTGCGATCATGCGCTCTCAGCCGTAAGGTATACAGTTTTTTAGGTGGTTGTAACGTATGCAGGACGTGACCTGGGTTTTTTAAGACCACAGAGAAAAGGTTACTGTCAGCCTCCCAGCAAAGTTGCTGAAAAGTTGGGTTTTTGTCAGGGAGGTAATGATGATGGATCAACCTGTCATTATTGACTGGAGTCGGCTCCTATCCTGTTTTCCCACATACCCCAAAATGTCCATTAATAATATTATACAGGAAGTTTTGTAGAAATATTTTGGCTTTTACTTGCATAAATTGAAAACTAAGATGCCCAATTGCCCATGCCATCCATAATACTAAGGTTAAACAAAACATTAATTAGATATTGTTTAGGTTCTTTTGTTTTTTGTGCTGTTAGATAAAACGAAGAATTCCTGCGGAAGGCTCTGCTAATGTTACCCCGCTGTCTTTCAGTGATAAGGTGACTACATACCTTTTCTTTCAGACTTGCCTCATTTTTAACTCTGAAGAATTGTACAGCAGAGTTGCTGTCAGCATGCATTTATCGTTGCCTATGAGTGATTATACTGTGCAAGATGCCGTGGGAACTTGTTTATGCCAATTTAATCAAATTTAAATTTGTTTGAATTTTCTGTTTGTTTAATTTCAGAATTTTTACGAGTAAACTGATGTGTGTTGTTGCTGTAAGAAACTTGGATTATTGTTAATATTTATTGTCAGGATCATGAGAATATTTATGAAGTACTTGAGGCCAAATTAGACATATGTGTACATAATTGGAACGTAATAATAACTTATGTCTTGGGCATTATGATAACAGCACTACAGAAGTTATGATTATGGATTTATTAAGCGCAACTATCGACTCACCAAGCATCATTCATTGCCTCTGAATCGTTGAGTAGTTCTTTTAAAAATGTTCGATTACAATTACGGTGGCACTGAGCAGTTGTGATTGAAGGGCTTGCACAAGGTCCCTACACAGTAGCTGTCACATGAGGGGTTTGAACCTGTATTCTCCATGTTACAAGGCGAGTGCTCTGACCAGTCAGCTACCGTGTCCCACGTCATTAAGTTAGTCATTAGATTTAGATTAGATTTCCTGTTTATAATTATCACTGGACCATATAATATGTTGACAACTACTTTCCTTCTGCAGGTCCAGGTGCAGCTCGACGACAGCATAGAAACATTTGGTAAAGTCGTTAAAGTGTTGAGACTGATGTCGTCTGCTGCAATGCAACTTCTGACTGTTCTTGTTGGTACGTATGACGATTCTCAGAGATCCCTTCCTATAACCATTGTCCCTAAGTGCTGAACTTTATGCATTAATGGCATGTTGTCGATGCAGGTTGCTTTTCGTTGCAAATGCGAGGAAGATATCAGACCAATTCCCTTGCTTAACCGATTGGCTGGATTTGGTTTCCTTATATATCATTTTCCCTATATTATCACCATTTTATTCAATATCATTTTGGTTATAATTATTTAATCATCATTGTAGCACTGTTTGTTTTGTTATTTGTAAGATACAATCTCATTTGAGTCATCCAACTTTCGTAAATTGTATGGCTTCAAACAATGGTGAAATCCTCAAGTAGCTAAAGTGTTTTAGGCCTCAGAGTATCTGCTAGTATCCTGTTCAATGATGAACTGTGTATGAGACTTTGTTGCTCATACAAAATGCCACAGTTCTCTTTGCTCTGCAAACAATCTGTGATGTTGTTTCCATAATGAACTGCACAATGCAAAGGAAGCCAGATTAAGATTCCTCGGTTTCTGTGTTGCAAAATATTCCTAAATATTTCAGTTTTCAAACACTGTCACTACTTGAGGATTTCATAAGATTCCTCAGTTTCATAAGATTCCTCAGTTTCATAAGATTCCTCAGTTTCATAAGATTCCTCATAAGATTCCTTGGTTCTCATAAAATTCCTCAGTTTTCATAAGATTTCTCAGTTTTAGTAAGATTCCTCAGTTTTCGTAAGATTCCTCAGTTTCTTAAGATTCCTCAGTTTTCTTAAGATTCCTCAGTTTTCTTAAGATCCCTCAGTTTCTGTTTTGAATATTGCTAAATTTCAGTTTACCCTGTGATTATCAATCCATAGACATTTTGAACTGCACCAGACTGCTGCATTTGTCCTCCCAGTTCTTGTGTTCCTGGCTTCTTTCACTTTATGTTATTGAGAATTCTTGCCTTTCCCCTATCATTCGAAGCTTGTTTCTGAAGTGAATAACGATTTTATAAATTCATTCTAATGACCTTTTGTTTTATTGTGGTGACTTTTATTAATCTCACACTGGCTAATTGAAAGAGGAGCCAAATTGTTGTCCTTTTGTGCTTTGGTTGTTTATGCTTGCGTGATATAGACCTTATGGTTGGCTGAGGTTTATTATTATAACTTGCACTAGTCAAGTGAATGTGGAGCACTAGTATCTGTTCTCGTGCATTTTGGCTGTTTATGCCGCAATGACCAGCACCGTTGCGCATGAATTAGCTTCAAGTTGCAGCCACTTTTGATTGCATCCCACAGTTGCTTAACTGTGTTTTAATCACGTGTTCAAGCGTTCTGTTGACTTTCTTTTAATTAATCGTAACTGACTTGATGACTCGTGACAGGTGCCGAGCAGCAAGACCTTGAACCAGGTGAAGATATATGCATGATTCTGCTTTGTCTGTGCAAAGCAAGACGTTCTGTTGACGGAGCTTTCTAGATCCGTCCGTTCAGTTTAGATTACGCATGGCGTTCTCTGTTTTGTTATCTTCATAAATATTCAGTAGTTGGGCATGTTATTAACTGGACTAAGCAGTTTATGGTGACCATCTAACTTCACTTTAAAATTGTTTGTTTAAAAGAACATGTATTTGGCTGTTTTACGTATTTATCAAAATTTGAATATTTTAAAAACTACACTGTATGTGTACTATTAATTGAACTACATAACACTTTTTACCAAAAAATTTCTGAACCATTCATGAATATTGATTAACAATGGTTCCATTTTGTAGTTTGATTTTTTATCATTTAAATTACGTGTTCTAATATTTGTTTGTAAAAATTACTACAATAGTGGCTTCTAAATTGTTGCCTATGAAAAATTAAGTAAACCCATCTGTTAAAAATCTTAGATGGTCTCCCAGTCATTTTATGTTGTCATCTTATGACTGGTTTTCTAGTTGCTCTGCCATTTTTGGGTTTTTGCATGGTTTTAGCAAGCAGGGTTGGGGACTAAGGTGGTTACTAACACCTGGTATGAATTTAGTGGTGAATTAACGGTAGCATTCTAGGAGCTGTGGTAGAAATTATGCATGGTTTGGTCTTTGTGGTACTTGTAGATGCATTGCTTACACTTAGTATAGTTGAAATGCATGTTGATGTTTTTTTGATGTTTACATTTTCTGGGTAAATGTGGAGTCATGTGTATGTGGTACCATGTTGGTCTACACTGTTTGAATTTTTGCCTTATCTGTTGCATGAAATTGTTTCTAAAAGTGTCTGATGACTGTTCAGTGATATTCTGTAATGTGGTTTCGTGTTAGAATTTCTTTCTTACTTTGTTGCCGGTACATGAAATCCTTTCTAAGAGTTACTGATTACGGAATGTTCTGTAATGTAATGTGAAATTCTGAACACTTGAGCCAGAATCGTGCGAATTGAACAATTCAGATGTTGTTAGCAAAGGTAAAGTCTTTTCAGTTCATTGAAGAGTTCCTTGAAGGCAGTATTTGTATACAGAATTGGCAGATTGATGTTTTATTTGTAAGGGATATTAAGATATACTGGTAGGCTGTAATTCTTACAGCAGGATTATGCCTGATTACTTTGTGGAATGCCTGAAACTTGCTTGCAACACACAAGTGCTTTTGAGTAGATGCCTTGGAGGGGTGCTGTATATAAATGCTGTTGACAAGTGAATACCGGTAAATGAAAGCCAAGAAGGTTACTGGATGCTGTCAGAAGGTACTGACGCAATGAGTCATTTATTTTGATTTTGATTTATTAGGAAGAATGATCATTGCTATGAGATTTAATCTGTTAAAGCCATAGGCCATAACTGCAACCAATTAGCTTTGTAGCGGCAAATGATTATAGTCAGAAGGCTAAAGTGACTCACTTATTTACATGTCTCAGTAAAATATTCTTCAGAAGCACAAAGAGTTTTCTATAGGTCCTTTTATGTGATGCCCCAATTTGACCACAACTTTCCAACAACACAGAGGTACTTTATAACCTCCAAACGTGTTAGTACTCGTTTACTCACCTCCAAGGGTTGGCATGGGTGGCTTGGTATTTCATGGTCAACTAATTACCAATCAAAGCACTCGGTGTTGCTTAGTTTCACTGTGCTTGCTATCATCTTTTTCACGTGGTGGCATTTCACTGTGAAGGCTGCTATGCACATTGAAGTTAACCGATGGGGTGTGTTACAGTATGGTGGCAAAACGTATAGAATGTTGTGGCAGTGTGTTTTAATTGCCCTAAAAGTTACCCAACTCAGCACCCGTGTATGGTGTCGTTTGAATGAAGTAATATATCACCGTTTGAATGAGTATTGAGTTTGAAGTATTGAACAGATAGATGTTTGTCAGGTAATTTTCCCTCAATCTTAAGTGACCTATTGCCAGATTCTTACTGTCTGTCCTCTGTGGACTCCTTTTGTTTTTGATAAATACCACTTTTCAAAATTTCATGTTTAAAAATGTGATCTGTATGCATGGCTTTGCATGTTTGTTTTTGCATGAACAGTTTATCTTTAGTTTACTAGATGATGGTTCATAGTTTATTAGTATTACTGAGTTGAATTTGAGATGTTACTTGCCTCTGCCAAATGAGGCTTTAGAGCTGTCAGACTATGTAGACAAGCGGGTGCCTGTAAATCTGTGTTTTCACTGTCTGATGTTGAGTCCAGAGCCTTTGTTTTCTATCACAGATAAGCAAGGCATCACAACACAACAGCTGGAGGAACTGGCGCTGAAGGCTTATGAAAAGGTGTTCAGCAAGGCCGGCCCCACTGGCTTAAAGCAACTTCTGTGAGCAGTTCATTTATCTTTGGACAAACAGACAGACAAACTGAGAGAGACGCATACACTGATAGACGCAACTGTCTAGACAGACAGACTCTACAAACTCCAACAGTGCTGACTGCTATATTTTAATTACCCACATGTCTTTTTTAGCCATCCAGTTGAAATGATGGTTCCTCTAGCATGCTTAGACTGATCATGGCTGTCTGTTTTTTTCATGACACTTAGAAGGTTCTAACAGGAGCTATATAAATTATCTATTACAATTACACAGATCATGTTTGGCAGACGAATCTCAATAGCGAACTGTTACTTACTCAATTTGTGCATGACAGATTTCCTCCTTAAAGACTGCTTAAGTTAAGTGAATAAGCTCTTTAGCTTAGCATTTATGAAGAAATGCAGATGTTAATGAGTTTGGCTTGTTTAATATAATTTAATCTTTATCCATAGGGAATGCTGCACTGATGCTGGGAAGACAGTGAAGCAGATTGCGGCATCAATGGAAAATGGTGAATATGACTTTGATGGAACACCAGAAAAACAGGTACATTATCGACTGTCTTGTGCATTGTGATAACATTGCTGTAGAACTCATTAGAGTTGATTAAACTAACGCCGATAACGAACATTGTAAGTCACTGCAACCTGGGAGTCGTTTCTGAAATATTTTGTTGTATTGCAGCATTAAAATAGACAAATATATGCTATTTACTTTTGTTTCACTAGGCTTTGAATGTGTAATGAATTGAAAGCTAGGTATGTGTTTCACAAGACCTTTATTATCTCCATGATCTTCAGCACCAGCTTCATCATATATGTATATATGTATGCACCTCTGAATGGTCTGTAACACAAGAGGCGCTATATAAATGTCCATATACAATACAATACTTATGTGCATATGGATATGGTGATGAATTCTAAGTTGTCAACTGATCAGGCTTCAAATTGTCGATGCACCTGATTGGTTAAGTAGATACAGTCTTGAATTTCCAATTCTGTATCAAGTAAAACAAACAGTGCGATCAGAACAGTACTTGAATCGTAACAGTATCTAAATGCACGAATCTATCGATGACCATTGTAACTTAAGCTTTCAACTTGGCACAAGACAGACTACCAGCACAAATCTTATTTATGCTTTCTTCACAATGCATTTGTGTTGCTTTTCTGCCAAGGTAATGGTAACCGCTGACATCTGATATTTCTTGCACATGCCGACCAATGAAAAGGAAATACTTGAAGTCTGTGTGTGACTGCTCACCAGTCAGAAACACATGTTTAAAATGGGCTTGAATGCCAAACAATCACTAGCAAATCAGTCACTGATAATTCATTGATGCTATGTTATAGAAATTTTGAACCAAAAGCATGGAAATTCCCAGCCAATCGCAAACAAGTAAACAGCCTAATGACTTGTCAGTATGATGTCATATGTAGTGGAAAATTATACTCACAATATGTATTTTTTATCTATTTATTTTATATAATTATTTAATTTTTTATGCATGTGTGTTTTTGTATTATTTAACTTTAACTCTGGTTTGTGTTCAGCCTCTGGCACCAGTGTATGTGAGGGCGAATGCCATTAAGGCAGAATTTGCCGACATCGAGAACTTAAGAAGTGTCCTGGAAATGAAAGAGGAAGCCGTCAAGGAAATAAAAAGACTGCATAAAATCAAGGTACTTTACTTTTGGGGAAATCTGTGATAAAGAATTTGTTTAACTTGTTCAAAGGTGGCATTTTTGGATTTCTCATGCTTACTGGTACTTTATATGCATGCATTCATGTCTAAGAAAAGAGTTTCTGAAGTTAACAAAGTTCTGGTTGTTGTAGTTCCTAATCATTGGTCAAAGGATGAACTATGTAGTTGGTTTGAATTTGCTTGTTGGCTTGTAAAATCAACATTAATAAATTTAACTCCACACTTATAGTTCTTGGTATTTGTCTTGACATGAAATAAATACAAAACAAGATGTTTCTAGTCAGCTACTTCTAATAAACTACTATAAACTAACCAGCAAAAGGACAACATTTATTCTTAATGTGACAATTTGATCTCCTGGATATTGACCTGATCACGGCTTGGTTTTGGTGTGCCATCAGTTGATGCCTTGTGCATTAGACACCGGCGCAATAGAAGTTACTAACTTCGATTACTTGTGCACATTACAATTTTTATAATTTTCCTGTGTGCAGTTTAAGTTACTTTTGCAAGCAATTCCACCTGTAGCTGGGGAATGTTGTTTGTTGTAGATGGAGGAGTTGGGTGAGCAACAGGTGCGAATGGCTGTGTTGGAAAAGAAGCTGGAGACGATCAACAAGGAAGCAGATGATCGTCTCGATAAACTGCAGCAGAAGCTGGATGATGCAACCATGTTGCTGAAGAAGAAGGACAAGTGCGTTGAGAAACATTCCGTTGCATTCTGCACTTTGAATAATTCAGTTGCATTATGTAGAGCAGATGTTTGTAATCATACTGCGTTATTGTCAGTTTGAAGATATTAAACGAAGATTATTATTATTATTATTATGTAAAATGTGCCAATTTTACACCAGGCTGTTCAGTGTTCATGTTACATGTGTATATGACATGGGAATACGTTGATTCCAAGTTCAATTCAGGTGTTAGAAGTTGGTCACGTTATATCAGTGGTCTGTTGCAACACACTACTTCATATCACTCCCAAAGGCGGTAGTGTGTGCCATTGTGAGAAAGTACTGTGATTTTAATTTCATTAGCTCTCATTTATGTCAGTTCTTTCTCAGCGTAAAACTTAACTTCCCGAATTGCTTATCCACCATTGGCTGCCTCTGTCTTGTGGACTAATCTTCTGGATATTGACCTGATTGTGGCTTGGTTTTGGTGTGCCATCGGTTGATGCCCTGTGCATTAGACACCGGCGCAATAGAAGTTACTAATTAATAATAATTTTTAATAAACATTAAAGCAATTATGTTCTCATAGTATTCACTACACAGCACTGCCATGCGCTCATATACTTGTCCTGAGTACTATTATATGGATTTCATGAGGATTTCATAACTTGAAGGAGATGATGTTGACGATGTTTAATAGTAATTTAGTTTAATATGGAGAGCATCATGTGTATGATTCCAGAGAGCATGAGGATGCAATGGATGCGCTTCAGCAGGACATTGAATCGCTGGAATCGGAGAAGACGGAACTGAAGGAGAAGATTAAAGCTTTCTCAATGAAGTCAATGTTTGCTGGGATAACGAGAAGTGCTTCAAGTACACAGACTACATTGCAGTGTTTCATTATGTGTCTTTCTGTGTTATCTCGTTGTTTCTTCAGTGGCTGTGATGTCAGCGTGCTGTTCGTGATAACCATTCTGCAGTTCTCTGTGCTAAAAGAATAAATGTATTTGATCCATACTTTTGCTTTAGCTGCATTCTATTCAAATGAACTGCAACTCCTACAAAACGCTGATCAAAGCGAGACCTGTGGTGTTATCCTGACTTCTAAATTGCTGTTTTAATATGCACAAGGCATCAACTCAACTGATGGTTGCTTGAAGTGAAAGCTTAGTCAAAACAAATTTGATGCAGAAGCTAGCCAAAATGGTGTTAAATGTCAGTAAGAACAAATTCTTCATCACTTAGCAAACACTGTTCAGATAACAAGAATAGGTCACCAATTGCAGAATCTGGCATACATGCTGAGCCCTACCAGCGGGTTCTCTTTATACCGTAATCAGAGTGGACAGATGACACCGTTTTCAGAGTTCTTGGACGTTCTAACGATGGGGAATAGTGTTCATGGCACGTGATAGCACCACCTTCCAACGGTCCCTTGTAAGTGGCATCGGGACTATACTCGAACCACCAGGTTGATCTGTGATGGACAGCTATGCAGTTGATGTAATAGTCAACCCCACACTAGTAGACAGCTATTCCATAGCTTCTGTTAGTGTTTTGACAGCGTAAACGGGTCTGTGGTTGTGTACAATGACCGTCCATCTGGAAGCTGTCATCCCCTTGAGTACAGATGGACTACTCCCAGGTCAAAAGAGCTTCAATCACAAGCAGAAAAAAACAGCTAAAAAATTAAAAATCCTCAACAAAATGTCATGCAGATGACTTCAAAATGCTAAACTCAATCATGGTAGCAGTCTGAAGATGAAAGAATTATTGAACAAATTCTACTTTGAGATAAACTTAGGGTGAAAGAATGACCAGCGAGAGCACTTGACCGCCGGACATTGTAGACCACGTGTTTAGTTTGGAATCAGCCTTTCGTTGCCATCTGTGGGTCATTTTCTCCTAAATCGTAACTAATAAATAGTTACTTCTACTTTATTCCACCAGAATCTAAACAAGAAGGCATCGATCATTTGTGCATTAAAAATGAATGATTTTGTTGGTTTTCAGATTCAGCTTCAAATGAAGCATCAACTTCAGTGCCAACTGGTGGTGGATCTTCAAGAGACTCTCCTATGCTGATGGAACAGGTTGGAACATTTTCTTTTCACTTTTCTTCATTGTTTTACTGTACAGTTGCCAGTTGAATGCACTTGTGCAATAACAGTCTGCAACAGTAAGTTGGTAAGAAATTAAGCGTGGTACTGTTTGGTACACGGTCTGAATCTTGAAGCTAAAAGCTGTCATATAACATTAACTTTCATTGACATCATGTCATGTGTTTTGCTGTTTGACCTGTGTTGTATGACCTGTGTTGTATGACCTGTGTCGTATGACCTGTGTTGTATTACCTGTGTTGCATGACCTGTATTGTATGACCTGTGTTGTATGACCTGTGTCGTATGACCTGTGTTGCGTGACCTGTATCGTATGACCTGTGTTGCGTGACCTGTGTTGTATGACCTGTGTTGTATTACCTGTGTTGTGTGACCTGTGTTGCATGACCTGTGTTGCGTGACCTGTATTGTATGACCTGTGTTGTATTACCCATGTTGTATGACCAGTGTTTATGACCTGGAAATTGACCTGATGCTAAATTTTAATGCACAAATGATCGATGCCTTCTATTTTATATGCTGGTGCTATAAAATAGAAGTTACTATTTATTGGCTTACGATTACTGTTTTTATATTGCTTTTTTGCTGTTTGCAATTGCACCTGAGGACCTCGGGTTAACAAGTGGTGACTGCCTACTTTCTGCTTGCTTGCAGAAATTGGTCTCTGCTGCATTTGATATTTGTTATCGATAATCACTTATGGATATACATTGGTGTTCTTATCAAACTGTGTTGTGTTTCATAGTTGATCTTCTAGTTTATTTTCTGGTATGTATGGCTTTTTATACTGTGCCTTTTTCGTATAGTGATCGTTGATTGTTTGTATTTGAGTATGTGTCAAGACACTTCACAGAGTGTGTTTTAGGTATCTCACACAGGTACTGCATGTATCAGTTTATATTGCATGTTTAAAAAGCCTTGCTAAGGCACATTTCTTAATATCCATTAACATTTCATAGATTGTTTTGTTCACATGTAGGTTGAATCCTTACGTGAAGCTCTGAAGTTTTCTTTGAGGGAAAACAGAAGGCTTAAAGGAGAAAAGATGAAGGTAAATGAAACATTGGCAGTTAACGGTATTGTGCAAGGTTTCTGAGAATAGAGGTGACATTGTTGCTTTGATCGCATTTTCAGCTGTGAAGGTAAATTGCTTAAATTAATGTTGCAGCTGTCATTGTTTGATACCTTGTCATTATTGCATTAACATTGTAAAAGTTTCGAGTCGGTTGGATTAGGTTAAATTTAGGAATAAGATTCTGTTTATTTTTATAACATGTAAATTGTCCGTTTGGTAGTGTTTATGCTTTATAAGACTTTCAAGTTATTTGTTCTTTTGAAGAGAGTTTTTGGCTATTATAGAAAACATTGGATGAACTTCCACCACTGACGTTTACGAAAAGGAATCAAGAAATGGATGACTCGAGTAAAGAGCTGCTGAGGAAATTGCGTAAAGACTCTGACACTTTGCTAAAGGTCTGTTGATTGATGGCTGATAAGTTTGGTTCAGTGTTATCGACCTTTACAGACATATTATGGTTAAGTCGTAGAGTAGAGTGGATTTGTTGATGAGAAATTACTATATTGAGATTAATATTCATTGTGCTTTGGAATTGTTTTTCTCTTTTTGTTTATCCTTTGGCATCCACTGTCATTGCTGGAGAAACTGGATTGAAGAAGGGGATGAGAAGATGATTTTGCGAATTCACACAATTGTCACAAAATACACAATTATTAATGTAACTTCCATTTCACTGTTTATAAATCTACATATGCAGTTTCTTTTTTTATCCTATTCTGTGCTATGGGTGATCCATATAAGATATCCACAAAATATTCTGTAGTTTGTATCCTTCCCTCCATTGTTTCCTTGTGCATTTTGGCTTGCATTGCTCTCCCCATGTCCTTTCTGAATGTCCATACTCCAAAGAAGTACAAAGGCTACCCTGTTGATCCTGCAGGTCCAGTACTGCCGTCTTCTGCAAAAGGACTCTAATTAGATTCAGTGCAGTATAGATAGTCTGCTATCTGAGTGAAGTTTATGTTTAAGGCACAGTATATGTACTGAAGTAGTGTGTACCACTTTTAGATGCTGACATCTGCACTGGTCATGACCTCCACCCTTTGTTTGCATTTGGGTGACCCTTTCTGCCCTTTATGGAAATCCTAAATGGACGACCCATTACTCATACTGCTTTAAACGGGAATAGGCTATTAAGTGGATTGTATGGTGCTAATATTTAGAAGATAGTTGCAGATTTAGTGAACTAATTTCATACTGAAATGCTGTCTTGTTTACTTTAGGAATTGCGAACGTTGTGCACTTGTCCAAAGCTCATAGACATCAGCAATCGGAAACCAGGTAAGTTGTTTTGATATCTAATTTTCAGTGCCATTTTCAGACAATTGATTCCTTGATTCAGTTGATCACGTTTCTCAGCTATACAGAATGTGGATGTTAGCTACTGTTAGTTTATCAGTTTGTAAGTAACTTAAGCTTGATGAGTTCTTTCTTTAAGAAAGAATCTGATCAGTTATTAGGTTTTATTCAGTGTAATGTTTTTATTCTACATCATGACTGGCTTATGGCTGTTGCTTATCATTGACTTGTAGCCAAAATACTTGTTACCAAGGCAGAGTTTACCTGTTCGAAAGTGTTTTGTATACTTTATGTAAATGATTTTGGTATTTGGTGTTCTTTAACTACGTGGTATGTTTATATGTGTTAGGAACCGTTCCACAAGGCAAGGCGAGTCCGATCATACAGCTCGCTGACCAGAGTTCACAGCTTGTGTCTGTCAAGTGCAGAGTCGATGAGGCAGGTTTTGTGTTACTTCTGCTTCTACTTTTCCTCTTAAATTTATGTCTAGATGGGAATGATTGAGCAGTACTTAATCACTCTGACTTTAGAGTTGGTTGCTGCATGAAGCAAGTGTGACTCACTTTGACAGAATGAGTCGCAAGTCAGATTTTCAGACTTTAGGATTTTTATTGAATGAATAATGCATTCAGTTCTGTTTAAAATATGTCTTATGCTTATGTAAAAATTCCAAGTAGTACTGGAGATGTTTTTATTTGAACATCTGGACTGTCACATTTATAATTCTGAGAAAATGTGATTATAAGCGGGTCATATTTTCAACACTTTTTAAGCTCATATCAAAGCGTACAAGGCTCTCTGACAGAGCTAGATATGAACAGCTTAAACCTTTAACGACAAGAGTTTTCCATACATGACGTGGAATAGTAGGTATATCGATTGGAAGATTGCTTCAAAAGGAAGGGTCAGCTGCTCAGTGCACAAGAAATCCTGATGAACTTATATTGATGTGTGGGAGAAAGAAGCTACTAAATCCCACGTGGAGCAGGGTTTAGTGATCAGCGACCATGCATACTAAAACTGGATCACATAGCTCCTGAAATATTCTGGAACAATGCCAATCGAAATGGATTTTGAATGAAATTTGTTCCTCCTTGTTCCTGTTGATGTGAACATAAACATCACAACTTGTTATACAAGTGTGACTTGTATAACCTTTTCTGATTTTAAATTTGTTTTCTGATGCATACTGTTGTGGTTTTCGCTGTGGTTGACTGTGACTGATGCAACTTTGATATTTGTCACTTTTCATATGTTTGGTTGGCATGCGTTCTTGTTTTACTGCAACTGTGCTATCTGATTGGAAAGTTTAGAGAGTGTAATGTTATGTTTATAGCTGCAAGTCCAGATTACCAATCTGCTGGCTGCAAACAGACCTGGTGGACAGGTGCGAACCGACTTTGGGTCTTTTCCAACTCCAGGTTTTGCCAAGGTAAGCAATAACTGAACAAGCAGGCGAATTTAGACTAAAGGTTTAACATACCTGTGTTTAAGTAATTGGCTTATTATTTATATTGACTGCACATGAAACCTGTAGATTGTATTTGTTGTGTGAGAGTCAATTCATGATTACAGTAGGTTTCTGCTACATAGCATGTGTAAGCATGTCAGCTGGCTGCCATTAGCATCCATTTGTGCATTAGCTACATATGACTGATGCACAGCGATTGGCTAAAAGCAGAGCAACTCAGCAGCTCATCTGATAGAGATCTAAAAGATGACACACAGGAATAGTCCAAAATCTGAGCTCTTTGTTTACACTTGTTATTTATGTTATCATTGATTGATGCTTGTGTACTGGTAAAAAGGTTTCTGTGAATGAAAGTTGTACGGTAAGTAAGCTGGTTATCCTCACTTGTAAATATAATTACTTGTCATGGTTAGAGGGTTTGTAGGCTTTGTATGAAATGCATAGTTTATGTTTTTAAATTCACATCTATAAAGGGCAGTACAGTGCAGGCCCATGGGAGAGATGTTCTGTTGTAGGCTGGCTTCATTTGTAATTTCTAACAGTTCTGTTAGACCATGTTATGCTGTTGACCATTGTCATACTCTAAAGCCAACATATTTTGAGAGCTGTGAGCAGTTTTTCTTCATAGAGACAGTATATAAGGTTTGGTTAGTTACTGTTTAATGATGCTGTGTTATAAGAAAGATGATTAGAGTCGCCCACCTGCTTTAACCAGGCTTGGGACTGGCACCTTGTCACCTTGTCACACCTTGTCACCTTGTGCTGTCAGCTCGTGGAGCTCTAGCGATCGTCCTGGTGAACACACTCCACCGTCTCCTATTCGATGACAAGTCTCTCAATTCCGCCAAATTCATGCCAGTTACATCTTGTATCTCATCCATCCATCTCCTCCTTGGGCGACCCAGTCTTCTCCTCCCCTCACCGCACGCCAGCATCATTTCCTTCTCCAGACCATCAGATCGCATAACATGTCCAAAGAACCTTAGCTTCATTCTTGTCGCAGTTTGTTTTAACGACTCTTCATTCTCAACTCCAATCTCCTCTCGTATTGATTCGTTCGTTCTTTTCTCAGTCCAAGATATTCTCAGCATCTTCCTCCATATCCACATTTCACAAGCGTTAACCTTATTTTCCATGTTCTTTGTCATTGTCCACGTCTCGCAACCGTACAGTACCGTAGGAAAGATTAGTGCTCTCACGAGCCTTTTTTTGGTTTCTATGCTCACATGTTTGTCTTTCCATATCTTTTCCAGTCCGGTCATTGCAGCTTTCCCTATAGCAATCCTTCGTTTTATTTCTGGATCACACTTTCCCTCCTTTCCAACCAGTGATCCTAGGAATGTGAAGCTTTCTACCACCTCTATTTCCTCTCCGTCTATCTCAAAACTATCCCAATCTGCTGTTGTCATGACCTTTGTCTTCTTTATGTTGAAGTATAAACCAGCTTTTTCACTTTCTCTCCTGACCCTTCTTATCAGTTCTGCCAGATCCTCTTTTCTTTTTGCCATTAATGTTGTGTCATCCGCGTATCTAAGGTTATTCAGTGTCTTTCCAGCAATTTTTACTCCCTCAATTGCCCCCTCCAGTTCTGCCTTTCTCATTATTCTTTCAGCATATAGATTAAACAGGAATGGAGACAAGATGCATCCCTGCCTCACTCCTTTCTTGATTCTAAAATTGTCAGTGTCTCCGTATTCTGTTCTTATCACCGCTATCTGGTCTTCATATAAACCCTTTAGTAACATTATCAGGTGTTTCGGAATTCCCATTTCAAGCAGGGTTTTCCACATTAAATCATGGTTAATGCAGTCGAATGCCTTGCTATAGTCAATGAAACAGATGTGAACCTCCTGTCCATACTCCCTTTGTCTCTCCATTATCCACCTCATGTTGGCTATATGGTCTCGAGTTCCACGAGATTTCCTAAACCCTGCCTGGTTCACCGGAAGTTCTCTTTCAATTGTGCCTTCCATTCTTTTGTGAATTATTTTCAGTAATATTTTACTAGTGTGTGATATCATTGCTATCGTCCTATAATTTTCACACTCCCTCGCATCTCCTTTCTTGAATACTGGCACAATCCAAAAAATCAGTTGCAGAGTTATAGTATTTAATATCTCTTAGATTACATATAAAGGCGGCTGCACCAACTTTTGCCATAAAATTGCCATTCTGTTTGACAGCTTCTTCATGAAAAGTCGAAAGGTGAAAGCCAGTGCGTGGGCAGAATATCAATTCCATGTCAGTCTGGAGAAGGTTGTGTAATTCCGCTGGAGGTGAACCTGCAGCAACTCAACGAAATACATCGCCATTTCCTTAATTGAAATCTCTCTTCTCATGACACCTCAATGTGTTGCAGTTCATCTCCAAATGGACTTTCAGAGTTCTTGCTAACTTAAACTGTCGGGTCGTTCTACTGCCAGACAGTGCAGTGAATGTAATTTATGTAATGCAGTTTAATGTAAGTAGATGCTTTAATAGCACGGATTTAAGAGTTTTACGTCAGCAGTGCGGCCTTGTTAAGGATTACTGGGTTGTTTTTGTTTTTAAGCCTTTGTGAATAAGCTGTTGGCTTTTTCTTGCTGGTGAAGATAGCCGCTGAATGTTGTGGGTGACACTGGTATCCATTTCTTTTAAAATTTTTGTCTGTACAAGGTTGTTAAAAGTGGCTTGTTTGTTTCCGAATGCTTGGAAATAAGGGTATGCAGAAAAGAAGACGTTCAGGAAGATTCACATTTCTGTGTGACCTTACATGCATTAAAAACGTTTGTAATAATAATCAGTGGTGTAACTTTGGTCTAAAAAGTGGGGGAACCAATTTCTTCTCCAATTTCGTTTTCGCATGGAGACCATTTTGGACTTACTACCCTACCAGTAACTGATTCTGAAACACTGATGAAATTACCTCCATAACGGCAATTTATCATCCTTTTTCAGACAAGGCGTCCCCTTTACATAGTCTTGGTCTCTGTCCGGACTTTCTCTATCTCAGTTGTAGCTGCTGCGTCATTGACATTATCATGGGGCATGAGTCAGTCTTGTGGAAAGATACTGTCATCTCCCGTTCACGTGGCGGTCCACTTACTCATCTGACCTTGTTCTTTGGCCTACCTATGTGTCAGCCTTTACCAAGAAAAGTCGGTGACCTATGCCTGTCTTAGAATTTCTCCATGTCTCTCGCTGCTTGTCTGTGTCCGTCCTGTCTCTCAGTAAGCAATTGTCAGTCGACAATTGACTTAAATTTAGCAACATTCGGGTGCCACCCCTGGCCAGCCATTGTCAACAGCCGAGACCGAACAAAAATACTTTATAGAAAAGCAGTGCCAGCTAATATAGTAATAGTAATAGATTTATAATTAAATCCAGTAGTGGAATTCTGTTCTTTCGTACATTTGTGGTATATACTCCTCACTCTATCTACATATGCAACCCCTGGGAAGGCACGATAATAAAATATTGATTGGTACTGTTTAAAAAGTGGGGGTATTGGTACCCCTCGTTCCCCCCACAAATTATGCCTATGATAATAATAATAATCTAAACTTCTGTACATTTGGTCTGGGAAAGTACAGCGATTGACTTGGCAAAGTCGAAAGGCTACAGAGAAACCACAAGATTTTAAGCTTTTGATTCGGGCTAATTCCAATGATGATTACAGCAACTGATCTCTAGTCTTGTTGGCTGCATCATTTGTTTAGGATGTCTGCAGTGATGTGCAAGTGACACTGATGAATGTTATGTCAACGGAAATTGTAGATTGAAGTCTGCTTTTAAATTATCCAGTTATTGAAAATTTTAATTTTAAAATCGAAATCCGTGGAAGTTTGTTGTATAGATTGTATTAATCTACCCAACAATATCCTGTAGGAAAGGCTATCATCTAAAAGAATTAGATTTTCAGTCAAAATCTCTCGATTGCCAGTTTTAATCTGTCAGTGGCTATGGCATAGTCTTTTCTTGTGATTGATATTGCATCACTGACAGAATGTGCTGCCCTCTGAAGTGCATTTTGGTTAAGTTGAACTTTTCAGCATTCGACTGACGTGTCTTTAAGTGCCCTGTGTACTTTATGTGACCCAAGCATGGATGAGGCACGATCCGGTTGGTGATACCGTGATAGTGAGCGACGTGAACTAATTTCGTACACGAAAAGTCTAGGAAATAAGAATGTTGATGGAGGAGATGAACGGCTTAGTATGGCGTCTGGGGATCAACACAGTTCCTATTATCATTAAAAATGTTTGTAATAATAATAAATATAGTTCGTTATATACTAAGGCCTTTTATTTGGTGACTGGTGCAGTATAGAGCTTGCCTGAAGTGTGCTTCAGTGTTAAATAAATTCAATGTGCAGATGTCCGTTTTTGCCTTTCTTGTAGATAGTCGGGTCAATATATATGGCCTACGAAAAAACACCTTTCCCAAAAAATTGATACAAAAGGTTTCTCAGTTGATTTTGTTACCATTTGGCATGCTAATTTTAAGGGTGATGAAAATAGAGCTCAAACTAGAAGCTGGAAGATAGATGAAAATATAGCTCGAACTAGAAGCTGGATGAGTGATGAAAATGGAGGTCAGGGTGGAAGCTGAATTAGCGATGAAAATACAGCTTAAACTAGAAACTGGATTAGCGTTGAAAACATAGCTTAAACTAGAAGCTTTATTAGCAATGAAGCAAAATGTGTACGTACACAAAATAAATTTCTAATTATGACGTCCACATTAGCCTATTTATAACTCTGTATTGTCCTATAGTCGTCCGATGGCATTTTATTACATTATATAAAAGCCATGTGCAGTTATTCTGTGCTGTGAACGAGACACCTATAATTTGTCTATATTGGCCCTCACTCATCCTTCAGTAATCTGGCCTAAAGTGCAGAGTCACTGCCGAGACACTTTCTGCAGCTGGTCTTCGGGGGGAGGGGGGTGTGTGCGTCAAGCGTACGTACGCAGGGGGGGGGGTGGAAGAAAGTACGCTGGCGAACAGGGGGAGGGGGTCCAATTTTCCCGGATTTTTGTGTACGTAATATATGGATGGCCCCTAAAGACACGACGATGGAAAGAAAATTGAACAAAATCACTTTTCAGTTGTTTTACTTCATGACAAAGTCGACGGTGTGAGGGGTGTTCCTCCCTCTCACCAGGGTGAGAATTGTCTGGAGGGTTGGGGGGTTCAACCCCCCTAGTCTTTCTTAGGACCCCATAGTAAAGTCTTCATTTCACACCCAAACTCCACGTGAATCAAGGTCCAACCCCCCCCCCAGTCTTTTTTCTATAATTCTCATACTGCCTCTCACACTGCTAATTATTTGTAAGTGTAAAAATCTGCTTCAGACTAGTAACGAGTAACGTTAATGCCAGGTAGGATAAGCGTCTGTCCCATTGTGCGTTGAGTTGAGAATGTCCTTCTCTTGCGGCTGTGGTTTCACTGTCCGATCGTTATTGTACGCCCTTGTGCTTTGACTCCACGTCCAACTCCTCTTCCCTCTAATCCCGTCTTCCTTCATCCTCTTTCTTATCCCTCGGCTCAAAATGCACAATACAAAACAACAGACAAAACACAGGCCCTATGAGCTTACGGGGTTTTACGCCACGCCAGGGGCTCACCTGCCAAAACAAAGGGCTTACGGGGTTTTACCCCACGCCAGAGGCCCAGCAGGTACTACTAACAAACAACTACACAACACAAAACAAGACAGAGCCATAGTGCAACCACAACACGCATCACGATCCATCCCATCTCGCCTCAGACAACGCACCGGTGCCTCCATTGTGCTGCCGTAACACGATCGATCCCATCTCGCCTCGGGTCGCAACGCACCGGTGTCTACAGGAACAGAGTAAACCAATGTGGATTATTATTACAACAGATATGTAGTGTCATTGTACACTGTACAGTAGTAGGGAATAAAATACATGATTATCCTAGATCGTCTGTTAGCTATTTGATCTAACCGGTACCGTGCTGGATATGTAAGCCAACGATTGCGTGTCAGCGCTTGTTTGCAATTTAGGAGTAGGGGAGAGTTGCCCCAAATGGACCGTTGCCTTAATTGGACCATAGCCGATTTACACCATAGATACCCATTTAACCTCGTTTTCAACTGTTGTATTCTTGCACAGTTGAATATTGATCGTATCGACGTAGGCAGTTTTACGGAATACTAAACATTTATTAAATGGCGGTTAAAACTCTATTTCATGTAGTTCTGATCTATTTTTAGCCGTATCTGACAACGAGGATATACATTTAAGATCAGCTTTTAAAAATTCAATCAAATTTGTTTTAGTTATAGCCAGGTTTCATGTTTGAGCGACAATAAGTGTTTCTAGGCTAAGACTGACGTGGGTTGAACTACCGCACTGTAAGCAAAAGTAGTCCGTGTTGCCTGGAATGGACCACACTTAGTTTCCTGAATTGGACCGATAATTTGGGGTGGTCCATTTAAGGACACCGGCACTTGCAATGTTATACTGTGCTTGATGTGTTTATTTATATAATAATAAGTTCCATTGGCTTGTATTATGTCGAACAACATTTTCTATCAGTTGTATATGTAGATGTCAACGAGTAAAAAATGCGGGGACTGCTTGATGATGATGTGTTCCTCTGTGCAAACTGTGTTTAATTCCTCTAAGTAGGCCCCTATTAATTATTAAGTGTTAGACTCAAATGGCTGTAACTAAGTATTAATAAAAGACTTAACTAATCATTTAGTCGTAATTAAGTAGTCTATAGTTAACTATGTATAGTCTATATAACTAGTGATTCTGACAATGTACACCTAATTAGTTTTGCTGGCAGTGGATATATTAGTCATATATTAAGTTGATTTCTACTACTTTTATAGTATTTTGACAGTTAGATACAGACGCCTTTGGTGCATGTTATAGACAATTAGTGTTTTAAAACGTTTAAAGTGTTTTTATTGCACATTATCTTTTAAAAAACGTCTTTAAAATAATATGTCCCATTCAGGGCAACTGGTCCAATCAAGGACACCATGTGGTCCATTTAAGGAAACAGGTTGCCTTGATTGGACTTATTGGAGCTCAAGTTGTTTTAGTTATTTTTCATAAATGCATGAATACTATCTGTCCCTTGATTATTAACAATATACTTGAATAATCAACCCATCATATGGCATAATTTCCTTTTAGAAATTCGGTAGCATTCATTCAGTAAACCTCGGTTTCCCTTAAGTGGTCCATTTATGGCAACTCTCCCCTAGGTTAAAGAGGTAGGATAGACATTAAAGTCGATTGTTATTGAAAAGGAAAAGAAATGGGATGGTTGAGGGTGCTGATTGAGCGAAGGAATGTGGAATTGGACCCTGAAAACAAGTTTATGCATATGCCGATTTGCAACATTTCTGTTCTCCAATCTCGATGTTTTCCTGGAAAACTTAGGCATAATTCAGAATTTCTCTATTGAATTATGTTTTGTCTTAAATTAACACGTTCGAAAAGATCATCTATGACAACGATGCTTTGAGAACATCAGTTTTTCTTCTGGATCATATCATGATCATGTTGTCCTGATAGGCCCCCCTAATTAATGTTGTAACGATCGATCCAGTTGATCAATGCGCGTTTCATGCGACTCTGTTTTAGAGCGCATGCGGACCGCGGTTCGCTTCCCGAAGGTGGTTTATTTCAGAGATTTAAATCTCGGGCTAGCACGGTCCCAACACGGGGACCTTAAATGGCGTGGCACCCATTCAAACGGGCAAACGGTGGTGAAGGATCTCACCCGATGAATTCATTGAAAAATGAGCAGGGTCGAGGCCACATACGGTCGCTATAGAAAATCGCGAACATTTACATTTACATTAATGTAATGGGATCAGTGCAAATGATCGGTGTCATGAGAAAAGTGTAAAAGGATCAGTGTAATGAGATCAGTGTAAATGGGCCAGTGTAAAAGAATCAGTGCAATGGGTCGTGTAAAAGAATCAGTGTGATGGGATCAGTGTAAAAGAGTCAGTGTAATGGGCTATTGGGACCTATGGGCGACGATCCCGGGGGGGGGAGGGTCGAGGGGGACAAGACCCCCACCTTTAACAGTGGGGGGGGACACGCCATACATCGGACCCCCCCAATTTTGAAGAAACACCAAAAACAGGTCATCAAATTTTTTCGTACTCAGGTTATAAAATTTTTAGACCTCTTTTTTGACCAGATCAGTTCAAAACTTTTTTGACCAGATCAGTTCCCAAATGTCCCCCCCCCCCACCTCTCAAACAAGATCGCCGCCACTGATGGGACCATTGTAAAAGAATCAGTGTAATGGGACCAGTGTTCCTGGTATTCCACGTTGCGCACATTTCCCTTTGTCCTTTTGAACCGACAAAGCTGGGTACAAGGGTACAAGGACCATCTGTGCTGGTTACTTGCTGTCTAACGACACTGTGTCATAACAAAGATGATTAGCGTCGCCCTCCTCCTTTATCTAGGCTTGGGACTGGCACTGCCAGACTATGAGCAGTGGTTGAGTTCTCATCTGTGCTGGGTACAGAATGATAGGCCTACTTATCTAATAACACGACAACCTAATCTAGAGAAGAACGATGCTTAGTTCGCGAGTTTTACCTAAGCGCAGGGCTCCGTGAACGTCCGTTCTCTGGTTCCTGTACGCCAGAACTGGCAGTTTCTGGTCAAACTTTAGATTGGATTCTTCCGATTAGGTCATTTCTTTAGATTGGGTTCTTCAGGCAAGGTCATTTCTTTAGGTTAGGTTCTCCAGGTAAGGTCATTTCTGTAGATTGGGTTCTTCGGGTTAGGTCATTTCTTTAGGTTGGGTTCTTCGGCTGGATTCACTTCACTCGCGTTGATAACATAGTCTGAAATTAAGTTTCATAGGTTGAGGTGATTAAAGTAAAACAAACATTGTTACATTAGTTCATATAAGGTAATGCAAGGTGAGATAGTGTATAATAGGATAAGGTCAGGTAAGGTAAACTGACAGGGTAAGGTAAGTAAGTAAGTAAGTAAGGTAAGGCATGGTGATGCAGATTGAGGCAAGGTACAGTAAAGCAATGGAAGGTAAGTCAAGGCAAAGTAGGTATGGTAATTGTTAAACGCTTCTCACCACTCGTCTGTCGCCCCAAGTCTGTTCGTTGTATAGTAGATAAGCTTCGTTTCACAGTCGATAGACGATATATAGTTCATGTCAGCGAATGACTTGATTCTGGTCGAAACAATTCTTTTTCAGCGGATCACAGTTTATTTCAGTAGAGATTTCAGACGAAACAGAACCATTTTCTATGGAGTCAATTTTCTGTTATTTCGATTCACTCTCGAGCAGTTTACTTAGCTGTAGCAATTGTTCGATTCACTTTCTGTGTCCCAGATGGCTCCTTCGGTTCCTCGACCTGTTCGTGAGTGAATTCGTTGCTTACTGCGTCGCTCCCCTCGACGGGTCGTTGAGCGACTTGAGTCTGTCCACTCGCCTGGGAATCGACGCACAGCTGCATGGGTCCCTGTTCCTCGTCTGACAAGGATGATGACGTCATTTGCAAGAACGACAAAGATGTCGACGTCATTATTGTAAAAGAGACGTATACATTGGAAATGACGTTACTTTGTTATATCCGAGAAATCATTCAAAAGGTGTAATTGATTTGTCAAGACCCGCCATCTATCCAGGGCCTATCACTGTTGCCCTTCAGTTCGATAATTAATGGGAATAAATAAAATAATAAAACAACGGTGATGGTAATGACATTAACACTTCAAATAGACTTATTAAATTCAGGTAAATGACAGGCCTGTTTGCGCGAGCTGTTTCTGCTGGACCATCTCTGGCGTTTTTATATTTGCATAGCGCCTCATTACATTGAAAATTCATTCATTCACTCATTCGTTCGTTAGTTCTTTCATTCCTTTGTTAATTCGTTCGTTCAGTCATTCGCTACTTCACTCGTTCGTTCGTTCATCTATTCATTCGTTCGTTAGTTCGTTCGTCCATTCATTCTTTCATTCCTTTGGTCGTTCACAGGTCCGTAGCCCTATACCCGGTAATAGTCCAATCGATCGAAAGTTATCTAAGGGGCCATTCATATATTATGTACGCAAAAATCCGGGAAAATTGGACCCCCTCCCCCCTGTTCGCAAGCGTACTTTCTTCCACACCCCCCCCCCGCGTACGTATACTTGACGCACCCCGCCCCCCGAAGACCAGCTGCAGAAAGTGTCTCGAAAGTCTGCACTTTAGGCCAGATTGAAGGATGAGTGAGGGCAGTGCTCGAAATGGACCGGAACGCACCGGAACGCCGTTCCGGTTCGTCAAATGAATTAGCGTTTCCGTTCCGGTTCGTCAAATGAATTATTGTGGAAAATACTATGAAATTAACGTGAATGCTCCCATATCTTTGACTAGCGTTCCGTTTCGTAAAATTTTCCATTTCGAGCACTGAGTGAGGGCCAATATAGACAAATTATAGGTGTCTCGTTCACAGCACAGAATAACTGCACATGGCTTTTATATAATGTATATAGGACTATAGGACAATACAGAGTTATAGGATAGGCTAATGTGGACGTCATAATTAGAAATTTATTTTGCGTACGTACACTTTTGTCCCCCCTTCCCCCCCCCCCCGTTAGCACCCGTACGCAAAATCGCCAAAATCCTACCCCCGACCCCTCATTGCGTACGTAATATGTGGACGGCCCCTAAGCCCAGGCGATGGGATTAAATATTGACAAACAGGTTACACGGTTTAGATGTGATTAAACCAGCTATGGCAATAAGCCGCAATAGAAGTGAAATAATTCCAAAATATTCTGTGACAGGAATTCGCATAAAAATTACTATGTTATAAAGAAAGCGCCGCGCCTTCTCTGTGGCTGCCCCTATGACCTGGAATGGGCTCCCTATTGTCCCTACCAAGCTCCGCCAAATACCTGTTTCTTACTGTCCTCAAAACTGCGTTGTTCGACCGTAGTTGGGTTGGGAGTGCTCCTGAGTAGGCAATCTTAAAAGGGCGCTATACAGAACTGCTGTAATAATAGTAATAACAAGAAAGTTGCACAAATCATATGCGGCCGGCAAAGTCTTTATTTCGCTTCTGTTTAGGGTGTGAACGCTTTTGTGGGGTACTTGAAGGTGGTATTGTAAGTGCACATACTGTACATACTAATTAGGTATTAAATAACTCGACACCATAGATTTTATGAACGAACTTATTAAAACACAAGCAAGAATTAAGATACACGCACGCCCCTACGATAGTCTTTGGATGGAATGTGCCAGAAACAAGTGAGAAAGACTAGGCTACATTTAGCCTAGTCGAAAACTGTTGCAATACGATCGTGATTATATATGACTATCATACTGATAACGACAACATGATAACGACGATGATGACAATGAACAGTAATACGATCATGAAAAGTCTAAGCCTTATAAGAAACCGTCGTCACTCAACAGCGGAGGGGCCATCCATTTAGTATGTTAGCAGACGTCCGGAAAATTTGGCCCCCTCTCTGTACGCACGTGCACTTTTTTGTGCACCCCACCTGCGTACGTACGCTTGACGCGAACCCACCTTCCCTTCGAATCCTATAGAACGGTCTATATTTAAATCCATACAGAAACAGTAAAGCAGCCGAGCTGCGTGACAGTTTAATAATAGCAGTTAGGGGTAAGGTGGCCCATACAAGTGACACCTCTCCCACAATCCTACTCCCGGTAGTACTTGTCTGATAGCTTAAAACTAAAATGTGGCTCATTTGAAGGCCAATCGATTTGAAGGCAAATATAGACAAATTATAAGTTCCCCGTTTCCAATGCATACGTACAACTGTATACTGTATCCCACCCACCCCCATACACAAGCATATGCATATCGATTAACCCCCTCCATACGTACATCCTCAATGGATGGCCCCTGATGACGGAAGGAAGGCAGTGTCTGAAAAAATCTTGGCGAACGATATAGTCTCGACCACGACCTACTTGTATATACACAAATGTATCCGATAAGTTTGTACAACTCAGAGGTGCAAACACCTACCTTTGGAAAATAGCAAAAGCTTAAGGTTTTGGTTTCATTGCGCAATGCTGAAAATTGCTGTTAAGGTCAGGGACGGCGATCCCAGGGTGGGGGGTCGAGGGGGACAAGACCCCCACCTTTAACAGTGCGGTACACAGTATACAGTTGTCCCCCGAATTTTGAAGAAACACCAAAAATGTCAATTTTTTAAATTTTTTTGACCAGATCAGTTCAAAGTGTCCCCCACCTGTCAAACGAGATCGCCGCCTCTGGTTAAGGTACGGCGGTAGCCAGATTAGTTCGTCTCAGAGTCAATGCTGCCTGTGAATGCTGCAGCGCACGCCTGCAGCGCAAAACTGACCTGCCTAAACATATCGCATATATTGCCACGATGTCGTAGTTTTTTTTCAACCTCAATAATAAAATCCGATTTTCTGTTTAATTTCTACCAAAAACCAAGCCTAATTTGGGACTCTGGTACATTTGCAGGTTTAAAAACCTTACATCGGACAGCCTACGCATTGCACCTCTGGTCAGTAGAGGATCTACTACGAAACTAATGAAGCTGAAGCTTCAGGGCCCCCGGCTCCAGAAGCGACTCAGACTGTAGACTGTAGTGCACAATTTGTCTTTGCGAAGGGGCCCCCAGTAACAGTATAACATTTCAAGCTTCAGGGCCCAAAACTGTAGGCCGTGTAGGCTGGCTCTGCCTCTGGAGGGCTATAAATAGGTTTACATTTAAATTCGGTTTACATCTGCATATTAGTCAATGCATGCAGAAGCTGCGCAGTTAGTTAGGCCTTAATTTTTAAGTTGAGCCAGAAGAGCCAGAAGTCTGGCAATCTGTTGCTGGAGATCGTCCCTCCTCTTCTTCATGTCGGTTATCCAGACCCGTTGATCGGTGATCGTTTGGTTGAGGGCGGCCACGGTCCCTGGCAGACCCAGAGTGTTGTAGAACATGTGCGCCTGTTGGACATCGTTCTGGAGCTGGTTGATGGCGTTGCCGTCCAGTCCCTGGATCCTCAGGAGCCGCTGACTGAGGTCGGCCAGTGTGTTCTGCGTCGTCTGGACCTGAAGGGTGACGTTGTCTGCCGTCATTCTGGCCAGCTGAGCCTTGTCCTCGAGCGCCTTCGCAGTGACCAGGTAGTCGTTGAGACTGTTGGCAATCGGTGTGACGATGCTGTTGTTCTTCTGCAGAACGTCGGCTGACTTGGCCTGAATGTCGTTGAGAACGGACGATGATTGCGTCATCAGCAGGTTCGCTTTGTCCGACACTGGGCCGAGCGCCTACAGCAATCATTGAGGATTTGATTTTTATTACTATTTTCTGTAGTGATTTATATAGGCATATTTATATCTCTCACATCTCTCCTTCTCTAACCACATCTCCAACCTCTCGCTCCTGCTTCATGCACATTCGTGACCTCCCGACGCATCCGACCTATGCTCGGCCTTAAAACTGTCTCCACCATTGCTACCTTCATTTTTTATTCAAAGCTTGGTTAGGCCTACTGCAATTCCCTCTTTCTCAACCTTGAATCCACCCAAAATCAAGTGTCTGCAACTTATCCAAAACTCCCTAGCCAGAGCTGTCACTAGAACGCCCAAACATCATCATATCACTCCCATCAAATCACTCCATTGTCTAAAAATTCCAGAGCGAATTGAATTCAAAGTCCTATCACGAACTCCCTATAATATTCCCAGCCCAAGTACCTCCGTGATCTCTTCACCATCCAGGAAACCCGCTCCACCTGATCTTCCTCCTACCTCAGTCTTTTTCGACCTCCAGTCACTACTCATCTCAGGTTCTCCAACCGAGCCATATCCAACACAGCACCCGTACGCCTCTGGAATGATCTCCCCATGAATTCCCCAGATTCTCTATTCCGCCATCATCATTGCAACCCGTCCTCCATTATCCTCCTCGTGTTCCTATATCTATTACCCCCGGGCTTTCCACTCAAAATTGAAGTCTCATCTTTTCAAGTACTCCTACCCTGACAAATCTGATCCTCCGCATTCCAACTATTCTCCATAAACGACACCCGCCTTGACAGCTGCTCTGCCTCCTGTCCTGATCTGGTCCTCTTGACTGTGACCTCTTTTGGACTACTCTTTGGAAAACCCCCTCTGATTTGTATTGGCCTTCCGGAAACTGGACTCTGATATTTCTTGGATTACCCTCTGGAAACACCCTCTGATTTGACGTAGCGCTCGTGAATAGGCTGGTGCCCTGTGCTTGTCCTTCGAGTGGCGCTTTGGAAGTTTGGAGATTACGATTACGATTTATTAAGCACCACGGTCTATTGACTATAATAAGCATCAATCGATTGCGCCGAGTAGTTGTAATTGTAATTGTAACCGAAAACTTATATAGCGCCACTCAAATCAGCGGCGCTTTCAACCCGCATCAATGCTGGCACCGGCAAAAAGGAAAGTTTTCAGGCGTCTACGGAACTGGAGAGGAGAGAGGGCAAGAAGCTCTTGGCGGAGAAACAAGGGGAGACAGTTCCAAGCAGAGGGGCCAACATAGGCGAAACTTCTGGATTGTGCCGTGGAAGATCGCATGCGACTGACAACCATAAGGTCGCGAGCCGAAGATCGCAAGGAAGCCCTCGCAGGCAAGGAAGAAACTGGGTTGCAAAAGTTCATTAGGTAAGACGGAGCAGAGGCAGTAAGGCAGTTGCGCATGAGAGTGAGGGTTTTAAACTGTGAGTAAAGGACTTGCTTAGGGTTTCTACGTAGGCCTACACAGTTAATCATCTCGAGGAAAGTTCGAACCCAGGCACTCCGCGTTACAATCAATCAAACTGCATGTATACAGCCGCTACAGCGTCCCGACCCATATCAAGCGGAAAAAGTAGATGCGAGGGCTCAAAGCAAACAGCTGCCAGATATTTGACAAAAGTATAGACTAATCTTCCTCTGAAAAATATGTAGGGGGCCTACTGTGCGTTGACAGAAACAGCTCAATAGGCAATTTCAGCTTACGTTAAATCGCTCCTGTTTAGAACCATTGTATTTTAGCCAATGTGGGAATTGTAGAAAAAAAGACTTCGGGGGGGGGGGAGGAGGTTGAACATTTTATCCGTATTTTACAAACAGATGTCAACGAAATTTGAAAGTGGCTGATTTCAACGCTAGCAGTTTTGCAAGTCAGACTCGAATCAAAATCAATTCCTTTGTTGAGAAAATTCAAAAATGCATACATGATACACCATGGAAATGTCTTCTCTTTGTCAGAGACTCAGAGTCAAATGATGCTAAATCACACTAGCACAACTGAGGGGTTGGAATCAACGACCCCCTGGGATGTGCGATAAAGACTTAACTAAGAAAGACTAGGGGGTTGAACCCCCCAACCCCCCAACAATTCCCACCCTGATTTTAGCGCCTCTGTGAGGTTCTTGAAAGGTGTTACATGTAGGCCCTATTGGCTATATAAATTACCAGACAGGCCTACATACATATATAGCCTACATGTATAAACACGCAGAGGCGTCTACACCATAGAAACCTTGGAGCAAATGCTCCATCCAAGAAATGGGGGGGGAGATCTGTCAGTGTGTGTGTGCCACCATTTTAGGGGGAAGGAACGGGGAGGGGGAAGAAGAGGGGAAAAGGGACGTTGCTCCAATGACTTAGGGGGATATATACGCCCCTGTAAACACGATTACAACTCAGGATTCTGTGATCGATCGCTGTACCAAACCAACCTGGTTGAATAGATTGACTTTGTCGACAGCTAGAGAGGCCAACTGCTGGGCCTGCGTGGAACTGGTAATCGATGGCTGCAGAGATCGTAGAATCTGGTCCGAGAAGTTAGTCGCCTGTTGGCTGAGGTCTCGAATCCTCTGCACGGTCTGCAACGATTCGTTCGCCTTATTCTGAACGGCTGGAGCTCACATAATACAAAAAAACGCATGAACAACAGTGCGTCTTGTTAATTGTTTAAAGCCTTGAAACGGTTAAAGCTTAATTCTGTTAAATCCGTTGTTCCATTAAATGGATATCGTACAAGATCGAGGGACTAAAAGCTCCCTCTTAGTCGCAGAACTCCAGGATCTGCGAGAGACTATAATAATTATGTCAGAAATCGGGCAACAGAGTTCAGACAGGTATAGGACGGGGCGCTGTCGGAGGGACACCGCCAAACTAGTGCTGCTATCCTGTAGGAGATGCGTTCTGAGGCTGGAAGCCAGTGCAGGACTTCGCGCATGTAGCCAGAGACTGGGGCGTATTTTGGAATACGACCAATAAGTCAAGCAGCAGAACCAAAGACCCGGTCAAGTCGCCCTATTAGGCCCTTGGAGTGACCGACAAGGACCGAGCAACAGTGATCGACTCTATACCATGTGACAAAGGCATGGACTAAGCTGACCGCAGCCTCATGGAAGAGGGACCTCAGTACAATACGCAACTGTCGGAGCTGATAATAATAGTTCCGCGTGATCAAGTTAACATACTGAGAGAGTCTAAGCTATCGATCCAGCTTAACACCTAGGTCACGAACAGTTAAGGAGAAATTAATTGATGTGGGGGAAGCTAGGTCTCAGCCAATTATAGGTTACGTAAACCCCCGCCAGCTGCCTACGACCACCAAGCCAAATGAATATATATATCCTCATACTAGAACAGCTATGGCGCAGTCTCGATATTTTGCCTCAATTGGTCCCTCTCTGGAATACACTGTCTCCTACTCGCTCTCAAATTTTAATAGGTAACCCCTCGTATTCTTTTGCTCTCCTCAAAACTTATTTCTTTTCATGTGGCCTTGCGCTCTGGGAACGCTTCTGAACGGTTCGCCCTACTAGAGGTGCTTTATAAATGTTTAAATACAAAACTACAAATTACACAATACAATATATCGACGGTGGTTTACCTTGTGCTGAAGCATCGAAGCTTGTCATAATGTTAAGCATCCTTTGCGCCTGATCGGTTGTGTTCTGAGCCAGATTGACCGCATTTGCTGCCGTCTGATTGGCTAATGTGTATCGGTTATTTAGGTTATCGATCGCAGTCTTGTTGCCGTTAACCTGGCTGATCAGCTGAATTGTCATCGTGTTCGATTGCTGTACCTGATTGAACGTTGGCTGACTCGATGATTGCGCCGCCACAGACTAAACGGGCACGAAGAAAAGTCGTTAGTTAACAACTAAGACCTTGTTAGTGATTACAGTGTCGACTGTGATAGCCTACCCGTGATCGATAGCCTATGTATGCGAAAGTAAATTCACAAATATAAACTGTATAATCTATATAATAATAGCGTAAGACTCGTTGTCCATGATCCGTTTAGTAGGGCCTACATTTAGGAAAGGCGACACGTATAACGCACGCGCCATCTCGCGAATAACAATACAGAGAACATGACAACAATGCAGGGTACGATTTTTGACTATTATATTCACTTGAAGCGACCATCGATCGATGTCTGTTTATCGTGTGAGATAAGCTGAGATAACATGAGATAAGATAAGGGATAAGATGATTGGATAAGATGAAATAATATGAGATAAGATGATTGGGTAAGATGAAATAATATGAGATAAGATGATTGGGTGAGATGAAATAACATGAGATAAGATAAGGGAAAAGATGATTGGATAAGATGAAATAATTTGAGATAAGATGATTGGGTGAGATGAAATAATATGAGATAAGGTGGTTGGGTGAGATGAAATAATATGAGATAAGATAACGGATAAGATGACTGGATAAGATGAAATAATACGAGATAAGATGATGATTGGGTGAGATGAATAATATGAGATAAGATAAGGGATAAGATGACTGGATAAGATGAAATAATATGAGATAAGATGGTTCGGTGAGATGAATAATATGAGATAAGATAAGGGATAAGATGATTGGATATGATGAAATAATATGAGATAAGATGATTGGGTGAGATGAAATAATATGAGATAAGATAAGGGATAAGATGACTGGATAAGATGAAATAATATGAGATAAGATGATTGGGTGAGGTGAATAATATGAGATAAGATAAGGGATAAGATGATTGGATATGATGAAATAATATGAGATAAGATGATTGGGTGAGATGAAATAATATGAGATAAGATAAGGGATAAGATGATTGGATAAGATGAAATAATATGAGCTAAGATTGGGTGAGATGAAATAATATGAGCTAAGATTGGGTGAGATGAAATAATATAACCATAACCATAACATAACCATAACCATATGAGATAAGATAAGGGATAAGACGACTGGATTAAATCAAATAATTATGAGGTAAGAGATGATAGGCTAGGCATGCAAGACTATCTTCACATGGAGCCTCTCCTCGGTATGCATACGTTATTAGTGAGCAGGCTGGCTGTTATTAGTTGCTGTTGGATGAGTGCATTAGCCGTGGCTACGTCGTATGGTGTCAACGCAAACGACCCGATCAGGTCTTTGAGCGCAGATGCGTTTTGGAAGAGGACCATGGCGCTGTTCACTGTGCTCTGGGCGTTGATGTTGATCTGCTGCCCCGTCAGGTTCGTCTGTCTCACCATCTGGTCCAGCAGAGGAAGCAGTTGATTTGTCAGTTGGTCTATCATTCCTTTGGCCGTCTGCATCGTCTGAGAAGGAGAAAACACGCAGAACATAAAATAATACACGCGTATATACAGTGTACATTCCTACCAGCATTTCCACGGGAATTATAGATGGGGGCCATGGGGCTCTACATGGGTCTCTTATGGGAATATGGGTCCTAAATGGGCTCCACGTTGACATACTGGCAAGGATATAGATCTGGCTACTCATAAGACACTTTATGGAATCTCACATAGGCGTAATTTGTGGGGGTACGAGGGGTACCCGTACCCCCACTTTTTGAACTGGGGATATCGTACCCCACTTTTTGAACAACGCCAATTAATATTTTATTATTGTGCCTTCCAGATACCACAGTCTCCGCTTTGCTTTGTGTATGTAAGAAATTGGCACACACCCACCTTTTTAGACCAAAGTTACGCCCTGGAGTCTCACAAGGGCGCTAATACATGGCTTTTGCATGTCTTAAGATCGATTTAAAATGTTTCGAGATTTCTACAGCGCCCAAAAAAGCGAAGTCGCGGGAACCAGGTTATTCCTGCTGAAAGTATAGACCGTACATGTATACTAAAGATCATTGGCGTAGACTCTGGGGGCAGCCGGGGCACGTGCTCCACCTACCCCAATAATTGAGATGGACAGTAGGCCTACAAACAATGCAATAAGTGTAAAATAAATAACCAAATGCTCCTCCCCCAATATTTTGGACAAGTTTACGCCAGTGCTATAGCTAGTGGGCAAGAGCTCGAAACAAATACTTGTCATGGCAAGGATTTGAACCCCGACCTTCCGATTGACAGTCCAACACACTAACCACTATAGTTAGTCGTGCAACATATAGCGGCGACAGGAATATGGCTGAAGGTAAATTTTCTGCCAACGTAAGATGACGTAGGCCTTCCTGTTGATGTTACCTTGTCTGCAAATATCAGATGTGCACATTTTAGGCTGCAATGATGTCAGTTAGTCATCTTCTAAATTCAGAAGATTTGTGCCAAAAAGCGAGTGCAAAAGTTTTAACTGAAAAGCCATCTAAGCCTGCCCTACAGGTAATGGGCGGCGATTCCGTGGGTCTGGGGACAAGACCCCACCTTTAACAATGAGGGGGGCACAGTATACAGTTGCCACCCCCCCCCAATTTTGAAGAAACATCAAAAAAGGTCAACAAATTTAATTCTTTTCACCTATTTAAAAAAATTCGCATATTTTTTATACCAGATCAGTTCAAAAGTGTCCTTTGTCTCCCCCCCCACCTGTCAAGCATGATCGCCGCCAGTGCTACAGATTGAAACCTGCAAGTGGGTGGGCGACTGCACATTCATTAATCGCCCGCTCTCCAATTAATCGATTTAGCACCACCTGTTTTGCTACCACAACAGCAACCGTAGGCCTATACACATACCATAAACGCCGTTTGAGAAGCGGTCGATGCGCCGTTGGCATTGGACTCAATCGAGAGGACCGTTTGGTTCAGCAGCTGGATGCCGTTGATGATGACGTCGGAATTGCCTGTGATTGAGTTCAGAACGTACATAAGGCTCGTCATCAGGTCCTGCAGCTGTTGAGTGAATCCCGGCATCTCATCTGTCGATGAACAACACATAACCTATATGCCATTGTTTGAACTATCGCTCTTTATGATAGGCTACTTAGCAATCAATATACGTATTCCGCAGTTTTGCTTTAGACTGCGAGTGCCATGGGGCATTATGCCGAAACTTGAAATGGTCGGTTCGTGCGCATTAGTGCAATATTAAACCATTTATTTTCTGTAGTTTGCCGAGTTACTGCGCGTTAACGTATGTGACTATTTTAGGTCCGAAAATGAAATTCAATGTGGATGACGTACGCTCTGGTATACGCAGTGTTGGCTTTCTTATTGCAGCCTTAAGAAGAAGAAGAAGAAGAAGAAGAAGAAGAAGAAGAAGAAGAAGAAGAAGAAGAAGAAGAAGAGGAAGAGGAAGAGGAAGAGGAAGAGGAAGAGGAAGAGGAAGAGGAAGAGGAAGAGGAAGAGGAAGAGGAAGAGGAAGAGGAAGAGGAAGAGGAAGAGGAAGAGGAAGAGGAAGAGGAAGAGGAAGAGGAAGAGGAAGAGGAAGAGGAAGAGGAAGAGGAAGAGGAAGAGGAAGAGGAAGAGGAAGAGGAAGAGGAAGAGGAAGAGGAAGAGGAAGAGGAAGAGGAAGAGGAAGAGGAAGAAGAAGAAGAAGAAGAAGAAGAAGAAGAAGAAGAAGAAGAGCAGTCCCTTAAGCTAACCCTGAGGCAGCCATGGATATGAAGTGTTAGCGACTTAAAAAACGAATCTCTCCTGCACATGTCTTCTTTACTAAAATCTCTCATATGCAATCCCCTTCAAACTTCTCAACCTTCTTATACTCGCCAACTATTCAACGGCCAAGATCTACTCGTTCTTTATCCAGGGGCGTCTACACCATAGAAACCTTGGAGCAAATGCTCCATCCAAGAAACAGAGGTAGAGATCTGTCAGTGTGTGTGTGCCACCATTTGGGGGGGGGAGGAACGGGAAGGGGGGAAGATGAGGGAAAAGGGACATTGCTCCAATGACTTAGGGGGGATAGACGCTCCTGCCTTTATCACAACTGTCTCTCCATCTCTCGATTTCCAGCCTCATCATTTCTTTAAAAAAATTGCAACCGCTCCACCAGCTTTTTGAAAGATCTCCACCAGTTCGCTTCTCCCCTATATCACATGTCAATCTGTTAAACAAGGCTGTGGTCGAGGGTAGACGCGGGTATACAGCGTGTACTCACCTCTATAGACCGTATACTCACCTCACAAAAAGTTGTACTCGCCTCTAATTTGTTTCGGAAAACTAACCGGTAGCGTGTACTCACCTCTAATTTTACCACTACAGCCCTGCTGTTAACTACAGGAAAGATAGGCGAGTAAGTATTTCATAGACCGAACACGAATGCATACATAGCCATACATCCGTAAGTACATATACACATGCACCACATACATGCATACGATCATAATCGTGCATACATACACAGTGTGATACAATCATACAATCATACAATCCGATGTTGGGGACTTACTCTGCAGCTGATTGTAGGCTTGGATCAGCGTAATCTTGGTGCTGTTTATGGCATTCAAAGCAGCTGCTATGCTGTCACGCGCTGCCTGAAGGTTTAGGGTGACTCCGTTGGACGTTGGAGCAATTGCGGTTGTTATGGTGATCATCAGCTGCTGAAGTGTGTCTCTGAGAGTCTGCAGTGTGCTAGGAAGAGTCTGCTCCAGTGCCAGTGCATTCGATGACTGAGGAAGACACAAACGCCAATGTGTATTCACACATATAAAAATTAAATAATTTTATTGATAGATCTCCGATATATATTGATATATATTGAATATATTGAATATATAATTTATATACATACATATATTCAAACCATCGCAAAGCCAGTTGCACAAATGCACATACAAAAGTTTGTACATGCAAAATCTGCTTATATATATATGCGTACATATATATATATATATATGTATATATATATATATATATATAAGCAGATAATTATATGTATAACTCTGCACTTTCGTTTTGCTCAGGGCTCTCGAGTAAGGAGCGTCTCTGTTCTGACAGAAGCGCTATATAAAATGTATATATATGCATGTGCATACTTTTGCTCATAGTGCGACCGTACGTTACTTTCCGGAATAACGTACGCGTACCGTACGTACGTTATCGACAAAAATAACGTACGCGTACCGTACGCGTACGTTAAAAATGGCACAAGTTTATCTGATCATTCACAAAGAACCTCAATATAACTATAATAGTGTTATAAGGTACGCGTTCAGTACGCATACCGGTACGTCAAAAATGACCAGCTTAGCTCTACAGTATTGGTCTCCCTGTACGCAGGCCTAGTTATTTACGAATGGTACCGAAATTTAGTATTACCAATAAATGACCACTGGCACTGACCATCCTATAAAGTATGCCGTAAAATCTTAACATTCTTCACACTAGGGGGCCTATAGATTAGACAGAATATTAGCAATTTGGAATTTAAACGTTTGAAAGTAGAGTTCATTGAACAGCCACAGATGTCTGATGTAATGGTTAAAATTGTTTACGACCGTCAATCACCATTATTGACTTTTCTTGTGCATAATGTTATGTATTTTATTTTCGTCATGAACTGATGTGAACGTACGGTAACGTACGGCATAATAACGTACGCGTACCGTACGTACGTTATAGAAAAAAAATAACGTACGTACCGTACGTACGGTCGCACCTTGCTTTTGCTTCTGACTCAGTTTGTTGTCAGTCCAACTCATATAACAACACCATGCCTTTGGAAGGTCAAATAGCTGTCTTGGTTTTCGATTGCTCCTATGATTGTGTTTGAGCCTCAACCAAAAGGAATTCAAATTCTACGGAACATGCTTCTGAATAATCTCTAAAGAGTCGTGGAAACAAATGTGTTTTGCTTAGATTTTTACATAATATATAGGGTATACACAAAAGTACACATGCATTTATGCATATATGCGTACATACAAATAGACAGACAAACGTAAGCGTGTACATCCATCCATACATTTGCGCATACGTACACACACACACACACACACACACACACACACACACACACACACACACACACACACACACACACACACACACACACACACACACACACACACACACACACACACACACACACACACACACACACACACACACACACACACACACACACACACACACACACACACACACACACACACACACACACACACACACACACACACACACACACACACACACACACACACACACACACACACACACACACACACACACACACATATATATATATATATATATATATATATATATATATATATATGCACACATACATGCAGCGCGATTCATAGAGAAGTATAAGAACTTACAAATGCGTTGAGTGCAGTCATGTTGTTCTGGGCATTGGCCAACCGGATGTAGAAAGGTCCGAGAGAGGAACTATTGTCTTGACTGAGCAGCGTTCCAACAAGTGCCGCCATATTCGTCTGATTCCCTCGCAGATTCTTCATCTGCTCGACAACAAGGCCGTAGCACACATTGCACGCTAAAAGAACACCAGACACGTACTAGTACATATTGGGAAGGAGCGGCTCTTGTACATAATAGGTGTGCCAAGGCCGAGCAGAGGCTCAGCGGCTGAGTTGGAAAGAACTGGAGTTTGAAATCGAACTCGAATAAAATCGATGGACGATTAGAACACTGCAGTTAATTCCCAGCAGTCCAGTGTATCGAGCCGCAGTTTTTGAGCCTCAACCAAAAGGAATTCTTGGTTGACGTTGAGGCTCCTTTTGAGCCTCAACCAAAAGCAGCCTTTGCCCTGGTCGATTAGCTGACTTGCCTGACTAAAGTCTGCTTGATGCCGTATCAGAAACATTTAACTCTTTAACGACGAGAGTGTGCTAAAAGCGACATGGGAAACCAATGCAGCTCGTCGTTCAAGTGTTAAGTCAGGTTTGGGAAGTTATCAGAGAGTATACGTAACTGCCATGATTAAAATACTTACAATGCCCCTCGTCAAAGACAGCTGAAGAACACTATAAAACCATCTTAAGTCGCATCACTTTAGATCTGTTAGATTCCCATGTTAAGCGCCCTTGAGGGATTCTTAAGAGGCGCTTTACAAACAGCCATATAAATCAGAAGAAAGGCGACAGAATGGAATGTAGTAATTACCGAGGAATCAGCATGTTAAGCGTGCCAGGAAAGGTATATACCAAGATACTGCAGCAACGCTTGAGAAGATATGTGGAGGAGGTAGTGGCCGAAGAACAGGCGGGATTCAGGGTGGGAAGAGGTACGATAGACCAATTATTTGTGGTCAGGCAGTTGGCAGAGAAATATTTTGAAAAAAAACAGAACGCTGTATAACAACTTTATAGACTTCAAACAGGCGTTTGAGTGTGTGGCAGCAAGGCCTGTGGCAGGTGCTGAGAAACTACGGAGTCCCTGAGAAACTAGTGGTACTGTTAGAAGATCTCTACAGCAAGTCGGTCAGCGCGGTAAGAGTGGATGGAGAATTAACAGAGTGGTTCAGGGTCGCTGTGGGGGTAAGACAAGGATGTGGACTATCACCGGACCTGTTCAACCTGCTCCTGGAGGCAGTCATGAGCCTTGCAATGAGATCAGTAGAGACAGGAGTCACAATAAACGGACGATTGTTCAATAATCTGCGTTTTGCGCACGATATTGATCTGGTGGCGGAGTCACCAGAACAACTGCAGGAGCTGACAAACAGGGTCGATGATAGTAGTAGAAGATTAGGCCTTAAACTCAATGTACAAAAAAACCAAAATAATGACTATTGGGAAGCAGCACGAGGGAATACAGATCAGACTGGAGGATAAGACACTCGAGCAGGTGACAGATTTTGTGTACTTGGGAGGATTTATAACGGAAGATGGTCGGTGCACAAAAGATATCAGGCGTAGAATCGGTCTAGCATGTGCGATGTTCAGCAGGCTGAACAAGATATGGAAATCAAACAACATAGCCATAAGAACCAAGATGAAGCTATGCAGAGCTCTTGTCATTCCGGTGCTGCTGTATGGTTCGGAGTGCTGGTGCCTGCACAGGGAGGATGAGAGGAGACTGCTGGTGGCGGAGATGAGCTGGCTGCGAAGAATAATTGGCAGAAGTAGAAGAGACAAGATCCGAAATGAGGTGACCAGAGAGGAGCTGGGTCAGATGGAGACAGTGGTGGACAAGATCAGGAAAAGAAGGCTTACATGGTTCGGGCATGTGACACGAATGGATGACAGGAGGCTTCCGGCCGCAGCTATGTACGGTCATGTAGAGGGAAAGCGAAGCAGAGGGAGGCAAACAAAGACATGGATGGACAATATAAAAGAAGACCTGAAAGCACAGAACATGGAGATGAGGGATGCTGTTGAAAAAATCAGGGACAGAGCTGTTTGGAGACGTCACGTTGAGGCCTCATCGTCGGCGCACGCCTGACGGAAGAGAGAGAAGAAGAATAAAAATCTATCCTCCCATCCATCCATCCATTTACCCATCCATCCATCTTTTCATCCATCCATCCATCTTTCCATCCACCTTTCCATCTACCCATTCATCCATCCCTCCCTCCCTCCCTCCATCCATCCATCCATCCATCCATCCATCCATCCATCCATCCATCGATCCATCGATCCACCGATCGATCCATCCATCCATCCATCCATCGATCCACCGATCCATCCATCCATCCATCCACCTTCCATCCATCCATCCTTCCATCCATCCATCCATCCATCCATCCATCCACCCACCCATCCATCCATCCATCCATCCATCCATCTTTCATCCATCCATTCATCCATTCATCCATCCATCCTTCCATACATCCACTTCCATCCATCCATCCATCCTTCCATCCATCCACTTCCATCCATCCATCCATCCATCCATCCATCCATACATACATACGAAGGTGAAAACATCATGCCTCAGATTCGAAAAGGACTTACGCGAACAGCCGGACGTCGTGTTGACGTAGTTGTCCATGCACTGATCGCATCTCAGTCCCTGTACGTGTTTGTCTGGATTACACGAACAGTTTCCAAAGTACTTATCACAGACTGGTGATCCCATAAAAGTGTTAGTTGTCATGCATAAACAGCCTGTTTACAGTACAAAACAGAAAGACAAATCGTTAATGGTTACACACTTGTAGCAATGCGCTTTCTGCATTCATTGTATACTGGTCTGAGCTTCTTTGCATGTGTGTTTGTGCATGACTGTACGGCTGTACGCTAGAATGTATGTAGTCTACGTAGGCAAGCACGTATACGCACATATGTCGGTGTGTATGTATGTACGATAGTGTAAATAGACCTATTTGAACATTCATATAGCGCCTATGTAAACTTGTAAAGGACAGTAACCTGCATGGCAGCACATGCTCTTAAGATCACTTAATAGTAGACGACGATTTGTAAATGACGACATCGATGCTATAGATTAGAAGTTTCAAACTTACATATAGTTCTGAAGGCGTTGCCTCTTTTTCTCATACCGCACGTTACTTTACATTACTCCATCTCATCTGTTGCATCTTAGGAGCATATATATATATATATATATATATATATATATATATATATATATATATATATATATATATATATATATATATATATATATATATATATATATATATACACACACCACATTTAGGCCTATTGTGGTATCTTGGTAATGGTATATAGGCCTAGGTGTAGCTCGAGCGAGACGGGAGGGGTAAAGATAAGATATTAATTTGATCGTCAGTAGGTCTTAATGAGTATCGAAGTGAGTTGGATACAAGATAAGACAGTACATCATCATCATCAGTCGTTTCTTACTTGTACAGCCAGTTTTCGAGATGCCCCAGTAGGTGTTCCTGCACTCGTCACAAGGAACCCCTTGAACGTTTGCAGAGCAGTTCTCGCAGTGCAGTCCGATAGATCCGTTACGACAGTTGAGACAGATGCCCGTCCACTCGTCACAGATAGGAGGCGACGTCGCCGCTCGGAGATTACAGTTGCACGCAACACACGAACTGAACAGATTGGAAGTCGCGGATGGTCTCTGGAACCCTTGCGAGCAGTTGCCGCACGACAATCCTACGAACAGCAGTAAAAGTGTAAAGCAACACATTATAGTCTACAAGTCTGTGCTAACTCTGCCGGCGGCATACCAACACGCAGCCCATATAGAACCCACATTCCCACCTGGGACTGGATGAAGCCCATATGGGTTCCATCTAATGCTCATGGGCAAGAGTGCGAAGATAGAAATGCACCCCAATCCTGCACCGTGTTTTTGGCTTTAAACCACATCCCCTAGTCTTTACATGCACTCATCTGTCTCAATACCCTAACCATACTCGCAAGCGTCAACCCACTGAACCCAATACCCTCATCATCCTCGTGTGATCGATTTTCCTTCCAGTAATGTCCCAGTGCATCATACAGGAAAGAAACATTCGATTTGTAACATCGTTGAAAGAATTTTATGAGATTTATGAAAAAGTCAGCCAATAAAGTGCTGTACTTTGTTACCATTGCCGCAGAATTACAGCAACTTCTCTACTAATTATAGGCTAATTGCCGCAGTATTACCGTCCACTGCCTACCCATTAGCCTACTCTGCAGTAACTGCATTTTTTCAAATTCTTCAAAGCTTCCGCTGAATTACCGCCGTTAGGGCGCGAATGGTAACGGTAATGGTAACTGAAAATTTATAAAGCGCCACTTCAAGAGAGACTAACATATTAAAACTCAAAGGCGCTCAGTACACCGATACTAGTAACCGCAAGTATGTCAAACTCTAATCTATTCAAACTCTACTTTATTCAAACTCTAATATGTTCAAACTCTACTTTATTCAAACTCTAATATGTTCAAACTCTACTTTATTCAAACTCTAATATGTTCAAACTCCAATCTATTCAAACTCTAATATGTTCAAACTCTACTCTATTAAAACTCTAATATGTTCACACTCTACTTTATTCAAACTCTAATATGTTCAAATTCTAATCTATTCAAACTCTAATCTATTCAAACTCTAATCTATTCAAACTCTAATCTATTCAAACTCTAATCTATTCAAACTTTAATCTATTCAAACTCTAATATATCTAAACTGTAATATATTCAAACTCTAATCTATTCAAACTCTAATATATCTAAACTGTAATATATTCAAACTCTAATCTATTCAAACTCTAATATATCTAAACTGTAATATATTCAAACTCTAATGTATCCAAACTGTAATTTATTCAAACTCTAATCTATTCAAACTCTAGAAACTTTAATCTATTCACACTCTAATCTATTCAAACTCTACTTTATTCAAACTCTAATATGTTCAAACTCCAATCTATTCAAATTCTAATCTATTCAAACTCTAATCTACTCAAACTTTAATCTATTCAAACTTTAATCCATTCAAACTTTAATATATTAAAACTCTTATCTGTTCAAACTTTAATCTATTCACGCCCTAATATATTCAGACTCTAATCTATTCAAACTCTAATGTATCCAAACTCTAATCTATTCAAACTCTAATCTATTGGAACTTCAATCTATTCACACTCTAAGCTATTCACACTCTAATCTAATCAAACTAATATATTCGAACTCTAGTCTATTCAAACTCTAATCTACTCAAACTCTAATCTGTTCAAACTCTAATCTGTTCAAACTCTAATCTATTCAAACTGTTATCCGTTCAAACTCTAATCTATTCAAACTCTAATCTATTCAAACTCTAATCTGTTCAAAATCTAATATATCAAAACTGTAATATATTCACGTCTTAACATATTCAAACTCTTATCTATTCAAACTCTAATGTATCCAAACTGTAATCTATTCAAACTCTAATCTTTTCAAAATCTCGTCGCCTGAGAATTATCTTGTCGTATCTCCACTTTTTTTCGAAAAGTAGTTAAGAGTTGATTTGTAGCAGAGTTTTTTGATCTTTCTTCAGTTTCAATGGCTAGGAGATACGATAGGTCGTTTTAAAGATATTCAACAAAATATACTGTCGTATCTCCTGTTTTCAGAAACATTTTATCGTATCTCCATACAGCATTCATAGTGAAGCAGTCTCTGTTGTTGTATGTCCACAGAAAGCTCGTCGCTGATTGGACGCGCAGGAGATACAGCAGTATAAACCTGTGCGTTAGCTGGACTATAGTGTCGTATATCCAGACAATTAAAAGTTTTTCTTTTAAAAATCCGGACTATGTAAATGAATATTTTAACGAAAACACTCTGTAATAATTGGTCGTTGCTTAATTTAATCATTTCATGTCTTTATTTTCAGAAAAATAGTTTGTAATATTTGTAAATTCAGTTTATAAAAAATTTTCACAAATTTCAGAATAACAACTATAATTGTTAATTTTTTAAATGCAAAATCTTTATGCAATGTTGATGTTTTAATATGACGTCTGTGTGTGAACTGTAATTTGACAATGCCCTACTTATTGCATTGAATTTCTCATTTTTCCGCAAAATGCGGCCCAAACTTCTACCTCGTTTATCTCGGAATTTTGGAAAATGGAGATACGCCAAGATAATTCTCAGGCGACGTAATATATCCAAACTGTAATATATTAAAACTCTAATATGTTCAAACTTTAATCTATTCACGCCCTAATATATTCAGACTCTAATCTATTCAGACTCTAATCTATTCAAACTCTAATCTATTCAACTCTAATCTATTGGAACTTTAATCTATTCACACTCTAAGCTATTCACACTCTAATCTAATCAAACTAATATATTCGAACTCTAGTCTATTCAAACTCTAATCTGTTCAAACTCTAATTTATTCAAACTTGTCGAAGCACCTGTAGGCTAAAACCTAAACAGGCCCACAGCCGTTTAACGTCTCAATGTAATAATATAGGCCCCCTATTGATTGACTGACGATACTTATATTATGCAGGTTTTGCAGAAGATTGTAGCATCACCGTCACGTTAGTATTAGCTAATAACAGACGTAGACGACTATTATAAAGCCTAAGATATAAACGTAGGCAATACAACTGGCAAATAGAATAAGAAATGCTGAACACGGAAATTTCCCTGCGTGGAAACCAATCACTGGCGACTTTTCTAAGTTATCTCATAAAAACTGCTTGCAAACTGATAAACTCTCTGTAACTAATTATACTTAACATTGTTAATGAGATCAACATAGAGAGCGACTCTATAGTTTTCTTGAAGCGACGATGTTTAAATTTCCCACTACAGTTTCAGTTGCAACCTGACTAGCTATGTATACCTCTCCTAGCAGCAGGGGCCTAAGTTTATAGGACTATAGATAGAGTTTAGTCTGGTATTGGACCTTAATAATTTGGAGACCAATCTGATGACAGTCTCAGGACAGAAGCCGACTGGACAACATTACCTGCCACGTTGTGCCCTGTGATGCACGTGCAGTTTTCGACGTAGGTGACCTGTGAACTTCCGTCGACAGATTTCACAGCTGAGCGCATTGAGACAGTTGTTACTTTGATGAAGTCGTAGTCGAATCTTTGCTGAATTAAAATGCGGGAGAGATTCCCGATGATGGCTGGAGAGAAAAACCATACTACGAATACATATCTTGAGACAATTCAGGTAGCGCCAAAAGTACCTAGAAAAAGCGTGCGCTCTGGCCGTTGTGGCTAACCGGGGAATATTATGGCGTTAACATTGATCAACATGCATCATTGTCGTCATCAACTTTGTCGTCTGTCATCAAATTGATGTAATTGGAGTTGGACTTGGAACAATGGCGGTTTTACTGGGGGGCTGGAAAGCTAGCCCCTCGTTTTTCTTAGCCTCTATACTCACTTTACCCCCTCCCAGTGTAACGCTTAATTAGCCGTATATTACCTGCAATGTTTGTTAGTAACAATGCCTCCTAATCTGCTAAAGCAAATTTAGCCTCCCCTTCCACCCCTCCTCCCCCCTGGTCCAAAAACTCTAGAACCGCCACTGGCTGGGAAGATTTCAACAGCACTCAAAGCAATTAATGTATGGTAAGATCCATAGGATTTCATTCGGTTTAGATGAGGTCCCATGCGCCTCTGTGTATGAAGATGCCGGTTCTCATAACGATGGTGGTTTATGTAAGAGATTTGAATATTGGGCTAGCACGGTCCATTACACGAGGACATTTAATGGAACCGTGCCCATGGACACGGGCATCGGTGGTGAAGGATCTCACCCGTTCAATTCGTTGAAAAATTGAGTAGGGACTGTAGGGTGGAGGCCATACGGTCGCTATATAAAACGTGTGCATTTACATTTATATGTTGATGATGATGGTGGTGAATATGACGAGAACGAGGAACATGATGTCAACGACGAAGCTAACGATAATGTTGCTGTTGCCGATGATGATGGTGACGACGACGACGATAATGATGATGACAACGATGACGATGACGACGACGATGACGATGATAATGATAATGATGATGATGATGATGATGAAGATGATGATGATGATGATGATGATGATGATGATGATGATGATGATGATGATGATGATGATGAAGATGATGATGATGATGATGATGATGATGATGATGATGATGATGATCATGATGATGATCATGATCATGATCATGATCATGATGATGGTGGTGGTGGATTATCTACCGTAGAAGGACTTGGCATCCAATATGCGTGTATTGTCGAGGACATAATAAAAGTAACTCTGATGAACCGGAACAGTTATCTGACTCATGACTTCCGTCGCAGACAGGTTGACGGGTCGGAAGGCTATACTTGTCCCTTCGAACAGAAACAGCAACACAATGAAATCATCATGATCATCATGATCATCACCTTCTTCCTCTTCCTCTTCCTCTTCCTCTTCTTATTCTTCTTCTTCTTCTTCCTCTTCTTCTTCCTCTTCCTCTTCCTCTTCCTCTTCCTCTTCCTCTTCCTCTTCCTCTTCCTCTTCCTCTTCCTCTTCCTCTTCCTCTTCCTCTTCCTCTTCCTCTTCCTCTTCCTCTTCTTCTTCTTCTTCTTCTTCTTCTTCTTCTTCTTCTTCTTCTTCTTCTTCTTCTTCTTCTTCTTCTTCTTCTTCATAATCATCAATATCATCATCGGTATCGTCATCAACTCATCATCATCATCTTCATCATTGTCATCGTCATCACCATCATCATCATCATCATCATCATCATCTTCACCATGGCTTCCTCGTCACATCAGTTCTTAGCACAGCTGCTGACAATTAGGCCTAACTGACAGCGCACTGAGTTCGAATGATTAGCGCCAACGGCAGACTCTTTGGTACTTAGAATTTCTAAGTCAGTATTAATTATAATTACAAAATTAGAATTAGTTACTACAATTTCGAAATCAGATGAAGTTGCAATTTTAAAATCATCCTCTGCGATTCCAAATGATGCGGACTTATTAGGCCTAGTTTTCAGATAATTTAGTCAGAATTTTCACATATATACTAATCATTTATCTAGTCAAATCAATCAAACCAGTCAAGTCAATATATCTAATCCTCCATCTAAACATTTACATACTGTAATAACGTTAGGAACCTCTGTATGATTCACCACTGACCATTTCCTTCGAAAATTACTGGTTGACTGGTATTTGAGATGTTGATGACAATGCCCGGTCTCGTCTGAACGTTGTAGCTGAGCCACTGTCCATAGGAATAGTGCATGTCACCGAGGAACTTGGATGGAGCGGAGATGTAGGTGATCTTATCCAACGCTGGCTTCCACGTCGAGGAACTGAGGTTACAAGCGAAGAAAATCAATCACATAATTCAGAAACATGTTCCCGATGTTTAATTAGGCTGAGCTCTGAAAGTGGTCAAAGTATAGCGTTTGCCATTTGACAATAAGCCTGTGATTCACAATGAATTGCAGGACCTCTTTGGAGCCATAGCTTCGCCTAGGAGTCAATCAGGCATTCAACCATTCACTCACTCGTTCGTTCATTTATTTCTGGACTAATTACAAGCATTCACTGCCGTCTTCAAGACATCTACTCATAAGTGCTCCCCAGTCCACCCCCACACAAAGAGAACAGCTGTCAATTATGTAAAGTAGTCCTATGGTACATGCAGACTTCAGAGAATACATCAATTCTAAATATATCAGACAGGTGGTTGAGAGGCGTATGGCTACGTTTGTCCTCTGCCGTATCCGCCCTCTACGGCCCGTCCTGCACCTACTGGCCGGCCTTAACACACCTGGTCAGTTTAACTTTCTTGTCTTAATTGGCGAGTGAAAGCTTGGACACCCACGTTTGCTGAACCCACACTGAACCCGCAACTGGCCATTATGCACAAGCCCAATTACCGGGTCTCGTCTGCACTGGCGTAAACTTGTCCAAAATATTGGGGGGGGGGGATTTAGCTATTCATTCTACACTTGTTGCATTGGGTGTACAGTCTATCTCAATAATTGGGGGCACGTGCCCCTGCTCCCCCCAGAGTCTACGCCTATGCTCATGTCTGAGCTCAATGAGCTCAATGAACTTGGTTCTCAGGGAGTATAGGTTAATTCTTTATGTTCTGAATGCCGAAGAAATGCAGTTTACGATTTCGCAAACCTTGATTAGCAATCTGTTGCTTACTATCACACCTAAATGAAATGACATTCAGCGTATTCTTAAATTATTACACGGTTAAACCAATAAATACATCAGTTTAGTTCAACTACCGTTTCCAGACTTCGATATTTTACCACCGCTTAATTATTCCAATCAAACTGAATGAATTAAATCGATCGCTTATTGATTGACTGACTATCTGATCAATGGAACGATTGATTGTAAGTTTTACTGTTGCTGCAAATGACTCACTCATCCGAAATGATCAGCTCCGAAAATCCAGAGGCTGACTTGCATTGCGTTCCGTGTCCAAAGCAGAAGCAAGACTGACAGCCATCTGGGTTGAGAGAGGCGATGTTGAAGGTACCGTCTCTGCACGTATCACACTTGGTGCCCTGGACGTTTGGCTTGCAGTAGCAGTTGCCACTGAGGTTATCGCAGGTGATATTCTGCGCCCCATCAACGCTACAGTTGCACATTCTGAAAGTGACGACGAAACAGGAATGCAACAATTGCAACAGCTACATCTAAATCTAGCCTAGAAGAATCGTTGATCTGGAATTAACTTAAACACAGCTTATAAGAAGAAGCCAGAGCAGAAAGAAAACGTTTCAGAACTTTCCTCATAGATTCAGGAGCCAAGAAAATGAAGTCGTCAAAACGGTACGTATCGGACTGCCTAGCAGTTTTAACTTAAGCCTTGAGGGAATGTCGCTGATCTTCATAAGGGAATGTCATTGATCTTCATAAGGGAATGTCATTTATCTTCACAAGGGAATGCCATTGATCTTCATAAGGGAATGCCATTGATCTTCATAAGGGAATGCCATTGATCTTCATAATGGAGTGCCACTGATCTTCATAAGGGAATGCAATTGATCTTCATAAGGGAATGCCATTGATCTTCATAAGGGAATGCCATTGATCTTCCTAAGGGAATCCCATTGATCTTCCTAAGGGAATCCCATTGATCTTCATAAGGGAATGCCATTGATCTTCATAATGGAGTGCCACTGATCTTCATAATGGAGTGCAACTGATCTCCATAAGGGAATGCCATTGATCTTCGTAAGGGAATGTCAGTGATCTTCGTAAGGGAATTCCACTGGTCACTCACGCGTCCACCTAATACCAACCCACCATTCCTCACCCACCCATCCCCACTCACTCACTCACTCACTCACTCACTCACTCACTCACTCACTCACTCACTCACTCACTCAATCACTCAATCACTCAATCACTCAATCACTCAATCACTCAATCACTCAATCACTCAATCACTCAATCACTCACTCAATCACCCACCCATACCCACTCACTAACTCGTCCACCCACATAACTCTACGTCTTGTATCGACGCTCACTTGCATCCTTGAAAAGAGAATCCGAAATATCCGGCCAGACAGACACTGCACTTGCTTCCACCGATGGTCGCGTAGCACTGACAAGTCCCCGATTCGTCGCACTGGCTTGACACTGCTCCGATCGTGCTGCAGTTGCACGCCTGACAGCCGAGTCCAGTCGAGACACCGTAGAAGTTGGCCTTGCAGAGATGACACTGAAGGTCGCTCGGCTGATTCGCTGTGGTCAGATTTCCAGCCAATGCTACGTTCGGACGGCATGGACATTGGCCAGTCACGTAGTCACACACAGGACTGGATGAACCGCTAACATCGCAGTTACAGGCTGACAAAAGAAAAGCGATCAGTGCTTTATTTAGGCCTATTGTTTGATTGTTTGTTAATTTATTTGTCAATACATTCTTATCGGCGACTTTCTTCTGTGACAGAGTGTAGGAGCATGATAACTAATTATCAGGCAAAGCACACTGGACGGTATAACGAAGACAGGCAAATGTTGAGCTTAATCAACTCTGCTTGTACTGTGTACTCTTGCCAGTCCCAAGTCTGGTTAGACGAGGAGGGCGACGCTAGTCTTTGTTATGAACAGCATCGTTAAACAAACTGCAACCTAATCATGCATTTAGGCCTAATAAAGCATAATACAGTTTTAGCCTAATCAAGTATACCGGCCAAATGTAGTTAGCCTGAGTTCCACGTATATACTTGTATTTCTACATACACTTCATACAGCTCCCTTTATAAATACCTCCACCAAAAACTTTATTTAGAGAGCGAGAAAAGGCACACAACAGAGAGAGAGGAGAGACAAACAGACAGACAGACAGACAGACAGACAGAAACAGAGCGAGAGAGAGAACGGAAAAGGATAGGCACAAAGGCAAACATAGTTAAAGGGCAGAATGACAGGTCTAATGACAGAACGAGGTGAGGAAGAGACAGACAGACAGACAGACAGACAGACCGATATGGATAAACGCACGGACGGACGGAAAGAAGAACTTACTAGTGCAGCCACTGAAAGCGAAATTGTAGTATCCCTGTTGACAGTACTCGCATCGTCTGCCTGCCACTCCTGGCATGCACTGACACTGTCCTCCGACAGAGTCGCAGATGGTTCCAGGAACAGTTCCAATCGGATCACAGTTACAAGCTTCAATACGAACACAAAACAAAATAAATACACCAAATGAAGCTGCATCCCTGCCAGCACGACTACATGCAGCCCACACAGGACCCATATTCCAATATGGGACCCGTATAAAGCCCACAGGGCCCCATCTAGTGCCCATGGAGTTGTTGTCAGGGATTTTTAGTGCGCCACACCTAATGACACCAGCACAGTAGACCAACAAGTATAGTTACAGTCCAGATATTGTAGGTATCATCTGTGGCAGGCATCAGTGAACAAAGGATGAGCTCCCGGCAAACGTGACTTATTAGCTACCTCATTTCACTACAAAAGCAACTTCTAATGTGATGATATTTTAATAGAAATGATACTGAATCAGCTAATTATTTTGTGTACAACTTACGCAGAGCTCCTTCCGACTGTTCGGCCATCACCGAGAACATGAATTGTCGACAGATGGCCTCCGTCTTCGTAGCGTCTCGAGTCTGAAGAGCGACGTAGCGTCTGACACAACTGTCGTACTGATCTCGCATGTTGGGGTTTGCTGAACAGCAAATCACACGCATATTATAGGTAATGCTAATGGTAATTGCAAATTTTTATAGCGCCACTTCAAGAGATACTCTGCATTGTAACTGAATTATTATGGGTTGCACACTAGACACATGTTAGGCAATTAGGTGACGCTAAGGAAGAATTGAGCTCCTCCGTCTTTCTCTTCCTTGGCTCCGAAAACGCCTTTAGATTATATTAAAAGACGCACTGTTCCGTTGAGTCAGCTATGCTAGAGCAGCTTCTGATTAGATATTTCTAGACGCTATATAAATTATGCAATGAGGGTAAGCGACTATAAATATACACACATACGCATATATATATATATATATATATATAGGGGCCTATACATGTATTACTTACTTAGTAGGGTCTACTTAATTTAGTCCTTCCCATGTAGGTCTGCACATCGTGCAACGCATCTTCTTCAATCGTCTACGTCCATTGCCAGTCTTTCAGCCTCGTCCCACGACATCACCTTAAGCACCTCAAATCGTCCCTGATGGTCTACGGCCAGTTCTTCCGTGGTCTTCCCCTGTTCCTTCTTCCCTCATGGACCCAGCTCATCGCTATGTATATAATGTATAGTGTATTCAGGGGCGTCTACACCATAGAAACCTTGGAGTAAATGTGCTCCATCCAAGAAATAGTGGGGATCTGGAAGTGTATGTGTCATCATTTACGGGGGAGGAAGGGGAGGGGAAGAGGATGGGAGGGGGGAAGTTGCTCCAATTACTTATGGGGTAGACGCCCCTGTTTGTATAATATATGCATAATTGTATGAACTCACTCTCGTTGACATAGACGATGCTCTTGCGATAGTCTGGTATCAAGACCAGAGAGTCGACGAGCAGAGGTTGAACAGCGCCACCTGGTAAATCAGCCGACAACGTAGTCGCGTAGTTGCAACGAACATCCAACACAAAGCTCGTAGCGTTAAAGGCCATCCAAGCGTTGCCATAACCTACACCAATATTCACACACAATATTCACACACAATATTTACGCGCACACACATAAATATATATTACATATATGCAAGTGTGTCCGCAGGAATATTTTAGGGGGCCAAATTTTTAAGGGATGCAAGAAATTTTTAGAGGGGGGGTAAATTGTTTTAGGGGGCCAAAATGACGTTTATGCATAGAAAAAAAATTTGCATAGAAATTTTTTTAAATAAACAATGATCAAGGACTTAACCTAAATAATAGTTTTTTTTTCACATTGAAAATCGTGTTGGGACTGTTGTAATAATCATAATAATCAAAAGATTTTACTTTTGTAAAATATTTGCAAAATCTAGGGAGCAAATGCCCCCTTCCTCTGCGCACACCCATGCATATATATGCGTGTATATATAGATTGTTTCAGGCACATATATATATGTGAATACTTTATATATGAATGTAAATAATATATATTCATATATATATTTATACGAGACATGATGTATACGTGTAGACTAATATCAGAACAGTTATATGGGCCTTTAGGGCATAGTGGGGTAAGATGCCCCTCAAAGCGAAACGCCCACACCCCGCCCTGACTCCCACCCGCTAAGCAATGGACTGTTCGACTGTTCTCGGATCTTTTGGATCTTTGCGTTGAACTCTATTGAGATCATCGTCAGCCATTTTGCTTTTCCTATGCATGCACATGCCCATATGTACATACCTGGCCTTATACACACATCAAAATACGCTCGTGTCATATATTCATACTACATCGACGCAGAGCAAAAACGTAGACCCACTGGATCGATTGACTGTACGTGCGCGAGAAAAACCTGGCAGTTCACCGCCTGCGTTTAACTGCCAGATGTTCGCTGAAGTTTTAGTCGATAATGCAAAAGCGCCAACTATATATCATCAGTGGGATGTAACTGAGACCTAATAAAAAAGGGAGCTAAATATCTCTACCTCGACCTTCTCTTGCGATATATTGCTTTTCTCTACTGCGCAAGGTGACCTGGTTGTCCTCAAATCAGGACCGAACACCTACAGAGCAGCGCAGAAGCTTAAGTTTGATCCATCTGCTTGGAAGCTGTCGCCTATCTGTAATAAAAACTTCTTAGTCCTTCTTTAGTTGTATATAAGTTGTGTATATATATATATATAAATATATATATATATATATATATATATATATATATATATATATATATATATATATATAATATATATATATATATATATATATATATATATTAGGGTGTTTTTATGGTACATGCGATATTTTCAACTCACAGATTTTTCAACGGCCAGGTCGAAATATCATGCTTATTCACATGTAAACTCCATATCCGAAATTATATCTTGATAGCTCGGCATTTAGAACTTGCGCAAGGCGACCGAATTTAGGAATCCCATGATCTTCATCGTTATGGAAGAAAATTTTATTATCACGATGTCTGTCCTTCGTGTTTACGATCTTCTTCTTGTAGTAATTAATTATTATGTTAAATTAATGTGTCATTTCGCATGTGAGGTCGCAAAATTGACTAGATAAAGACTGAAATTTGACTGATTGGCAGTAATGAACATTACTTCGGTTAACACCTTGAGGTTCTCAAGGTTGTGTTCAATTTCCACACACAAAGGAATCAGAGTCTGGATGACATCGTGATAGAAACGGTCGCTCTGGTGCTTCCAATTGGGATTGAGCACGGATTCCAACCAGGGCTAAGAATAATGTTTGGAAAATGCTTCGAAGGGAATGGCAAAACATCAAGAAATGTATTTCGAGAATGCCGATGCAAGATGCCGTGACTATAAGCAAGATGGAAGATGATCAGCAGTTTTTCAAAGTACAGTGTGAGAAAGGACGAGGTTTTGATCCAAACTTCCAAAGGTTCCCCTTACTATCCACTGGGACGGCAAGCTCATGCCATATTTTACAGGAACTGGAAGTGTGTGCGTTCACTGCGTTGATGGCCTTCCAATAATGGTATCTGGTAAGTATGTGAACAAGCTGTTGGCCATTTCCAGACTCCAGTTCGGGACTGCTGCTATCATGGTAGATGTGTGTTTGGCCGAGATCAGAAGTTGTGGTTTGAAAGATAGAATCGTGGCCATGTGTATCGACACAATTAACGGCGACTATAGGCTAACACGGGTTGCAAGGGCAGCGTATGCATCAGTGTGTCAAATAAATGCCAGAAAATGTCATCACCTTCACACTGCAGCAACTGAATGCTGACCACAGAGACAACTATCAAGAGCTTCGAAAACTACCGATCATTTTCCTAGGAAGAATTTTACCGAAAGAAATATACTTCACAGGTTCAGGTATACACTGCATACCCAGAAGCATTTCCCCGCGAGCGTTGGATGGCGTGTGACCAGTATACCTATGTGAAGTAGGCCTTCTGGTTCACCTGTTTGTCACTCAATGAAGCCACAAGGAACGATCTTCAATTCAAGAAGGCAATTCATATTGACCCATATAAGGAAGTGTAAAGGGTAGCCATAACTGCATTTTCCCGACACCTTTGGTATGTGTCGGAGACTTTGGTTGGCCTCAGCCTGTTTGACGATTCAGTCACCATCGACGAAAAACAGCGCATGGTCTACAGCATGCACAACAATCAGCGATCCCACGAACCCCCAGAGACTTTCTCCCATACATTATCCACCTACAAAAGCACTACCATTTCTTCACTACTTCTACCACCAAACTTTTCCAGATCCTTGGATTGGATTATTGGATGACGCTTTTATTGATCAAGACCGGCAACAATGGGAGTCAGAACAATCATACAGAGGCAAAATACATCATATCCGTCCTAAGAGTGACGAAAGGAGTGGCTATCATGCAGTCCTTCAATGAAACCCTGGTCCGAAATGAGGAAGAGTAGCAATATTGTTCTTAAAATGGTCGAGTAACATCCAAAACAAATTCCCAAAAGCACAAAAGGGAATGAGTAAATATAAATGACAAATAACTCAAGGTTTTTCGTTTGATTTTGTCTAATTGTTTTTCTGTTTAAGTGTTGACATTGTTT
>OY744617.1:22113967-22151967 GCA_963556255.1 Allolobophora icterica
ACTCAAAGAACGGGAACCAAGCACTGAGATTGGCCACTTTGACATGCGCCACTTTGAGACAAAAGACAATATTAGTATCTTCTTATAAATGAATAAATCTTGTGGAATACATTTTCACTTTGTTTTCTGTCGTTTAAGACGGGGCTGTTTTGACGGGGCTGTTTAGACGGGGCTATTTTGACGCTGGGCGATTTTGACGGGGCTGTTTTGACGGGGCTATTTTGACGGGGCTATTCTGACGGGTCACCCAACACCGGTATAGTAAGCAGAGTTGTGTGATTTACTACAAAGCCTACAAAGCAAAACTATTAAGCCTATCAAGGGTATAATTTAATGTAGGCCTATATGGTTTCGTGCATTAGGCCTAATTTAATCGGTATTTCATTAGTATAATTTAATGCATTAGGCCTACTATGAGTAGGCCTATAATTTAATGGGTGTTAATGGTATGATGTATATTGCATTAAGCCTACTATGGATAGGACTGGGTATGTAATGGGTATGATTTAATGCATCAGACGAATACAACGCCCCATCCATCCGTCGCTTCAAAATTCGTTGTCAAGAAGCTACAAAACCCGCAAGGAAATGTTCCCCAAACCTTTTAATTGTAAATAGAAATTTCTATAGCGCTACACCAGAAGAAACTACTCAAAGGCGTTCGTTTGACTTACGTGTACAGGTTCCTCCAAACTGCAAAAGTCCATAGAACTGATCAAAGCAGACGTCGCATTGTCTTCCCATCACCAGTGCCTTACAGTTGCATTGTCCGGTGTTGCCGGCACAAGTCATGTCATTGTTTGCAACGCCAAGCACCTGACAGGCACACGCTGAAATATCACACAGTCTAAGTCAAGGCGCGATCAGATGAGGCATTTAACATGTACTAGTTAATTGTAATTGTAATTGTAACCGAAAACTTATATAGCGCCACTCAAATCAGCGGCGCTTTCAACCCGCATCAATGCCGGCACCGGCAAAAAGGAAAGTTTTCAGGCGTCTACGGAACTGGAGAGGAGAGAGGGTAAGAAGATCTTGGCGGAGAAACAAGGGGAGACAGTTCCAAGCAGAAGGGCCAACATAGACGAAACTTCTGGATTGTGCCGTGGAAGATCGCATGCGAGGGACAACCATAAGGCCGCGAGCCGAAGATCGCAAGGAAGCCCTCGCAGGCAAGGAAGAAACTGGGTTGCAAAAATTCATTAGGTAAGACGGCGCAGAGGCAGTAAGGCAGTTGCGCATGAGAGTGAGGGTTTTAAACTGAATTCGCTGTTGAGTTAGCTACATCGGTTAAAGCGTACGTCTCATGCGCCTCTGTGCGCTCAATCCCGGTTCGTCTCACGATGGTGGTTTATTTCAAAGATTTGAATCTCTGGCTAGCACAGTCCGTGTATACATACACAGGGACTTAAAGGACTTGGCATCCATTCAAACGGGCAGCGATGGTGAAGGATCTCGTCCGATCAATTCATTGAAAAATTAGCAGGGTCAAGACCATACAGTCGTTATAAAAAACGTGTACGTTTACATTTACTACCAATCCGTTCAATATGATGAGAAACCCGTAGATTTGTCTGTTGAATCGTAATGCATTCCAACGTGTTTAGGAACTCACAATAACATGAGCGCCCCTCCCTATTCAGGTCTCAGTTATAACCATGGCATATATGCATCTCCACCGCTATCTGATCACTGTCAACTATAAAGTAAGTATTGAAATTACCAGCAGAAATAAATGCAGACGCAAAACATCTTCCAAGAACTCGAGCCATTCATCTCCGTGGAAAACATATTGCTACTATTACAATTAAATCCCACAAGTGGCTCGCATCCAATTCAAGGTCATCATCCTTATCTCTACGGCTCAACTTGGTTTCGCTCCGAAATATTAATATATGCGGCTTAATTCATCGTCCTCACTCTGCTGCTTCTCTCCATCCTCTTCGTCCTCTGACCGTTTTGACCTCCTCGTTCCCCGTGTCAGGACTTCACTGGCTCAATCTAGGTCTTTTGCCTCCATTGGCCCTGCTCTTTGGAATGAGCTTCCTCTGTCCGTTCGTTCTTCTATTCTCTCAGGTAACGTCTCTTCCTCTTTTACCTTTCTTAAACTTGCTTTTTCTCTCGGGGTCTCTCCCACTTGGAGCGCTTCTGAATGGCTCTCCCGCTAGAAGCGCGCTCCATAAATGCCCGAATACAATACAATACATGTTTAGGTTGCGAAGATGCGTGTAGGCCTGCTGTTCAGGTATAATCGAGGTAAAAATGTATGAAAGTTGTCGAGAAATTTCAATTTGTTGTAAGTGAACCGAGAAACTTACGAGCACATATGTTTGGGTCGCTGAGATTACGGGTGCTGTCCTGAAAGAATCCAGACAAACATTGATCACAGCTAAATCCGGTTGTGTTGTGTTTGCAGAGGTCGCATCGACCGTATCCAAGGGTAGGATCGTACGTACAACTGTCCGCATGGTTGTAGCACACACATGCTAAGAGAAACGAAAGAAACTGTTGTTATTATTATTATTATTATTATTATTATTATTATTATTATTATTATTATTATTATTATTATTATTATTATTATTATTATTATTATTATTGCTACTACTACTACTACTACTACTACTACTACTACTACTACTACTACTACTACTACTACTACTACTACTACTACTACTACTACTACTACTACTACTACTACTACTACTACTACTACTACTACTACTACTACTACTACTACTACTACTACTACTACTACTACTACTACTATCCACCAAAAGCCACTATCTAAGGACCAAGCATCAATCGATGGCGCTGAGCAAGTGTGCCTGAAGAACTTGCTCAAGATTCCTATATATATATACACGCAGCAGACCCCTAACCGACTCAGAGGAGTCTCGAACCCGTAATCTCCACGTGACAAGGCGAGCGCTCTAACCAATCGGTTATCGTCTTCCACAACATGAATGACCCATCCATTGCCGTTGCCATGGAGAAGTTTTGCCTCTGCTGGCCCCTCTAGCTGGAACCGTCTTCCGCAGGAATTGCGCCTTGAGCTCCTCAGTCTTATGCTACCCTTCCTTTGTTCTGGAAAAGCCGGAAGTCCATTTTATTTGTTAGTGATTGCTCTGACTTGGGTCGGAAGCGCCTCTGAATCGTTGAATGGCGCTTTTACCAGTGTTCGATTACAATTACAATTACCTTGTTGCCCCAATGAAGTTATTTGCTTCAAGTTCATGTGCGATCCATGCATATAGGCTTAGTATAACCACATATATATACGTCTGTAAGCAATGTATAAATTTTATTTCGCTGCCATCGGGCAGCGCCAAAATACTGAAAAAATAAATACAGAGAAGAAGAAATAGTAAACAATAAACACAAAGAAGAAAGTCGTTAAACGAACTAATTAATGTGGCGTTTAACTCTTTGCAGCGTACAATTCGAAATTGCTGTAAAACGCACTTTCGCTTAAATTAGTTAATCAGCAAAAGCGTTTATGAGAAGTACCTAAAAGGAGCTATATAAAAGGTTCTCATAATGCATACATACATACATTCACATATATACATACATACATACATACATACATACTTACATACATACATACATACATACATACATACATACTTACATACATACATACATACACACATACATACATACATACATACATACTTACATACATACATACATACATACATATACATGCTTTAAACTGGATGTCACTTCTTTAATATATGTTTCTCTTAGCCTGAGAAATTATCCTTCCGGCGCTCTATCAGTTAAATAGTAAAGCTTAAATACTGGAGTGAAAGAGACATGACTACGTGAACATACCTTGGCATTCATTTGCCGTACCAACTGGATATGGAAGGTAGTTTCCCGCAGCCCACGGTCTGTTGTTGAAGAGAGGGAGACACTTGTCACACAGTTCTCCGTCGGTGTTGTGTTTGCATACGCAGGCCGTCCGATCGCCTCTAATGGCGCAGTACTTGGCGTGTAGGTTGCACCAACACCTAAGCAGAAATTCATGCCCAAGGCAACGGTTGCATGAAACTAAGCGCACATTGCTTCAGGACTATGAGCTATACAGCATCAATATATGGCTAAATGAATATCATGTTTAAAGCATTACGATGCTCCTCCATTCAGAAGCACCAATTGAAACTTCTGTAGCGTCCGTCCATCCCCTCACAGCCTCCCTCTCTCACCCTCCGCTCCCCTATCCCCTCTCTCTGCCTCCCTGTTTGCCTGCCTGCCTGCCTGCCTCTCTCTCTGTCTCTCTGTCTCTCTTTCTGTCTCTGTCTCTGTCTCTTCTGTTTCTCTGTTTATCTGTCTGTCCGCCTGCCTGCCTGCCTGCCTGTCTGTCTGCCTGTCTGCCTGTCTGTCTGTCTGTCTGTCTGTCTGTCTCTCTCTCTCTCTCTCTCTCTCTCTCTCTCTCTCTCTATCTCTGTGTCTCTCTCTGTCTTTCTGCGTATGTCTGTCTCTCTCTTTTGCTGTCTTCCTCTGTCAGTCAGTCAGTCAGTCAGTCAGTCAGTCAGTCAGTCAGTCAGCCAGCCAGCCAGCCAGTCAGTCAGTCAGTCAGTCAGTCAGTCAGTCAGTCAGTCAGTCAGTCAGTCAGCCAGTCAGTCAGTCAGCCAGCCAGCCAGCCAGCCAGCCAGCCAGCCAGCCAGCCAGCCAGCCAGCCAGTCAGTCAGTCAGTCAGTCAGTCAGTCAGTCAGTCTGTGTATCTGTATGTATGTGTGTCTGTCTCGTTTCACCAACTTCAACCTTCTACTTATTTCCAACCTTGTCGGCTTTTCTAAGACACAAATGAACTAAATCGAAGCTTATTCGCCACTAAGGCAGAATCATGAGTTGAATCAATGTAGGCTTACATCTCGATGTTCTACTTCTATCTGTAGCGTCAGTATAACTTCGACTAACAATTAATTTCATTTTTTTTAAATAGTCTAGGCAAAACTTATTGAGAGAGCGCGCGTGAATAAGTTCAGCGCTCTTGCGCTTAGCTTTAGAGTATCAACCGACGGATATTCGCTACTGTAATCCTGGGAGCAGATGACAGCGTCTGGAGCCGTTGTGGAAAACGTCGTCGCAACACCGCTATCCCAAAGTAGCGCTTTAGAAGTTTTGAGTTTACGGTTACGGTTAATTCACCGAGCAAGATCGTCCACTATTGGCGCCCCTCTGAATGATACCACGTCAATGCTTAAATGACGTCCCTGAGCTAAATGCAGACCAAAGTCACGTTCAATGCTTATTTTTAAATGACTGTGAAAAGCCGAACCTTACCCTGCAACTACGCGGAGATCCGCAATGGCATAGTAGTAGCGAACAAGGTCTTTCAAATCTCCAAAGTCCTCTTTCCCATCCGTAGCCGGATACAGAAGCTGTATCCTCAGATCGGTGAACGTCAGGAAGGGCATCAAGTTGGTTGTGCTGAACGCGTTGTACAGGGCACCGTAGTCGAGGGAACTGGATCCGAGGTAAAGCTTAAAGCGTTCGAATACGCTGAAGATAACTTGACCATCGACCGACGGATATTCGCTGCTGTAATCCTGGCTGCAGATGACAGTGTCTGGAGCTGTCGTGGAAAACGTCGTCGCAACACCGCTGTCCCAGAGCGCTTTACAGGACTTATTGAAGTACTGCATCGTCTGCCAGGTGACTCCGTTGTCCATGGACTTCTCCAAAAGCATCTGTTGCGGTCGGATTGACTTGAAAGTGATGACGATATCGTCCCACAGCTGATACGTTCTGCCGAGTGAAATCGTGATGTTCGCCTGTGGTACGCCGTGTTGCTGGGCCCAGGTGACCGACTGCCAGTAGGTGTTTAGGTTGACGCTGTTAAGGGTGCTGTCGTAATCGACCATGTACCCGGGAGGATGAATTAACGTCGGATCTGAGTTGTCGCAATAGCTACATGTTTGATAAATTCCCTGAAAACAAACAGTAGCGCAGTTTTATCCTCAGTTTCAATGGGCTGAGGATATACCAGTAGGTTTAATATAATACAATACAATACAACTGTATTTGACGTTGTCCTATATATACAAAGGTAGAAGTGAGCACATGACCACACGACATAACATCGATGGTGCTAAGCAGAGGCGTAACTTTAGCCTAAAAAGTGGGGCGTACCAATACCTTGGTCTAAAAAGTGGGGGGTACCAATTTCTTCTCCACTTTCGTTTTTCGCATGATAACCATTTTGAACATATTCTCTGCCAGTATTCTCATTAATTTTGGCTCTCGATTTACATGTGTATCTAAGCACTTTCATACTTTTGGTGGAGATTGCGTTCTCTGGGAAGGCACAATAATAAAATATTGATTGGCATTGTTTAAAAAGTGGGGGGGGGTACAGTACCCCCCAGTCCAAAAAGTGGGGGGTACGGGTACCCCTCGTACCCCCCACAAATTACGCCTATGGTGCTGAGAAATTGTGCATGAAGGACTTTTTCAAGGTTCTTATATATTTTGGTTCGATATTTCTGCTTCATCTGCACTTCCTAACGAACTCAGCTATAATGACTAGGGAGAGGACTGGCCACCCGTCCTCAAATGCCGAGGCTAAGAAAATGAAGTCGCTAACACTTCATATCCATGACTGCCTCAGGGCTAGCTTAAGGGACTGCTATTCTTCTTCTTCTTTTCTGCTTCTTTTCTTCTTCTTTTCTTCTTCTTTTCTTCATCTTTTCTTAAGAATGAACTCCCAAAAGAACTCCGCCAGTTTGCTCATCCTCCTATCTCGCCTGTTAATTTCACCTCTCCTCCGCTTGTTCTCTCCTCTGCTGCTTTCCAATCAAGAACGAAAACTGAACTCTTCAAGCTTTCCTATCCTGATTCTACTCCATCGCCACAACACGCAGTGGCGTCTACCTATGAGGGTTGGGAACACGATCTCCCACGGTTGCCAGAAGTGGGGCGGAGGGGCGGGGGGGGTGACGAACGTTCTGGGTATAGGGTCTAAACTGGGTGTCTGCGTTGATTTCTCACAATATATTTAATTTATGTATCATGTATGTTATCGAAAACAAATGTTATCTCGGACTAACGAACCCCCAAGGTTCGCTTGAAGTAACATTCTCCTATTCCGGGAGGGGGGGTTAGACGCCATTAACCACACGACCACCATCATCACCGATTACTACCGTAGCACCATGCTGTCTTCTCGGCTTGACCTCCCCGTATTTTGACATGGCACCGGAACGGACAAAACAATTTGGCTATTGCGGACTTGAGATCGTATAGCGCCCGAGTTTAAGCTGGTTTCACTGACGTGGCTTTTGTGATGGGATGTCCGCATTGGGCAGGACTGCTACCATAGGCGTAATTTACGGGGGGGGGGGTACGAGGGGTACCCGTATTCCCCACTTTTGGCCTTGAGGGTACCGTACCCTCCATTTTTCATACCCATTGTTTTTGCCCTCAAGATTCAAACAATTACCGAGCATTATCATCAGTGTCATCATCAGTGTCATCATCATCATCATCATCATCATCATCATCATCATCATCATCATCATCATCATCATCATCATCATCATCACCACCACCACCACCATCATCATCATCATCATCATCATCATCATCATCATCATCATCATCATCAAGCCTATAATAATTATTATGCTTGTATACAAACCATGTCGTTATAATTGTTTAACAGTCACGAAGCTGAAACGATGCGAATTTGGTACCCCCACTTTCTAGACCAAAGTTACAACCCTGAAATAAAGGCCTATTGTTACGTCATTTCAATGATAAAAGATTTTTTTGCTAATAAATTTAAATGTGTAGAATAAAGCCCTTCACGTCGCTTCAGTTATGAAACACGTCTATTGTATAAGTTTTTATTTTAAAACCAAAGTCCTATTGTTACGTCATTTCAATTATGAAACGCATCATTTGGTAATTTAAGATTTATAGAATAAAGGCCTTTGTTACGTCACTTCAACTATGGAAAAGTGTATTGTCATTATGTTTACAGTTTACTAAGTTTAGGGAATAAAGGGCTTTGTTACGTCACTTCAGTAATGAAAGTCTACTGTTATTAAGTTTAAATTTAGAAAGCACTTATGCTTATTGTTACGTCACTCCAATTGTTAAAACGTCTATCATTTTTAATCTCAGATTTACAGAATAAAGTCCTTGGTTACGTCACTTAAATTATGAAAAGGTCTATTGTTATAAGGTTTAAATCTACAGAATAAAGGCCTATTGTTACGTCACTTCAATCATGATCGACACACTTCTCTTCAATAATGAAACACGCTATTGTTAGTAATTTAAAACTATTATCATTATTTTCATTGTTATTATTATTTAAGCATTTCAGTTATTGTTATTGTATTTATTACTACACTTATTATCATTAATATTTTATTTATTTTTATTTTTATTATTATCATCATCGTCATCATAATGGCGCCAAATATAGATTCACTGGGCGCCATAATAATTATTTTACAGCCTTAAAGGGGAAATGATGCGAAATTTTGTGCCCGCACTTTCTAGACCAAAGTTGCGCCTCTGACTGCCACCCATTGTCAACATTTGGGTGTCCCCTCACTCGCCCGTCTTTGCGGACGTCCTTATAGGCCTAATAGACAACCTAAAAGAATTATAGCATACGTCCATCATCCGGCCATCCATTTAGTAGCGCAATTTTTGCACAGGATATGCCTATAGTTGTGAATTCAGTTAATTTAATTTTCCATCAGTAACTAAGTTGTTCTGTGACTCTAGTACAAGAAAGAAGGACGATCGAAGAACAAGAAAGAAGGACGATCGAAGAACAAGAAAGAAGGACGATCAAAGAACAAGAAAGAAGGACGATCGAAGAACAAGAAAGAAGGACGATCGAAGAACAAGAAAGGACGATCGAAGAACAAGAAAGAAGGACGATCGAAGAACAAGAAAGAAGGACGATCGAAGAACAAGAAAGAAGGACGATCGAAGAACAAGAAAGGACGATCGAAGAACAAGAAAGGACGATCGAAGAACAAGAAAGAAGGACGATAGAAGAACAAGAAAGAAGGACGATCGAAGAACGCAGTGTACATACCAAAGTACAGGTCAATTGTCTTCCACCGATCCCACAGGTTGCACTCGCCGGTGTAACCGCCAACGTATACCTGGAGACATTTGGACCAAGAATGCCGAGTGGGTCCGACAGGCACGCCCTGTACTGAACTGTCCCGAGGTCTCCCGGTACCTCGCAACTGTTATCACTGAATGAGATCAGTCCAACTGGATCTACAAGCGACCCTATAACCCACAAAACACCCACGACCGAAGATGTCAGTGATGCGCTGTACCCCATTCTCGATTAAGGTCGCTTATTCGCCGACCTTGCGAAACGTACTTTCAAAATTTAAATCCTTTCCAAACGGGGCTAAGACTGTACAATGGTAATCGCTAAGTTCCGCAGTCGATACGTATAAACATCACTAAAGTTAAGTCAGGAAAAGCAGGTTTGTCTCGAGCGTTGAATCGCCTTCACTACGATAAGTGGGCATGTAGATGGTTGGTCCAACTCAAAGGTGCATATTACACAAACTATATGCTTATCGATTGATCAGGTGAGTCAGAGTAGGCACAGCTGCTGCAAACAGTAGGCCTAGGACACCAAATATTCAGAAAGACGTCAATAACCTGTACATTTCAGCAATGAGTGTGCATATAATGCGCGCGACACGTCATTACTACCAGATGCATGGCAATTTCAAAATTAGAAACGTATGATGTAATAGAGCGACCTGCAATATCTTAGGCTGCTGTAGAATTGTGCTACATGCTGTTTGCCCTCTTCTATGGGCTACTACTCCCACTCCTACACTACTACTACTACTACTACTACTACTACTACTACTACTACTACTACTACTACTACTACTACTACTACTACTACTACCACTACTACCACTACTACCACTACTACCACTACTACTACTACTACTACTACTACTACTACTACTACTACTACTACTACTACTACTACTACTACTACTACTACTACCACTACAACTTCTACTACTACTACTACTACTACTACTACTACTACTACTACTACTACTACTACTACTAATTTTGCGGATTATGATTAATTAATTTATTTGGGCCTACTATTGCTACGACAGTAATGATCCTTCAGAAGTTTAATTGTTATAGGCTATGAGCAGAGTCAAGGCCAAATTGTCCCTATATAAAACGTGTGTATTTACATTTACAGTAAAACTTCGGTATATGGAACTTCGGTATTTAGAACTTCCGGTTATATCGAATGGCAGTACATGGCCTGGCCACAAACAATACAAACACTTACAAACATAGCTCTGCTTTATCGAACCCTGCTTATATCGAAGTCTCGTTTTTATCGAATGCTATGTTCGGTCCTTATCGAACAATGGACCTGATGATATATCGAAGTTTCAGGGCCGCCCTCTCTGACGTCAGTTACATAGCCGTCTAATCATCTATTGTAGTCCAGGCTGTAATATGTTGCATATATTCCGAGTTCTACTTCCGGTTTTATATTTAATGTTAATATGCTACGGTGCGTCGTTGCTGCTGTTTATAATATTGTTGATGGTAAAATTACAGCTAAAACTTAAAAGTGCGTTGGGTTATTGCTAGCTGCGTATTGTTTCCAATAGGGCTTTTCAATCTGTGATCCGCGGACCAACAGAGGTCCGCGAGAGATATGGCGGGAATCCGCGAGAGCGTTCTGAAAATATTCATTAACATTGCGTAGTTTTAGCATGAACATTATAGACGCTCCTATCTCTTTGCCTTCTTTGCCTTTCTCTTTGTCTTCTTATTTACTTTCTTCTTTGCCTTCTTATTTGCCTTCTTCTTTGTCGCTTTACTTCTTTGCCTGTCTCTTTGTCTTTCTTTTTGCAATTTTCTTCCCCGCCTTTTACTTACCTTCTTTGCCTTAATCTTCTTGGCCTTTTATCTGCTATTCTGGTTGCCTTCTTCTTTTCCCATATCTTTGCCTTCTACGTTGCCTTTTTACTTACCTCCTTCTTTGACTTCTCCTCTGCTGTTTTAGTTACTTTCTTCTTTGCCTTCTTCATTGTCTTTCTCTTTGCCTTCTTCTATGCCTTTCTCTTTGCCTTGTGCTGTACCATCATCTTTGCTCTCGTCTTTGCCTTCTTTATTGCTTTTTAGTTACCTTCTTCTTCGACTTCTTCTTTGCCTTCTTCTTTTACTTCTTTTTTCGCCTATTTCTTTACCTTCTTTTTTGCCTTTTTACTTACCTTTTTTCTTTTCCTATACTTTTCCTTTCTCTTTGCCTTCTACTTCGACTTCTTCTTTTCATTCTTTCCTGCCTTCTTCTTTTGCCGTTTTACTTACCTTCAATGCCTTCTTCTTTTTTTCTTCTTTGCCTTTATGTTTGCCTTCTTGTTTGCCTTCTTCGCCGCCTTTTTACTTACCTTCGTATTTGTCTTCGTCTTTACCTGTTTACTTACCTTCTTCTTCTTTGCTTTCTTCTTGGCCGTTCTCTCTGGCTTCTTATTTGCCTTTCTTTGTCTTCTTCTTTGCCTTTTACTCACCTTATTATTTACCTTTTTCTTCACCTTCATCTTTGCCTTCTTCCTTGTCTTGCTCTATGCCTTCTTTCTTGCCTTCTTCTTTTCCTTCTTCGCCGCCTGTTTACTACCTTCCTCTTTGCCTTCATCTGTGCCTTTTCTTTGCCTTCTACCTTGACTTTCTCCTTACCTTCTTCTTTTTACTTATCATCTTCTCTGGCTACTTCTTTGTCTTTCTCTTTGTCTTCTTTCCTGCTTTCTTTTTACCACCTACGCCGTCTTTTTACTTACCTTCCTACATGTTTGCCTTCTTCTTTACGGTTTACTTACCTTCTTCTTTGCCTTCTTCAATGCATTTCTCTTTAACTTCTTCTTTGCCTTTCTCATTGCTCATTACCTTTTACTTTCCTTCTTTTTTGCCTTTCTCTTTGCCTTCTACCATGGCTTGGCTACCTTGGCTACTTCTTTGTCTTTCTCTTTGCCCTCTTTTTTGCTTTCTTCTTTGCCACTTACGCCGTCTTTTTACTTACCTTCCTCTTTGCCTTCTTCTTTACGTTTATACTCACCTTCTTCCTTGCCTTCTTCGATTTCTCTTTGACTTCTTCTTTGCCTTTCTGCTTGCCTTATTCTTTGCCTTTTAACTTACCTTCTTCTTTACCTTTGCTTTCATTTTTGTCTTTCTCTTTGCCTTCTTTCTTACCTTCTTCTTTGCCTTCTTCGCCGCCTATTTACTTACCTTCCTCTTTGCCTTCATCTTTGCCTTTCTTTTTGCCTTCTACTTTGACTTTCTCCTTATCTTCTTCTTTATCTTCTTATATGGCTACTTCTTTGCCTGTCTCTTTGCCTTCTTTGTTGCTCTCTTCTTTGCCTTTTTACTCACCTTCGCCTCGCCTCGTTCTGTAGTTTCTTCTTTGCTTTCTTCTTTGCATTCTTCATTGTCTTTTACCTACCTTCTTGTCTTTGACTTTTGCCTGGCGTTCTTCTTTGCTTTCTTCCTTTCCTTCTCCTATGCCTTTTTTACTCACCTTCTCCGTTCCCTTTTTCTTTACCTTTAGCTTTGCTTTCAAATTTCTTTGACTTCTTTTTGCCTTCTTTTTGCCCTCTTCTTTTCCGTTTTACTTACCTTCTTTGCTTTCTTCTTTGCCTCCTTCTTTGTTATTCTTTTTTGCTTGCTTTTTTGTCTCTTACTTACTTTCTTCTATGCCTTTCTCTTTGACTTCTACTTAACCTTCTTCTTTACCTTCTTGTGTTCCTTCTTCCTTGACTTTTTACTTACCTGTCTTCTTCGCCTTTTACTTTTCCTTTATCTTTCCCTTCTAATTTCGTTGAGTTCTTCTTTGCCTTCTCTATTGCCTTCTTCTTTGCGTTTTACTTACCTTCTTTGCTTTCTTCTCTGCTTTGTTCTTTGTGTTTCTTTTTTACCTTCTTCTTTGCCGTTTACTTACCTTCTTTTTCTTTGCCTTTCTCTTGGACTTGTTCTTGGCCTTCTTCTTTGCCTTCTTATGTTCCTTCTTCTCTGCCTTTATCTTTGCCTTCTACTTCCTTTGACTTCAATTTGATTTCTTTTTTGCCTTCTTCTTTGCTGTTTTACTTACCTCCTTTGTTTTTCTTCTTTGCCTGCTTCTTTGCCCTTTACTTACCTTCTTCTTTGTTTTCGCGTTGACTTCCACTTGGCCTTTTCTTTGCCCTCTGCTGTTCTACCTTTTTACTTACCTTTCTTTCTTGCTTTTTTCTTTACCTTTACCTTTGCCTTATACTCTTTACCGTCTTTTCCTTCTTTTCTGCCTTCTTTCTTATCGCTTTACTTACCTTCTTTGCTTTCTTCTTTGCCTTCTTCATTACCTTTTATTTATCTTTTTCTTTGTCTTTCTCTTTGACTTCCTCTTGACCTTCTTGCTAGCCTTCTTTGCATTTATTTTGCCTTCTACTTTCTTTGACTTCTCTATACCTTCTTCTTTGACTTCTTCTTTGCCGGTTTACTTACCTTCTCTGCTTTGTTCTTTGCCTTCTTCCTTGTCTTTCTTCTTTGCCTGCTTCTCTGCCTTTTAATTATCTTCTTCTTTGCCTTTCGTTTTGACTTCTTCTTGGCTTTTTTGTTTGCCTTCTTATGTTCTATCCTTTTACTTACCTCTCTTTTTCGCCATTTTCTTTGCTTTATCTTTGCCTTATGCTATTTGACTTCTTCCTTTCCTTCTTTTTTGTCTTCTTCTTTGCCGTTGTACTTACCTTCTTTGCTTTCCTCTTTGCCTTCTTTTCATCTTTACCTTTATCTTTTCCTTCAACTTCCTTCGACTTCTTTGCCATCTTTCTGTCTTCTTCATTGCCGTCTTACCTACCTTCTTTGCTTTCTTCTTTGCCGTCTTCTTTGTCTTTCTTCTTTGCCTCAATCGTTGCCTTTTACTTACCTTTTTCTTCGTCATTTTCTTGAATTCTTCTTGGCCTTCTTCTGTTCCTACTTCTTTGCATTTCTTTTTGCCTTCTACTTTTCTTGACATCTCTTTGCCTTCTTGTTTGCCTGCTTCTTTACCGTTTTACTTACCTTCTTTTTTCTTCTTTGCCTTCTTATTAGTCTTTCTTATTTGCCAGCTTCATCACTTTTTGTTTAGCTTCTTTTCTGCCTTTCGCTTTGACCTTCTTGGTCTACTTCTTGGCCTTCTTATGTTCTGCGTTTTTACTTAGCTTTCTTTTTTGCCATTTTCTTTGTCTTTATCTTCGCCTTATACTTTCTTTGACTTCTTCTTTTCCTTCTTCTTTTGCCTTCTTCTTTTCCGTTTAACCTACTTTCTCTGCTTTCTTCTTTGCCTTCTTCATTGCCTTTTACACTCCTTCTTCTTCGCCTTTCTCTTTGACTTCGTCTTGGCCTTTTTTCTTTACCTTCTTCTGTTCTTTCTTCTTTACCTTTATCTCTGCCTTTTACTTTCTTTGACTTCTCTTTGCCTTCTTGTCTGCCTTCTTTTTTACCGTTTTGCTTACCTTTTTACTTATTTGCGTTCTTCCTCGTCTTTCTTCTTTGCCTTCTTCAATGGCTTTTACTCACCTTCTTCCTTGCCTTTCTTTTAGACTTCTGCTTGGCCTTCTTCCTTGCCTTCTTCTGTTATACGTTTTACTTACCATTCTTCTTTGCCTTTTCTTTGCCTTCTATTTTCTATGACTTCTTCTTTGCCTTCTTTCTTGCCTTCTTCTTTGCGGTTTTACTTACCTTCTTTGCTTAATTCTTTGCCTTCTTCTTTGCCTTTGTCTTTTCCTTCTTCTTTGCCTTCTTCTTTGCCTTCTTCCTTGCCTTTCTCTTTGATTTTTTCTTTGACATTCTCGTTGCTTTTTTTACCAACCTTCAATACCTTCTTCTTCGCCTTCTTTATCTTGCTCTTTGCCTTCTTTCTTGACTCTCTCTTTGACTTCTTCTTTGCCTTTTTGCCTTCTTAGTTGCATTTTTACTTACCTTCTTCTTCACCTACTTCTTTGCCCTCTTCTTTGTCTTGCACTTTGCCTTCTTTCTTGCCTTCTTCGGTGCCTTCTTCGCCGCCTTTTTAGCTACCTTCCTTTAGCCTTTCTGTTTTCCTTTTTCCTTCCCTCTTCTTTGCCTCTTTACTTACCTTTCTTTTTGTCTTGTATTGTGCCTTTTTCTTTGCCTTCTGTTTTGCCTTCTTCTTTGCCTTTCTCTTTGCCTTCTTCTTTGCTTTCCCCTTTGTCTTCTTCTTTGCCGTTTTACTTAAATTCTTCTTTGCCTTCCTCCTTGCCTTCTACTTCGCCTTCTTCTTTTCCTTCTTATTTGCCTTCTGCTTTGCCTTCTTCATTGCCTTTCTCTTTGTCTTTTCAAATTTTCACGGCTTCTCATACAACACAAGGACAAGCACACAGACAAAGACACACACACACACAGACACAAACAGGCTTAAAGACAGACAAGAAAAGGGATTTAGGGACGATCACGTCGTGTAAGACTTTCCAAACTGGCTTTTATTACATCTGCCGACCTCCGTAATATTTTTCGTATCAGCTGACAGCCACGAACCTCTGCATCGCTGCGCACAGGTCTTAACCGCCTTGCCCAAATATCACCAGGCAACAGACAGACTACTTTTCTCTTTCAGCGCTTATCTGGCCTTTATTACATCTGTCGACCTCCGTAGTATTTTTCGTATCAGCTGACAGCCACGAACCTCTGCATCGCTGCGCACAAGTCTTAACCGCCTTGCCAAATATCACCAGACAACAGAGAGACTACTTTTCTCTTTCAGCGCTTATCTATGGACACCCAACGCTTCAATGCAGTCGCTTTTTGTAGCACCTCTCACACCGATAAAATCATCTGTGAAGACTAGCCACTCCAGAGCAATGTCCCCTAATTTTTGCAATCCCTAGGGATCATATGTACCTCGGGAAAAAATAATAAGTATCATTAATAGCAGTGTATCGGGCTGTACAATTTGGTATCCCCACGTTTTAGACCAAAGTTGCTCCTCTGAGCGAGGTTGTACGTTAGTCATCGTTACACGCTGGTACAAAGCCAGGACTTACCACAGTACTTGATGCTCGGCTGCCGCGACCTGTTCGTGATTGTGCTAGAATCTTGGCTTCACCCGAATGAGAAAGACGATCAACGTCCTCGTGTTTCAGCAGCTTTACCTGATGTTTGGACTAGAGATGAATGTGCATACTTCGTATCGAAACGCCAGAAATTTTCAGCTTTGATTTACTTAATTTACACTGTGCCGTTTACTTCAATTATCAGCGAAAATGAATCGATTTTTGGGCATAAACCATCAGAGTTATATTACCGAGAGCTCGTTCTGGAAACATTTGCCGGTTACTGTGGCAACGGCTTGACGTCATCATATGTCTTTGTTTCCATAATCACGTTATTTGATTTATATCACGTGCAACATACATCCAATCATGTGCTAGGCTGCGATTGAGTCATCGGTTGACTGCTTTGCCGCTCATTCGTGCATGACGCTATCTAACTCAGTAAGTATGTACGCAAGAGAGTAAATGCTACTTATAGGGTTGCTGAATATACGAAAAACTGCGGACGAGTTGATGTACTGCCGAGGTCGTTGACTGTTTCATAAAGAATTAATAAGTTGTAGAGCTGCAGACGCCATTTCCGGCTATATATGGGTCATCCACTAAGGACGTCCACAACAAGGGGCGGGAGGGTCAAATTAGGACAAAATTAATGTGGATAAGGGGAACGGATGTATCTCCAATGCGGGCGTCCGTACCTAAAATTGATAGTCAAAGCTCTTTTCGTAAAGACTGTGCCTTAGACGCCAACTTCAGTCAGAAAGCAATTTTTATCCGTACTGCAGTGGATCTAGTTCGTCCCTTTTAATACTTGCAGGACGTAGCTGTGTGACATACCCAACCCCGCAATACATTGAGCCCGGCACGATCAGCAGAGTAGCCTAATCTAGGCCTGCCTTAGTACTCTTTTGGAGTGTGGACGCCACAAATGGGGTGTTGACGACTTGACGGTAATGCCAGACGCGGACAAGGGGAAAGGGTCCCGTTAGCTACATTGGCAGGAGGCTATTAGGCTGCGTCCTATTCATACTCCTCTGTGTAAGAGAGCATGGGGATCGCCTCCCGAATGTGGGTTATTTCAGAGATTTAAATCTCGGGCTACCACGGTCCGTATACTGTACACGGGGACCTTAAAATGGCGTGGGACCTATTCAAACGGGTAGCAGTGATGAAGGATCTCACCCGATCAATTTATTGACAAATGAGCAGGGTCGAGGCCATACGGCCACTGTATAAAAACGTGTAAGCATAGTTACAGTGAATTCTAAAGCTGGTCCAGGGGCGGATCTAGACTTTAACTTTACGGGGGGGGGGGGCGATTTCATGGACGTCCAAGGTCCAAGGAATTAAAATTATTTATCAAGTTTAGAGCATGATTAAAGCAAGGGCGTGTAGAAGTAATATTCAAACTGCAGTCCGGCGCTGTACATGCGTAATAATAATCACATGACATTTATCCTGTGGTACAGTATAAAATATCAAATTTTTTTATTTTAAATAAAAAAAATATTTTTTGGACTCTTGGGGGGGCGATCGCCCCAATCGCCCCCCTCTGGATCCGCCACTGAGCTGGTCTCTGTAACGCAGTTTTGTGGCGCTCGGAAATTTCAGAGAGTTTACATTACAGTACATGTGTCCGTCAAATTGGATAGAGCCTGACGTCATATCTCGCTCATTTCGAACCTAGGATATATCCAGGGGTTAAAGTGGAGTGGAAACGGTAGGAACGGCGTCCCCACTGCTCTCGAAATCCTTTGCTTGTGTCCCCACTGCTCACGCGTGCGTTCCAATGAAACTCTTCATTGGCGTTCCCACTGCTCACCCAAACCACTTTAACCACTGGATATATCGAACCCTTTTGACATAGGCGTAATTTGTGGGTGGTCCGAGGGGTACACGTGGGGGGGACAGCATCCAAAAATTGACAGTACTGACAATGTAAACTGACAAACTACAGCACATATGAAAAACTTACACGAATACTGACAAATGACAGCATATACATACTTGAAAAACAACCAACGACTTAAATTACGACAAAAAAGACACAACTATGACCAGAAACACATTCAATGCACATTAAACAACTAGATTTCGTCGTTTAATCAGAAACCATTAAGTCAAAATCAGTTTCCAATTCTGGAAAACATCTACAATTCAAAACAGTCACTCTGACAGTTAGCCGTCTGCCTCTGCAGAAGTCTATCTTCAGAATCAAGTTTCAACCACCAAACAGTTGTAACATGTTAAATTAGCAGCCTGTGCACACACCAATTATTATCACACGACATTTCACGTACAGGGTGTCAGCAACAGCTGGCAGTTTCACATTCTGGTGTAAATCCTTATTCGGAGATAAGGCTGACAACCGACAGCTACTTTTCAGAGAATTCACCACAGGTTATTTAATCTGTTTGGCATCAACTGTCAGTCCTTTAGCCCCACTTCCATATGTACATGCACAAAATGTATATCGAGTCATTAATAATTAGTCACAGATGAAGAGTAGAACACCTGATATAATAAAATTCATAACCAAAGTTCTTCCTCCAATTTCATTGGAACAACAGGCTTTGCTTCAAAGTCATGAATGATTGCCATCTAATACTTAATATCGTAATCTGTTTCCAGTGCCCGCTGGGACATTTGGCTTTGCCGGTCGAGTTCGGTTTTCTTGTTTTCTCACTGTTTCCTGGAACACTACCTCCACCTCTTGAATGGCGGAGGACCAAAATTGTCCAAGTTTGGGCCACGAAAACGAAAGGAATTATCGCCATGCATAAGAGGTCGTGGTGGAAGTTGGTTTAGACTAGGGTTCGGCAAACACGGCCTTAAATTCATCGGGCCACAGTTTCTGTTTCTGAATGGAGCATCTGGTGGCCATGTTCTTACCACCGGTTCTGGCAGTAGTGGTGGTGCTCGTGCCCTCATCCCAGGCATCAGATTACGAGGTGCTTCTGGAGGATGGAGCAGCTCATGACAAGGTGGTCGATGGGGTAACTCATGCGGGGGTGGCCGTGGCATTCCGTGAGCAGGCATTAGTTGTCGCACAGGTGGAGGACCCTTTTGCTCCAACGAACCAGGTGGAAATTGCGCCATGAGTGCTTGAGGTAATCGAGGTCGCTGGGAAGAGAAGTCACGTGGTGGAAATGGTGCTTGTTGTGGTTGTTGTTTATTCCACACATCAAGGCAAGGCGATCGAAAAGGAACTGGACGAGGTTGAACAGGAGTAGGTAGAAGTACAGTCCTTGGTTTTGGTGACTGCAGTAGAGGTCTTACCCTTGGAGAGGCGAATTGACATTGAGGGCCTTTTCCCATTGTTGAAGAACCACTTGCAACGTAACTCGTTTTGAGTTGTGTTCCCAGCACTGTTGAAGTAGTAGTAGATGTCAGTGCAGGTTTTTCAGAAACAATAGCACTGGTTTCCTCCAGTTTGGCTTTTTTGTTTGGTTCTAGCGGTTCCGTTGCTTTGCGTTTCTCTGCTTTCTCATTGGACATCTGCTCTGCAGGTTGTACGTCAACAGTGCACGGTTGTGCTGACAAGAGATCCAAAGAAGAACATACTGACTGTCCATCAGTCTTTGTTCCCACCTCAGACAGTTTATCACGGACTGTTTTATCTGTCACACTACTCTCGCTTTGCTTGGCAACAGCTGAAGAAGTCACTGCTCCCGCATCTATTGCAGACACTGTAGAAGCAGGAACAGCTGCCTTAGCTTGCTGAATGTCTAGAGTAACAGCAGCTCTTGATTCTTCGTTGTTTGTATTGTTCTGTGCATTGCTGTCGGCACCCTTCAACTCGGGTGTTTCAATAGTTTCAGTTTTGATCACAGCAGCACCAGAGGAACTTATACCTAATTTATCTGAACTAGTAGTTGTCTCTTTTACAGCAGAACTTCTTACTTCAGGTGTTTTCAAAATGCCTGAACTGTTCACTGAATTACCTTCCGAGGTTCCTTTTAAGTCTGTTTTTCCTGCAACAGCAATGGCTGCTTTCTGGCTCTGTGAAATAGTAGAAGGTTTTGAGTCTGCTGTTACTCCAACTGAAGGGGTTTTCTCCACAGGAACAGATGCACCTATTACTGTTGACAGCTCATTTCCTTTCGTCAGACTCTGTAGATTTGAAGCAACAGTTTTTGTTTCTGACATCTGTGCAGCAACGGCTTTATTTTGAGGATTACACGAAACTCCTTGTAATTCAGATTTAACAACAGCAGCTACAGAACCAACACCTGTTCTTGAAGCATTAGGAAAGCTCAATCCTGCAACACCTGGTTTTGCTTGTGGGGCACACGGTGGAGTTTTCTCAGAACCAATATTGCTGTTCTGACGAAGACCGAAAGTAGCTTTAATCGCTGGTTTGTTTGCACTAGCAGTCACTGTTTGGGAAATGTTAGACACAGTAACTTTAACCCCAACTGTTTCAGAAACACTGGCTTTGTTCTGAGGAAGAACAGATGGAGCTTTAATGACTGGCTTCTCCACGACACCAGTTGTGCTACATGGAGCATTTGAAGGTGTTTTAGAAAGGGAAATTAATGGAGCTTTGCTTTCTGGATTTTCAGTTTTCATTTGAGCTATACAAGGTGACCCTGTTTGCTTTTCGGACACAACAACATTGCTCTTTGGAGTAAAAGATACGCTTTGCACCTCTGGCTTCTTCCCAGCAATAAACTTGTTCTGCTGTACAGCAACAACTGTCGAGGATTTGGTTATGCATGGCTGAACAGCATTTATAAGTCCTGCATTGTTTGTTGCAACCGTCTGTGATTGCTTGGTGCCCGTTTTCTGCATCACACTGCCAGAGTTGTGAGTTGGAGTGCTTTTACAGAGGTCCTTTTTGGAATAATTGTTCAACATTAACTTCGTCATTCGCTTCAGCATCGACTCTCCTTCTTCTTTCTCTGGTATAGTGCTCAATGTCAGAAGAAGATTACGATCGAGAGTCCTGAAGAATTCAAGAATTTCGATCGTGACAGAGACGTCCCTTATGCCGGCGACATCCTGCATTTCCAGCACCATACTTCGGTCATCTGGAGTCAATTTCTCCAGGATATCTGTGTTTGATGGTGCTCCAGTCTACAATTATCCATTAAACATTTTATTACAGTTGAGTTCTATTGTATTCCTCCATATATTTGTTATTTTTTTGGTCTGCTGAATAAATACTTCCATCCACAGGACCTTCTATACTTGGTGAGACATGCAGCCCATATTTGCCAGATCCTACCATTACTTAGGAACAAAATGGAAATTCTGGAGATGCTGCTGATGTCATTGGATTCAATTTAAACAGTGCTGCCTGCAGCACACGCATGATCAGCATTTTCATACCTTCAATTCTAGCCTAGGACAAAGTATGTTCTCAGAAAAGTGGTTGCTATCATTAAAATCTGCTGAAGTCTTTGCACTTTCAAAGGTAAAAACAGGTAACAAGGCCTATCGGGCTGCTAGCCATGTGTATTGTACAACCAGCTGGAGGCTAAAAGTGTTCACGTTTTCAAAATACAATTAAAACTTGATCTGCTATCTAACTCTTAGAACACTCTAAACTTGTACTTACAATGAAAACTGACACTGTAAAGCACGCTTGAAGAAGTTTGCTACCTATGATGCTGCATAATTTGTTAAAAGGATGATATATTACAATACAGTTTGTACACCAAAGTGCGGTTAGCAATTGGTTATAGGATATACTTACTTACTTATAACATCATATACTACACGAGTTTCCTTGAATTACAGCTGATATCCTCCAAAACAAGCAGAACGTTTCCAGTCAATTGAAGGCGACTGCAAATCCATCAAAACTTCAATTCTTCCTGCAGCCGGCTTATGCAAAGGCCCCGCATTAGAGCCATATGCTCCAGCACTTAAATGTCACCTTCAGTGGACTCGTAACTTTACAATGATTGTTGAACCAACATTCGGGGATAGATTTCCTTCTAATAAAAGTACTGATCTGACTGATTCATTTCAAGTCATACTCTACTCTTAACAATTATGATCTGCTAGATCTGCTGTCAACAGTGCTTCTGAAAGAGGCTTAAAAGGCACCACATGAATTTTGAAATACATGCACACATACAGGCTCTATGCCAAAGGATTCCATGAAATTTGTGATAACTCACTTCATTAGCCAAATCGCCCAAGATTTCATCAACCATTTTCTTGACAAGTTCCACCTTACCACCCAAATTAAGCTCCTAAAAATTTAATGTACAAAAAAGCAATATAAAATGAGAAAACAGACAATTTCCACTGTAACCAACAGTTATAAAACCAGACCTTACAGCTAAATGGAATAGGTTTCCTACTGATCGGAGTTCTGTTTTGCTTGAATCAGCTCAACCCACACTCCTTTCTTTGCAATTTAGATATATCAAATACATAAAACGTGCAAAAAAATAAATTTAAAATTTCAGACCAGTCTAGTGATGTCTCTGTCAAATTAAACATAAATTAGAACTTCCTAAAACCATCAGATTCACATCAAGGACCACGTTATCACAATGTCGTTGCATATAATAACACGCTGGAATTCTAAAGTTGAATCAACTTTGGATTAATATTCAGCAAAAGTTACATCACAATGTACACTAGAGGGCAAGGTCTGGTGCACCTCAGGTTGTTATTGTAAACAGAAATTTTTATAGCACCACTTCAAGAGAAATTATCACTCTAGAAATATCCTTTTCTGCTTTTCCTTCTCGCTATCTATGTCTTTCTGTTTGTGTCTGTCTGTCTTTATCTGTAAATACCCTATTGCATGCACCTGAATCTCTTTCTTTGTCTTGATCTGTGCTAGCTTAAATGATGCTAAAGTTCATAACCAACAAAAGCTCATCAATAGGCACACATTGCTAGTGGACAACTACAAAAGCCAAATTATAACTGAATAGTAAGGAGCACTTACCGTAGCTACCTCACTAACTGCTGTTTTCTCGAGATGGTGCTCCTTCATCTTGTTGCTTTCTGCTCCATCTCCCGAAATCTGACCTGTCCCTGCCTTGGCACCCACCATCACCTGGTGCACCACCAATGGCATTCGGCTGGTTCCTGTCGCTAAGTGACCACTGCCAGCTGATGTGCATTTGTCCGCAGCCAACTGTTCCTTCTGCCTGACGGCCTCTTCAATCACCTCAGTCGGAATTAAATCTGAGATCTTGTCGAGGAATTCCAGCGGCACTTTGCCATCCATTATCGAACGCATCATTGACTCTGGTAATGATTTCATCAGGTCCTCCACTCGCTCAGCCATGACCACTTCTATCTCCTTCTGCAGCTTCAACTGTGGGTCAACCTCCTCCATCTCACTCTTCTCAGAACCAAAAGTTGAAACAGCCTGCGATTTTCCACTTGAGGGCTGTGGCTGTTACAAAACAGTACAGACTAAAGATGTAGTACAGGTCTCTACCAGCAGAAAAAGCAGCTTTATCAGCTTTATTATGGGTGACAATGGCATGAAGCACATCTGCCTTACAGCACAAGTCTGCAACATCACAGGGCCTTTGAGAGTCAAAGCAATGCCAACATTTCTAAACCTGCAATATAGATGCTACAGAAAAATTATACAAGAAGGATTTCTACATCGGCTAAAGTAAGGTTAGGCCAAACAATGAATAATTTATCATATTGTATTGTATTTGAACATTTATAAAGCGCCTCTAGTAGGGTGAACCGTTCAGAGGCGCTCCCAGTGCGCAAGGCCAAGAGAAAAGAAATAAGTCTTGAGGAAAGCAAAAGAAGATGAGGGGTTACTTATTAAAATTTGAGAGCGAGTAGAAGGAGACAGTGTATTCCAGAGAGAGGGACCAATTGAGGCAAAAGATCGGGACTGAGCCATAGCTGTTCTAGTATGAGGAACTGAGAGATCAAATCTGTTTGAGGAGCGAAGTGGACGATGCGAAGAGACAGAAAGAGGCCGGTGAATTACATCAATTAAATATTTGGGGGCGAGACCCCGCTGTGTCTTTGACACCAGCATAAGGATTTTGAACTTAATACGTGCAGAGAGAGGAAGCCAGTGCAGTTTCTCAAACATGAAGGATGAAATGCGTGAGTAGCGTGGCAGACGGGCAATTAATCTTGCAGCTGCATTTAGGACTGACTGCAGAGGCATGAGACGGACCTTAGGAAGACCGATTAGAAGCGAATTGCAGTAGTCAATTCTGGAGCAAATGAAAGCATGGACCAGCGTTGTGAAAACAGAGGAAGAGACAGATCGTCGAACAGCCCTGAGACGCCTTAAGTGGAAGTAGGAAACACGTGTGAGGTTAGAAATGTGATCTTTGAAGGAGAGAGAGCTATCAAGCGTAACACCTAGATCACGTACACTTGATGAAAAGGAGTAGTGAGGGAAGATTTCCAAGAGGAGGGCGAAGTCAATCTTAAGCAACTGTTGACGGGAGCCAAACCAAATGAACTGGGTTTTGGAGGCATTAAGACAGAGACGATTTGAGGACATCCAGGAATGGAGAGACTTAGATAGAGACTCAATACGCTCAACTAAGTGCAATTGAGATAAAGGAGACCCATGGACAAAAGCTTGCACATCATCAGCAAAGATATGACCAGTAGCTCCCGAGAGTGGGAAAAGAGAAGGAATGTCAGCCGTGTAGAGAATAAAGAGTAAAGGACCAAGTACAGAGCCTTGAGGAACGCCCAGCTTAATGTGAATCCATTTTGTTCTAGAGTCGCCCGATATAATCATTTGGGTTCGTTCAGACATATATGATCGAAACCAGCAAAGAGGAAGGCTCTGCAACCCATATACATCATATACATCCATATACATCCATATACATCCATACAATGATTAAGTCAATCAATATGCATCATTCAACAGGTTATCAGCCAATAAACAAATCTGTGTCATATACACAAAGACACTTTCTAAAATAAGAGCAAAAGATTTACTATTAATTATGAAACAATTATTCTTAAAACTGCCTACCTTGGATGCAGCTACACTGCTTGTCAACGATGACTTTACTGGCAGTGGTTGTGAAGGCAATCCAGTCTGCAACGTTTTACTAGCAGCTGCATTCACCAAATTCTGCACAAATGAATTAGATGCATCAAGCTTTAAATTGGCATAATACAAAGCTATAAATAGACCTGCATACATGTTTATCACATTTTAAGATTATGTAATTTATTTGATGTTCTTATAGCTAATTAGCCATTTTGTGAATGAATTTTCCAAGAGTTTAAAAAATTTGCTTGCAGCAAATATAATTTATTGCTTCATAAATTTAATATAGTAGTCAGCCGTCATTCAAATGGCAGGTCCTATAATTCATTTTTTTTACAGTGCTACATTAATACTATATCAATAATATATAATCCAGGAAAATATAAACTGTTGAATGTTTCGAGTTTGTGCAGTAAGCTGTTTAATTTCTGGATTTTGTGTGGAGTTGCTTACCTTATCTGCACTTAAGTTTCTGCTCAGAGGTGATGATTTCGCTGGCAATGCTAGTAAAGGCGACTGTTTTGGCAAACTCACAACTACAGCAGAGGAACTGCTGTTACCATAGGAACCTGGTTGCAAACAGCTGGCCAGTGGTGTACTTAGCAATGTCTTCTTTGGTGGTGGCCGAACAGCATTAGAACTAAAAACAGAGGAATCATTTAGGAAGTTGCTGGATGGCTGGAAAAATCTAAGTTGCAGCACAGTGGCAAGTTCTTCACATGTGTTGAAAGTAATGAAGAACTAGAAAACATGCATTTGAACTTGAAATCTGTTTCATTGACACAGGTACAGTTTTGACACACCAACTAAATTGTTCGTATCTTACAACCCTTTAACAAAAGTGCATGGTCCTACGGTAGAAATATTTATAGGCTGAAACTGTTCTGTGCATGAAAGTCTAGTCATTAGTATACTGGTCTGTCAACACAAAAGTCGGAGTTCCAACCCTCGCAAGTCAGAAAGACGTTTTGAAAACTTCTGACCACTTGTGCCCCCTAGCAAACTCAACCACAAACTAAATGCAGACACCCAACACACTTCAAGTGCTAACTTTTCACACCCATGGCTGCCTCTGGGTTACTCTGGTTGTTCTGTCCCTTGTAAACGACAGTTGACAAACAAGAACTCCTCTCCCAATGGGCTACATGGTTTAATGACCAATGTCATATTACATCATGGCTCACAATCTGAACCAACACAATGAACAGGTGAAATGTGTGGCATTTTGCTATTTTGAATACATAAGCAAGAATTTATGAATACAGATTACAGACCCATCGGAACCAATAGGTCGGCCTCCACCATGAGTCGATGAACTGAATCGAGGTTGCTGCTGACTTGGAATTCCTCCTCTACCATCCGGCTGAGACCAGGAGACACCTGTGGAACTGGATCCAAGTGATGTAGTAGATGACTGTGCCATGGCTGGACCTGCAACTGGCGGCGTTGGAAGTAGTATCTTCTTTTTGGAGACCGCAGACGTTGTGGATGCATTGACTGAAGTTCCAAAAGGCTTGGAAGCAGCTGATGGTGTCTCTAGAAGGACCTTCCTCTGATTCACAGGTGGCTGCAGTGGTGCAGCAACTGGATAAGACCTTCCAAAGTCAGGTGACACCTCCAAACTGCTTGTTGTTGTCAGGAAAAAATCATGTTTCAAATCTCGTTGAAGATTCTGTTTTACCTGGGCCATAAACTCCTCCATTGATGACTGAGATCGAGATTGAGACTGAGATGACTGAGATAGGTTTGTTTCCATTAATGGTCGCACAGGTCTTCTGAAGTCATCCCTGAAACTAGGCATCTGCTGCTGCTGCTGATGCTGATAAGCACCAGCAGCAGGGCGCATCCTGCTGTTCTCCGATGAAAATAAAGGTTTGACAAGCTGTGATGGGGTATAATATTCCTCATTTGGTGTACACTGCTGCTTGTCATTATAGGTTCTTTCAACAGTCTCCAAGCCGTCTTTCCTCGGTTCCCAGGCGTCAGACAGGACGCTTGACTTGACTTCGTCATGTGTGCGACTTTGCCATGTTTGGCCGCTACCTGGCACATCGCTCCTTATTGGTCCAGATCCCTTGCTTACGTCTGCATGCGTTGTTTTTACAGCATGATCTGAAGATCTGTCCCTCTGACCAACACTAGAGCTGTCATCATTTCTATTCCAAGTACTGGCTGCAACTCGATCATGTGAATGTGGCAGGTTTTGCGTTGTTTTTACAGCATGATCTGAAGATCTGTCCCACTGACCAGCACTAGCGCTGTCATCATTTCTGTTCCAAGGACTGGCTGCAACTTGATCATGTGAATGTGGCACAAAGGAAGCCTGCTGTTCTTCCAGTACACCTTCATCTTTCACGTAACCTTCACCCAAGAATGGGATACTTGAGGGATCGCTTTGCACCTCCCCTGCATATGTTGCCTGCTTTGACCAGAAATCCGAAGGTGTTTTAACCAACCCTTGCGATCGCTGTCCCACAGACCGGTCCGTGGAATACCGATCTGCTGCTTCCACTGAATGCTGGTTCCGCATGACAGTTGATCCAACCGTGGTTGAAAGACTTGCACCTGACCGTTCAGCAGGTTTCAGTCTTGACAAGTCTTGTCCTGGGCTGGTTTTAACTTTTTCAGGTTCGGTCATGTAGCTCTTGAGAAGGTCAAACTGCGCAGAAAGCAGACTACGGACCGAGTCCTTGCTCTTCACTTCCACTTTTGCCGGCTTCTTTGGAGACTTTTCTTCTAAAGGTTTGTCTTGAAGAAGTCGCTGAGCAGCCAGAAGTGTAAGGATCGACGATTTATCTTTCGAGCTCGAAGATGGTGTTTGTGCCAATGCTTTTGTCATATTATTCGCATGCAGAATATTCTGCTCTTCTTTCCACGGCAAGCCTTGACTTCGATAACTCTCGCAACCATTTGCATCTTGTTTATCCAGCTGCCATGAACCGTGTGGACTAGCAAACTCAGAATATGAGCTCAAGTGAGAAGAATACAGGGAGTCTGTTTGAGGTGAAGCAACAGTCATGCTTGAATGATGGCTCTGCGACGAGGAAGTTGTGGCGATAACTGAAGACTTTGGCTGCTTCAGACACGAATGAAGACCAGTCGAGACAGCATCAACATTGGTACCAGTGTATTGATTAGCAGATGACAAAAGATATTTTGCGCTGTCCGTAATTCTTGAAGGACCTTGTACAAAATCAACCTGAAAGACATTACAAAAAATGTAGCAGTATTGTGAACTCAAAATACTAATAATATGAAACAAACATATACATAAACAAACTGCACTCTGAACATGGCTAAAACTGCCTTGGCCCAGCACTGGACATTTGCTGTAGTGGGTCCCATGATCTGGAATGACCTTCCCCCTCTGCTCAGGGCCAAACTAGTGATTGGCTTTTCCTCATCGGTCTCACGTTCCCAAAAGGCATTTCTGTTTCCCCAGAGCTTCTGTGCTGAGAGCGCTTCTGAATAGTTATTCTGCGAGAGGCGCTTTATAAATTTCTAGATACAATACAATACAATAATCAAAATAGATTTCCACTAAAAGCATTTTGCCATTCAACTAACAAAACACGTAGGCTTTAAACAATTGTTGCAAATAATTAATTATACAGCGAAACAGTTTTATTTCAACAGTCTTATCATGTAACAGTGTATCTAAGTTATGTAGGAGATTTGCCCAATAGTAATTGGTGTTTCAAACCTAAGGCACGTTATGACAGTAACTTCATTGATAGTGTGTGAAATGCATTGAGTTTCACAGAAATGTTTAAAATTTCTTGGAAATTTACATCTTTTCATCATTGCAACTTATAATTATACAGTACTCATATGACTTCAGAGATTCACAACTATTATATATGATATACTACAACTTAAATACCTCTGCTTCCAACTGTCTTCTCTGCTTCTCATTATGAAGACGTCCACCCAAGTGAATCGAGTAATGCTGTGTGCAACAGAAACATAACCTTCTCATACATTCTCAGAAATACAATGAAACAACAAGTGTGGCAACAGATCGACACTGTCACAATACTGAAACATTAAGTGGCACAGATGATGGTGGGAAAATAGCACTGTGGTTAGTAGCTCATTTAACACAACTATCCTTGTCACCTGTCTCAATAACACTCTGAACGGAACCAGGAATACACTAAAAATTAGCACACTAAGTTTGAAAACTTAGCTAATTGTTTAGTGTATTCCTCGTTCCTGTTGGGGCATTACTGCAAAAAATTAGCACACTCATTTTTAAATAGTAAGCTAACTTTTTAGTGTATTCATGGCTCCTTTCCGAGTGTTATTGCAACAGGCAACAAGGACAGTTGTGCTGACTGAGTAAGCCTTGATTTCACAGCATATCTTTGCCCAGCTCACAACCTAGGAGGATGAAAACTGCCGATTCCATATGACCTTTGGTTTAACAAGCATGAAACACATCTATAGGTTAAATATGAAGGTAAACTCCCACTCACTCTCCATGTTAAAAACTAGAATGGTTTGCTGCACTGTAAAAATCTCTGCATGAAAAGCTGAATAACTGCTCAGTTATTAACCTCCTTTTTCAGCATCCGTCATCAGCAGTGTCATTCTATGCTTGAATATATTACTGTTTTGCCATACGATGCTGAACTGCAACCTCTCATGCAGGTAGCTGTAACACAATATTAGTTACTTACTTAAGATTTCACCTTCAAAGGTCTGAATTTTCTACCTGATAACTCGTAAATGAAAGATCGCAAACTTCACACCGATGTTTTGACACAGACATGTCTCTTCGTCAGCTGAAATTAAAGTAAAGCAAACACAAGGCAATCAGGTTGCTAATAAAAAATATGTAATGCCTTTATAAAACTAAACCAAAAACACTTGTTCAGACGCATAAGAGAAACAAGACATTGTGGGAATAAAAACATAAAGATTGACCTTGAACTCCAGAAGTAAAACTGGAACTCTACCTCATACTAGATCACGTCCATTCCATCATTTAACCAGCAAACATTTTATGCATCGAACGGTTTAATTTAATTGATCAAATTAAATAATGATACTGAACTAAAAATGTCTTAATAAGTGCATATAAAAAAAAACACTTGTAACATGGATAGCACGATGACCCAGGGGTCGCATAATGCCAATTCAATCAGTGACCTGGAACATCCAGACTGAAAATTGAGGTCAATCATTACAAATCTAAAGTAGTTCAATGTCAAAAGTCTTTTAAATCAGCAAGAATCAAATTAAAAAGCCTCAGATTACACAAAACTTAAAAACCAGGGTTACCTGCCCGATCGTGATCGATTGCCAGAATAAATAACATGGCTGTCCCAGATTTGGACAGAAAACAGCACTGCGACCTTCCACAGTCTTGCTCAAATAAGCAAGTAATGAGTAAAAAACTCAAGTAAGTGTTCAAAATAGAGCACCAAAAGTGTCCACTGTATTATTCAAATTTGGAAACCTTGAAAGAAGGCATTTATATGCATTCTGTAGTTGTCCATGAAAGGAAGCTCGTTTTCATTGTAAATATTATGTTTGAGACTCACTGCTTACTTATTTGAGGGGGAATATGGAAGGTCGCAGCACATTATTGTATGCAAGTCTAAGGCAGCCATAAGACTCGCAGCCATATTGTTTATAATATTGATTGATCCCGAAAGGACGGGTGTTGACCAGTACCAAAACCAGCAAGGTTCACACAAGAAAAATTCCAACATAGTTGAAACCACAATATGGTCTCAGTGGATCCAAACCAACGATTGGATATAAAATTGCAAGAATTAGCCTTTGTAGCCCGCACTGCAGAAGTTTCAACACATACCGTAACTCTTCTAAATTAATTCAAAAATAACAATACTGTGCGTGTATTAAAATTACTCGGCAGGAATCAGTTAAAATGCGCTCGTGAGTAAGCTGGTGCCCTGCGCTTAGCTTAAAAGTAGCGCTTTAAAAGTTGGACTTTACGATTACGATGGTATATGTTGTGTTTGCCGTGGAATCCAGTCGTCGTCTGCCACTTAACCGAAAGATCTCTAAGTCCGGTGTTTGTCAATTATCATGCAAAAGGATCTCAAAAATGAGTGCAGAAATTAAATAGACCTTTAAACGGAATTTTGCGTAAATGCAAGAACTCCGCCTTGTAACACAGGAGTAGAAACACCAATATTAAGTAAAACTTAACATTTTCTTCAAAATGGCAAACCGGAAGCGATAACAAATGCAAGAAGTCAAACAAAACTGTAGACGAGTATGTGAGGCTATGAAGTTTTTTTGAACAGGTTAGGACCGTTAGGCTACTGCAATAATCCTAAATAAATGCTGAATTGTGGCTTCGTAGGCTAATCGTAATCTCAAACTTCTGAAGCGCCAGTCGAAGCCCAAGCGCAGGATACCATCCTATATTCACTAGAGCCTCGTCAAATCTGAGGGAGTTTTTCTAAGAGTAGGCCTAGTCCAAAGTAAGTCCAATAGTCAGTCTTCTTGTCAAGACCTTAAACCTCAAGACCAAGACCAAGACCAAGACTTTGAACCTCGAGACCAAGACCAAGACCAAGACCTTGAACCTCGAGACCAATACCAAGACCAAGACTTTGAACCTCGAGACCAAGACCAAGACCAAGACTTTGAACCTCGAGACCAAGACCAAGACCAAGACTTTGAACCTCAAGACCAACACCGAGACTAAGACCCAAAAAATCCCATTCAGGCCAAGACTTATTTTCCTTACACAAAAAATTGTGGAGTCGATATTTTAATGAAACCGTGAGTCATTTATTTTATTCAAGCAAATTAACTTTAAATGCCGACTGCAGAGAATTCCGAATTCGTATTTACAAAAGACCTTCATGCAAAATATTATTCCAAATGCCTTTTGTATTTTATTTTAAAAAAAACAATTCGTTCAGAGTTTTCTGACCAAGACGTGCCTTGTGGGCCTCACAAAAAGTTCCGCCATGTGAAAAATACTTTCCACAGCTATGTGCTGAAGTCGCTGGCACACACATTAGCTTTTCAAGCACTGGATGTAAATGTACAAATCGTGAGCGTTTCTGAAATCCTCCCATGGTTTATCAGAAACAAGGCTCGGCAGGGCTTCCATGTACAGCATTACTAAGTTGCTGTTGCCGATGGGGTTTCCTGACCGACAAGACTTGCATCCGTCCGTAGATATTTGTTGTAGGTTATGATGCAAACAGGTTTGATAGGTTTTTAAATTCTTGAGTTTTGTTAAATGACTGTTCATATTGACAGCCGGTCTTAGTCTTGGTCTTGCGAGACCAAGACCAAGACTTTGAACCTCAAGACTAAGACCAAGACCTTGAACCTCAAGACCAAGACCAAGACCAAGACTTTTGGTCTCAAGACCAAGACCAAGACTTTTAAAAACGAACTCGAGTGCACTCGAGACCAAGACCTCGGTCTCGAGGACAACAAGTCTGCCAATAGTCCAGTTATCATGGGTGACAGATCAAGAGGAGGTAGAGCAGCTGTTAAGGCGGGTGCCGTTTATATAGGCCTAGGTCGAGAAGAACTGGAAGACGGAGGATCAGAAAAGTCAGGGCAGGAGTTCTTGAAAGGTGAGACTTCAAGTTTAATTGGAAAGCCCCAGGGTGATAGAAGGATGAGGTGGATGCAGAACGGGTTGGAATGAATCGATCGAATTTGCGGAACTCAGAGGGGAGATCGTTCCATGCAGAGGCGTACGTGGTGCTGTGTAGATTATGGCGATCGGTTGGAGAACTCAGCTAGGTCCGCTTACAGAAATTCCGGGCCCCTAGGCAGAGCAGCCAAGGGCCCTAGGCACAGCAGTCGCGGGCCCCTATAGGCAGGACAGTCATGACGGTCCCCTATAGGCAGAGCAGTCACGGGCCTCTAAACTATATATATCTTTAAGCTTTATATAAATAGGCCTATAATATCGTATGGTTGTACGAAAAAATAAAAAAAACAATTTGAAATACAAAAGTGGGGGTACGATCGTACGATATTGTATTTACAACTGTTAGGCCCTATTTTATTCAGATGCTTGAAGTTTAAACTGAATGTATTGTCGCGTAACTACTACTTCCAGGTGACCGGACTTCTGTAAGGAGTTTCCGATAAGGCAGCCGACGGCTCGTGTCGCGACCCAGGATGCCTCACGACCGTCGCTAATATCCGTTGAGCTCGGCTTCGGCTTTTTGGCCGAAGACTTAAAATCAGAAAAGACCGTATTTCGCTGTAAAGTTAAACTCTTTTATTTCACAACGACCGAAATTCTTCTTTATTCGACACTGTACGTCAAATAATATATCAAACTAGCGCTTGAAAACTTGTAAGATCACGAAGAGTACGATAACGATCCAGACGAACATCCACGAGCGAGCGAACCACGAAGAACAGAACCCAACACGCACGAAAAGACGAAAAGCACGCTTGCTCTATACAAGGTCCTTATATAGCGTTTCCAGGCGAACATTCAGACTACTGGCGAACATAAATCAAGCCAAGCGAACAGGCGAAATCTCGCCACCAACAGGCGAACCTTAAAAGCGAACAAATCTATCTGTCAGACCATCAAACACAGGCAAATACTATCTAAAAGTTAGCCGGAAATGGCACGGCGAAAGTATAAAGTTCGACACAACGTCCAATTGTTCTGGCGAACACTAAAAAGTTCGCCACCGCCTTGGCGTACATACATATTTATCAAGGCCCATACCGGCCAACAAAACACCCGAAAGTTCGCCACACGCGGAAACCTATTTCCGTCACAGTATACTATAGTTAAGTGTCAGATAATATATTTAAATATGCATAAATCATAAAGTTTGTATAACTGATTATAATATTTTTCATAAGCTGATTGCGGGCCTGGCCCTGACCCCTAAAAATCGCCGGACCTCTGGCATTTGCCCTCTGCCCTCTCTCAGCGGGCCTGTATCTAATTAGGCCTATCGTCTAATTAGGCCTACCGCAAATAATCAATCGATGCAAAAGCTGTTTCGCGTGAATAAATTGTACAAGATCTTCGCTCTGTCTGAGAATTGAACCCACACACTGTTGGTGATCAGATTGGCTCTCGAGCTATCGGCTCTCATAGCGCTATACAAATTTGGAAATTGCAAAGGTAAGGTCCGGCAGAGTGGACTCGCAGAAATATTTTTGCCTCGGATTTTTTAGTATTATTATTATAAGTATTATTTCAGTTGTTAATTACATAATCACTATAATAATTACTACCGTATTTATTACAGCAGTATGGGAATAAAGTTTACACGCGTGTAAATTACGCCATTTATAAGACTCTCACGGCGCTCAATAAACGATGACGTCATTTTCGACTGTTGATTAAATTATTTCGGTGGCGTCATCGTCATTGTCGATTGATATCCGCCTTGGTTGGCGATTCTCAGCGATTTTTTGGCTACCGATACGATTATTTTCGTGACTTTCGTCTATTCTCGATAATATTCGAGATTGGGAAATGTTCTGTCGAATGTCTCGAAGTCGTTTCTTCACTGGTCGGTCCGGCGATCAAGAAGATCTTGTGGAAGGCGTGGATGTGGTTTTCCGAGAAGACTCCTGTCCCATCCGACCCAGGTAAGCCAGGTCAAATTGTGTTGAGAATTGGGCTATGAATGATGTCGGGGATTGAAGCGATGCTTCGGCTGATTTTACTTTTGCCCTACCCGATCAATGGAGGCTGCAGAACCGATCGATGTTGTCAAGATAACTTGTGGTTGATGTTGTGCGCTGTGGTGAGGACGATGCTGCGGCTGCCGGCGAATTCAATTGTTCTCCAACTCTCCCAGAGACCAATGTTTCTGATGAAAGGGTTGCGACTGATGACGATTATCATGACGTGTTTGATGACGGTTGCATTACTGAGATAGGCCTAACAAATGCGGACGTGCGCTCTGCTCCTGCAAATATAGGGCCATGTATGTATATGATCTGTGTAGGATTGTAGGTATCATGTATGCATGTATAAGTATGTATGTGCGTATGTATATATGTGTGTGTATGTATATGTGCCTGCGTATGTATGTAGGTATGTATGTATGCATGTATGTATGTATGCATGCATGTATGTATGCATGCATATATGTATATATGTATGCATGCATATATGTATGTGTGTAACCGTGTATGTATGCAGTTATGCATGTATGTGTATGTACATGCGTATGTATGTATGTATGCATGTACGTACGTACATACATATGTATGTATGTATGTATGCATGTATGTATATGGGTATGTGTATATGTATGCATGTATGTATATATGTATTCATATATGTATATATATATATGCATGTGTGCATGTGTTTGTATATGCGTATGTATGTATGTATGTGTGTATTTGTGTATGTGTATGTATATGCGTATGTATTGCACCTCTGAGTAGACCCCTTTAAACAGGTGCTATGTAAATTCTCGAATGAACTCGAATGAATATGTATGCATGTATGGATGTATGCATGCATGCATATATGTATGTGTGTATGTATGCATTTATGCAAGCATGTGCATGTACATGCGCATGTATGCAAGGATGTATGTGTTTACGTATACGTACGTGGTCTATGAAGTAACAACAGTGAACGACGAGAACACGGGGAGTTGGCACAAGGTGCGTCAGGCTCTGCGCGATCATTTCTGCGTCTGCCCAGGTCTCGTCGTCAACCTCCTCCACTGCATCAAACTCGACCCCAGTCGCGAGATTAACGAGGCAACGTTCGGCGTCCAAGAAGCCATCGACGTCTACGATTCCACTCATAAATCGAGACAGAGAGGACCGCCATCCTCCTCATCCTCAACTGTATCCTTAACACCCTCATCCTCATCAACCACATCTTCATTCTCATCCTCTTGCTGAACCTCATCCTCAGCATCCTCATCCCATGCAGCTTCATCCTAAGCATCCTCATCATCATCACCCTCGGTATCGTCATCCTCAGCATCATCATCCTCAGCATCCTCATCCTCATCCTCAGCATCCTCATCCTCATCCTCAGCATCGTCCTCCTCTTAATTATTATTATTAATTACGCATACCCATTACACATCTTTATTGTTCGAATTTTTCCAACTATTATTATTATTACTAGAGTATTTGCCCGTCATATGAAAAAGATAAAGAATGGATTGATCGGAAGAGAAAAGAATTTGTTTATTTGAATGCTTGATTATAAGTCACACTGCGAGTGAAAATTCCTTGACAGTCGGTTTTCTTGATGAGTACTTCGATGTTGTTTCCGGTGATAATGCGCGTCAGTCTCACGTCTTTGCCTGTGACCAATCGATGTTTAGGCTAATCAGTCTTCGCCTCGTCCTTGCTCCTCCTCCCCCACAATCTCCCGTCAATCTTCCGTCGGATCGTGCGCCATATTGAGGGAGTGATGCCGGGAGGGCGGGAGCGATGCCGGGAGGGAGGGAGAGAGGGAGCGGGATGTGGGAGCGACTGAGACAGAGCGAGATGAAGAGCCTTAGGGAGGTTGGCCAACGGCCTCTCAAGCATGGTTAGCAGAATCAGTTACATTCCACACATTCCACAGTGTTTATTGTAGGACACACAGATCTGGGAAACTATATAAGAGATTATTTTAACGCCCGAGGTTAAAATAATCCTTCCGGCTCTTAGAGACTATCCGAAGAGCTTGGTCGTTCTAGAGTTTAGCCGCAGACCTCTAGAGTCTACATCTAATTTTTATTTTTCTTGAGACTTGACACGTTTTGGTTACGTGGGAACCAAAATAATATGTTCTGCAATTTGTGTTATATTGGTAAAAAGAAATTTCTATTGGACTTCCTTTGTGGCGAACTACTTGTAGGAGGCTATGCGTGAAAATTGGCGACCACCCGCGAAATTCTGTCTGACAGAACTGATGTCTTCACTCGATGGAACACAAATCGATCCAGGAGAGACACCGAATATCCAGTTGACCGACACTCGAACAGCAGGTAGGCCTAAGTTTGAGTTTGTATGAAAATTTGCGACGAATCCAGTAGAGCGGTTGACGATATAGGGCCTACTGAGTAGCTGAGTCAAGGTCAGTATTATAAATAAGAGTCAGGATCAGGATTTATTTACATTATCTTTATTCTGCCATTGTGTATTAAAACGCAAATATTTATTTCAAGCGGAATTATGACGCTTAGTGCTCGAGTTTGTATGGCTGTGCTCGGTAGTGTGGTGGTTGGCGTGGCGGACGGTCAATCGAGAGATCTGGGGTTCAGATCCCCGCCCGGGCAGAAATTTGATGCAAGACTTCTCCTCCACCTGCGTCCATAGCCTATTCAGATATCAATGAGTAGGATTGATCGTGCACTATCGTTGCGAAAATAAGACCACGAGGCAGAGGACTGGCCACCCGCCCTCATATGCAGAGGAAAAGAAAATGAAGTCGCTAACTTCATGCCCATGGTTGCCTCAGGGCTAGCTTAAAGGACTGCTCTTCTTCTTATTCTTTTTTTTACGTTCTTTACCATATCATGGGTTTCATTTAGTTTCATTGGGTAGGCCCTAGAATTCGTTCCATGTTATTTGGTTTCATTAGGCATTTCTATGTTTCATTGGGTGTTATTGGATTCCAGTTGTTGTCAAAACAAAACCGTCACTGTTACTTCAGCCTATTACGAGATTCGCACACTGAAGATTGAAACAAAATTAAATTTATCATAATTATTTCTGATAATGTTGAATATGCACATTTCGATATAGCCGCTCTACAGAGATTATGTAAGATATTATGACCATTTTACAGTTCCTCGATCACTGAATCCTTCGGTATTGGCCTACTTTGTCAGCCTCTGTAGCGGATCCCGTCTTTTGCAGACTTGGTGCCAGAATATGGCAGGGTTGGATTGTTGGATACACGATCATGCCTCTGAGATTTACTCTTTGTATTCTAGTCATAACTGAATGTATAGCGCGTAAACCTGGTATTTGAGCTTATACCCAGC
>OY744617.1:22152167-22189667 GCA_963556255.1 Allolobophora icterica
CAACCCCAACAGCAATGTAATATGGAAACCATATGGGCTTCATATGGGATGCCATATGTCAGGGATCTCTAGATTCATCTGGTTTGCACCCGACAGCCCATATTGAATGCATATGTGCAAGCCATCTGGGCTTCATATTGTATGCATATGGTATCTATATGGCACCACGTCATCTAAACCATATGTATGCCATATAGATACCAGATCTTTACCAATCTGCATTCTATATAGAATCTATATTGTTTCTATATGTAACTAGCTGATCTATGCCATAAGTTTACCATATAGATACAAGATCCTTACCAATCTGCATTCTATATAGAATCCATATTGTTTCTACATGTAACTAGCTGATCTACAAAGTATGTATGCCATATGCGATCCAATATGGCAGGGATCCCTAGATTCATCTGGTTTGCACCCGACAGCCCATATTGAATGCATATGTCCAAGCCATCTGTCCTTCAAATGGTATCCATACGTCATACATATGGCACAAGATGATCTATGCCATATGTTTACCACATAGATACAAGATCCTTTGCCAATCTGCATTCTATATAGAATCCATATTGTTTCTATATGTAGCTAGCTGGTCTATGCCATATGTATACAATATAGATACCAGATCCTTTACCAATCCGCATACTATATAGAATCTATATTGTTTCTATATGTAACTAGCTGATCTACAACATATGTATGCCATATGCGATCCAATATGGCAGGGATCCCTAGATTCATCTGGTTTGCACCCGACAGCCCATATTGAATGCATATGTCCAAGCCATCTGGGCTTCAAATGGTATCCATATGTCATGCATATGGCACCAGGTGATCTATGCCATATGTTTACCATATAGATACCAGATCCTTTACCAATGTGCATACTATATAGAATCTATATTGTTTCTATATGCAACTAGCTGATCTATGCCATATGTATTCAATATAGATACCAGATCCTTTACCAATCTGCATACTATATAGAATGTATATTGTTTCTATATGTAACTAGCTGATCTATGCCATATGTATACAATATAGATACCAGATCCTTTACCAATCTGCATACTATATAGAATCTATATCGTTTCTATATGTAACTAGCTGATCTATGCCATATGTATTCAATATAGATACCAGATCCTTTACCAATCTGCATACTATATAGAATCTATAAAGTTTCTATATGTAACTAGGTGGTTTACACCATATGTTTGCTATATAGATACCAGATGATGTACCAATCTGCATGCCATATGCAATATATATATAGTTCCTATATATAACTAGCTTATCTACACCACATGTATACTATACAGATACCAAATGGTTTAGCAATCTGCATGCTAAACAGTAAACCATCTGTGGTCTATATAGCATCCATATGCATGCATCTTCTGTAAGTAATCAGGACATCTACAACATATGCACAACATATAAAACACATGTAGTCTGCTTATGTAGTTTCCATTTTGAATAAACTTTATTTCACCACATATGAGCAACACAAAATAACACCCTCTATACAAAGGAGAAATAACAGAAAAAATATACACATCAGTGATAAAAAATAAGCAGCTCAACTACCTGATAAGCAAATGCCTTTCATAAACATTTATCCTTAAGTCACCAATGTTAACATTTTTCAATATATCATAGATTTCACAAAGTATCTTTTTGTTGTTGAACAAATAATGCTTGTAGTTCATTTAGTAGTTTTAGTACTGTAGAGGTCCGCAAAGGTTCACCAGTCACTCTGGTACAGAGTACAGAGTAAAGCAGGGAGGCGACCTGACCGACGACTCTGATGAGCGTAGACTCGGATCCGACCTGGGCTGGTGAACCAAAGTCCTCCGTGCCCACCTTCTCGTGGTGCGGACCGTTAGTACCCTTCCTAGGAAGTACTCTTCCTAGGAGGGGGAACGAACGGGCACGGCAGGCAAAACCAGGGGAAGGCAATGGCAAACCACCCCTGTTAATCATGCCAAGAAAATCGCCATGCCACACACCAAACCACGCCGATGGTCGCGGATGGAGGGACTCCCAGGCCGGGGCGCTGAGGTGGGGCTCCCAGGCCAAAGCGCGACTCAAGGGCTACTGGGAGAGGTGGCAAGACGGCAACGGAGACTGTGTGGCATGACGATCGCTAGGGCTCCTAGAGCCGACGGCACAAGGAGACAAGGAGTACTGTAGATTAACGGTTCCACAACATATGGTTCACGACAAATGGTTCATGGACAAATGGTTCACAATCTTCCAGCTTCTAGGTTGTGTTTTGTTTACATTGGACTACGAAAAAGCATTTGAGCTCTATTTTCATCAAACTAGAGGCTGGATGAGCGATGAAAATATAGCTCAAACTAGAAGCTGGATCAGCGATGATGAAAATATAGCTCAAACTAGGAGCTGGAAGATCGATGAAAATAGAGTTCAAACTAGAAGCCTGATTCTCGATGAAAATATAGCTCAAACTAGAGGCTGGATGATCGTGAACCATTTGTCTGGAACCATTTCTCATGACACCATTAACTTGGACAATACTGCCTAACATCAAAGTCAGCCTGAAGCAGTAAACAACCAACATATATGAAAGCACCCATCAATCATTGTGTTATTTACTTTCAAAAACCTTCAAAATATTCTGTTCCATGCATTTGTCAACCTTGCATACTTACTGATGGTAAATGAAATACATTCACATGTAAATACAAGTAGTGGCACACAATGTGTTTTGAATAAATGCAACAGAACAATTTCATCCATGTGTCGTTTAAAAAGCTATTATTATCAGACTTGTAAAATTTTCAAATTATTTCACTTAGGCTCAGTTTAAACCACTGGCGTAAACTTGTCCAAAATATTGAGGGCATTTCGTTATTCATTCTACACTTTTTGCATTAAATGTACAGTCCATCTCAATTATTTGGGGGCACGTGCCCCGGCTGCCCTCCCAGAGTCTACGCCTATGGTTTAAACTGTCTCCAGCAGTCAAAATGACATTTGCACATTAATTGTCACAGTATAATTGCTAAGTATTTTGCTTTTCAACACATGGCAAACTCAAACCCTAATGGCAAACGCATACACAAATATTTATGGGCACCAACTATCCTGAGCACCACAGATTTTGTTATACCGAACTTCATATCCATATAGGATACTCTAATTCACAAGTAACAATTATTTTCTACATAGAAGTCATTCTATCTATCAGATTAACAGTGTAATCCACAAAAACAACAAATAGGATAGGGATAACACCCCTCCTTGTCTGACACTGCAAACTAATTTGAATATTCTAGAAAATACACAATTCCATCCTACAGCTGCAACCATCTACTAAACCAGTGTATCAAACTTATCAAAAATCTGTGTGGAATATTCTTCATCATTACTTTCAAACACAAACATTTTCATTTACTCAACAGTAGACCTCAAGTTCTGTATAAATTGCTCTATCGCAACCAGTTTTCTTCATGAATCCAGACTGAAGGCCAGAAGAACACAGATAACAGCTATACAGCTCAAAAAGACACACCTCAAACTTCGCAATATTTCCACTAAGTGTTATATCACAGTAGCTGCTACAAGACAGACCACATCTTTAGTTTTCACAGGAGGAATTATTACGCCTCAACCAAAATCATTGGTACAAAATATCCATAATGCACTCTGCTGCAAATAGTAATGTTAGCAAAGACCTAACTGTATTGGGTGAGTACAGAACAGTTGTTCAGGTTCTATGGCATGCCATCAAAACCTGCAGCTTTACCGCATTTCAGTTCACATAAACATCTGATAAGGTTGAGATCTATAGCTCTGATGTCTTCTTGACCAGCCTAATATTTTATAAATTTATATACTCAAGTATGCACCTCACAAATTCATCACTCAATTTCTTAATTGTAAAATATAAAAATTGAGGTTATAAGAACACAATATGCAGAGAAGTATTACACCCCTTAATGCACACTATGCCCACAAATTAAAACACCAAAGCAATAAAATAAGTAACCAAGACATTCCAATTAATGATCACCAACTTAACAGTGCCCATCGAATTGTTGATTGGTTAATATCATATTAATACAGTTTTACAGCTATCAAAAACATAAGTTGATGAAGAGGTCATTAACGTCAACCAAAAAGAAGTCCGACTAACCGCCTCGTGACAAGAAATGACACAGACAAGAAAAGAACACATGTTCCCTCAAGATTGAATGCAATCCTGTGTCCAACATAAGAGTTTATTCTGGGGCATGTTCCTCAGAGTTACAGTGATATCCTAGCTGCAATCGATCATGCTGTCGTCAGACTAGGTTGATTTCTCTTTCTCTGTCATCAGAGTTTGTAAAGACTGCAGCACATTTAAGTCAGACTTCATTGTCCGTTACTGGCAAACTTCATGTTTTACGGCTCCTACAATGCAACAAAAAGTTAACACAAAATTAAAAACCAGATGCTTCACCCCAAAAAAGAAGTTAATTATTGACAATGATTGAGCACAGAGCACTTTTTCAGAAGAGTTGTAAGAATAATGTCAAGGAAACAGCTTTCATAGGTGAAGAAAAAATGAGTTCATTAAGAAATGAATACACAGCAGAGTATGAATTTAACTTTTTCTGATGTTTATTAATTAATTCAATTACATTACACACGTATAATTATATAAGTATGTATCAGACATAACTAAATATATATATACATATAACTGTAATTAGTAACTTCTACTGTGCCGGTGTCTTAAGCACAAAGCATCAACCGATGGCACATCAAACCAAGCCTAATATTATCAGGTCAATATCCAGAAGATCAGTCCATAAGACAGAGATACAGCCTATGATGGATAAGCAATTTGAAAGAGGTAAGTTTTAAGTTGAGAACGAAATGACACAAGGGGCTGGCTGGACAGAGTAAAAAGACACAGGGGCAGAATTATAAAAAATAGGTCCAGCAACCAAAAAACTCATTCACCAAAAACAGTTCTTCATTTTGGTATGACCCCACAAAGATAATGACCTCGCTGAATAATGACAAGTCTGGAGAATAAGAACTGGTTTTAAGTATTGTTGCTGGCCAGAATTTGTAAACCATGAGACCCAATTTGAAAATAATTCTTTGCTGAACAGGAAGCCAATGCAAAGATTTCAGCACATGGGTTATATGTTCAAATTTGGATGTATTAGTTATGACTCTAGCCAGAGTTCTTAAATCTCAGCAGCTTAGGCATGTTTCACCCATTGATACTAGTAAGAAGAGAGCTACAGTAATCTAGGCAACTGGCAACCAGAGATATCCTTGCAGACGAATGTCACGAATGAACGTATATGACGACTTACAAATACTGTTTACACGACCAGTGAGAGACATGGTAGAAATGAAAACAATGCCTAAGTTACAAGAAGCGTCTGCCAGCTTAACAAATTGAGTCACCCAGTTTCAATGACTAAAGCTGATCATATTTTTAAAGCTGCTGTGGAGTGCCCTGTAACAGAAGTTCATTGTTTGATCAGTTAGAGTTTAGAGGCCACCACCCAAGACTTTAAGTTGCAAGACTTTAAGGACCATGACAGACTGTCAAATGAAAATGTAGATTTTAGTATCACCGGCATAGAAATGATAGCCCAGCGAATGATTTTCCAGCACTGTGCCAAGTGGTATGAAATATAAACAAAAGAGGACCAAGCACAAAACCCTGTGGCACACCACATGCCAACAAAGTCCTAGATGAATAATTACCATTTAAATACACTGAGTGCATGGACTAAGGTAAGTAATAAACCAATTTAGTGCAGGACCAGATATCCCAAAGCAGTGCTTGAGACGATGAAGATGTAGCAAATGTAACAGACAAGTCATGTAGAACAAGTGCTGTTACCTTACCCCGTCCACTGAACATACGATGTCATTATGAACAGTAAGAAGTGCAGATTCCGTTGAGTGAAACTTAGGATATGCAGTCTGAAAACGGGAGATGAGTTTGATGATAGATGAGTTTGCATGCATTCAAGGATTTTAAATGTAAAATTCAAGGTTGAGATTGGCCTGTAATTTGAGAGGCAAGAGAAGGTTTCTTAAGCAGAGGATGAACTATGGCTGAGCAAATGCAGATGGAAGGCATCCCTCGTGCAAATTGATAATCAGTGTAATATATGTTACAGGACATATATTACAGACCCAGGACATCAGAGCACTCTTTAGAAACCAAGTAGGAATGGTGTCAAGACCGGTTTTGTTAGGCAGTTGGCAGAAAGTAGTCCATGATAGGAGGTGTAGAATTTGGATGGAAGAATTTGTCAATGAAAAGAAACTGACCATTTTGTCTGAAAACAGGTCAAGAATTTACATATTCCTATACATATATATTACATGTATTATAAAACCTTATACATGTTTATGCATTTAACTGTTATATATATATATATATATATATATATATAATATGGATACATGTTTACACATACATATGTCAAAAAATTAAATCCACATGATTATTTTACCCATATAAGAAGAGCAGTCCTTTAAGCTAGCCCTGAGGCAACCATAGCTATGAACTGTTGGCAACTTCATTTTTTTAGCCTCAACCAATCCTCTCCCTCACCATCTCATTTTCCCACTGACCATGTGTGATCAGTGTTCTCATTATAGCCGAGTTGGCTAGGGGCACAGGTTGAACAGAAATCATGAACTAAATGTCTGCCCTGACGGGGATTTGAAACCTCAACCTCTCGATTGGCAGTCTAGGACGCTAATCACTACACTATTGAGCACACTATATATAAATATGTGTGTATATATATGCCAGTTTTTATGTGTATAAGTGTGTCAGCATTTGAATGAAAATCCATCATAAGATCCTTAGAATAGCATGAATGCAGAACATCAGGAATGAGGAATTATACAGAAAAATCAGTCTGACCTAAAATCTCAAGCAAAGAGTTTTTTGGATAAAGCTCAGGCTGTTTGGACATATCTGCAGAATGAAGGGGGCAAAAAATTAAAACTTTGGTTTATGGAATAATGGAACGCAGAAACTCAAGAGGAAGACCTAACAGAGAATGGACAGATGACATTGAAGAATGGTGTGGAGCAAGTCTCCATGAGCTGGGCCACTTGGCACTGGACAGGAGTGGAGAGATATCGTCAGGAGGGCATCAGACACCTATGGGCGCTGAGCCCACGGTTATTGATGATGATGATACGTATATAATTGTATATGCATACACAAATAAAAATTAATGTATATATATACATAATAAATACATACATATCAACATCTATTTCTGACATAAGAATTTTAAAAAATCCACCAACATTTAGTATTTTAACAAAGCAGAAACATAAAAAATTATATACACATAGATAAGCAGAAATATGTAGTTATTCACCCAAGTCACAGAAAAATGTCATCAGGTTTAATACTATTGCAGCCTACAGACTTCTGAAACAGTTGGGGAATTTTCTGTATTTAATTTAATAAATCCTGTACTTGAAACTTTCAAATATTAAAAGTCCAACATAGTTTGAAGAGGCAGTCAATACCATCAATAACTGTTGGCCAGTCTTGATCAGTTCAGTCCTTGCAGTACTTGTTCTCAAAACTTTATATGAAAAAAGTTTTTTTAAATGCAAACATACAGCATATGAACTTACAGGATTTTAAGGATACTCAGATAGGTTACCAGTCAGCTTTTAGTCATTAGCTCATATGGTTTGGACATTTTGGCATTTCTCCTGTGGTGACCAGAATTAGATGGATAATTGTTAAAATTGAGCCAACAATATTCAAAACTTTACTGCTAAGCATAAGTTTTGTCAAAAAACTGCACGGTGACTTCAAATGGTGAAAGTGATTGTTTCTTCTGCTAAAAAGCAGCAACGCTTTTCTCGAGAAAACTATATGAGCCAGTGTTTAGCGCATTGATTGTGCCTGCATGTAACACACCTGTTGAACACGTTTTTAGTTATAGATCAAATATGAGTGACAAGAAGCCAAGAAGCCACATCGTCAATATTTCTGTAGAGCAATTCTAAATAAGTGCATGTGACTTACGACATTGAAGATTTAGCCTCAGTTGTTAAATAATAAACATCTGCTTGCCTCGTGAGATGGTTACTGTGTTGGGACCTTCAGCAAGACCTTCGACCACAATTAGATATTAGATATGGCACTTAGTAAATGCATAATAATAATAATAATAATAATAATAATAATAATAATAATTGCTCAATAGTAGCTATACTCTGTCACAACCATGTGTGTATTATATATTTGCAGTGCCTGTGAAAGTTGTGGGAAAATAGAAGCCATTTTGTTAGAGCGCTTGCCAAGCAACCCGAAGAGTATGCGTCCACGGCTACAGAGATGGTGACTGTGTATGGACCTTCAGCAAGTCCTTCAATCACATTGCTCAGTGCCATCGACTGATGCTTGATCACTAGATACGGCACTTAATAAATGGATAGCAATAATAATAATAATAATAATTCCTGAATATGAGCTATGCTCCATATTCTGAAACAGCCTCGTGTGTGTAGTTTAACCATGTTGTTTCTTAGCATTACCTTTATCCTTGGTCCAGGACTGGGAAAACCAAAAACACTGCAGCAGTTAACAACCATGGGCCCATGTCAGTTGCCAAACATGGCACATTGCAGGCCAATTCAGCACCCAGCTGTCTTCTGCATTGTCTTCATATATACCTGCCATGCTACCATACATTTTTAATCAAAGAAATTTTACTCTAGTAATGTGATCCCACATAAAAGATAATAAAAACCTATTAAGATAAAAAATTTCATTCATACACATATTTACATGGAAACAATATACATCGAAATAAATATACATTAAAACAACTACACATACATACATACATACATACATACATACATACATACATATATAAAGACACACAGACATAGTTACATTCAAACGTGCATACATGCACACATACATACAATACAGCTATAATTTGATAATGCTCTCCTTACGAAATTCTGAAGTGCACATTGAAGCCGGGTGACCATTAAAACACCGGAAGGGCCAAGTTTTCAGTTTAGAGTGAAAGACAGTCTCGCTACGAAAATTGCGAGCATGAATAGGTAGAGAATTCTCGATGGAGGGAATGGCAACTGAGAATGAATGCGCCGGGCAAAGACAAGACATGTACGAGGAATAACAGGCTTTCCAGCAGATGCTGATCGAAAAAAGGATCGACCTTAAACAGAGTTGCTTGCAAGGTGTGACCATGAAAGATAAGTAAAATGACAGATGATATGCACATGCTCTGTACATGAGGAGTGCCAAAGGACCGTGCAAGACTAAATAGGATACAGTGATCCACACAGTCAAATAACAGAAGAGGTATTTTGAAAGTTAAAGTTGATACGTACACATATACATGCACATATACATACATGCACATATACATACATACATACATACATACATGGGTAATCACGCAGACTGAGTGCCTGTATATATAAACAATATGGCTGACACTGACTTTGCTTAACAGAGAACCGCTACCTACATGCCACATATCATAAGGCAATTCGCTATAAGTAAGTAAAAAACATTTACTTAATTAAATACGACTCACAAAATGTGATTGAACAACAGCCAAAAAAATGGGAAGCTAAGCGGTACAAATGGGTAGCTAAATATCCATGTCATAGGTAACTAGCCCCAGGTGGTCCGATAGAGCAGACTGGCTTAAAATACTATTGTAGCTGAGCAAATTATGGCCATTGTCCAGTAACAATGCGTTTACTCGTATTTAGGCAACGAGCTGACAACCTTATGCGGTGGAACATGATCCAAATTGCTGATATTAAACACCAGACTCTGGTCACATCACATGAAGAAACATTGTTACTTGGAATTAACAAGACACTGGCGACTCTATCACTCTGGCCAAATACGGCCCAATGAGCAAGTGTCAACACCAATTAGGAACAAGACATTGCTCATGTAAGACGTATATAGTTCAATCATGACTATCAGGGACAACGGTGGCCAGGTGTTGTAAGAATTACAGGTATGGTGTATTAGCTATTGGGGCATTTCACCTTTGCCACCAAGTCAAATCATAAATATATCCAAACAAAATCATCAACCAAATAATCTAACACGTTGTACCCATGCAAAACTTCAGCCAGTTGGCAGTTTTGTTTCATAATTACTCTACTCTCTAAACACCCCATACACTGCATTGCACATCTGAAACTACAAACTTGACTGTTAAAAAAGAGTAAATTTCTTACCAATTTGAGTGGATTAAAGCGATAAGTTTTAATGTCCTCTTGAAAGCTCACAATTAGCCTATAAGGAAAAGCAAAAGAAACAAAAGATTATAAACAGAAATTAGAATCATTACAGAAATGCCATTTACTTCTCTACCGTCGTAAGAATTACACCCACCATTAATCAATAATGAAACTAATGAAATGCAACTTATAATGTTTACAAAGGAAAAATTCTCGATTTTTATTTTTTGCTATAAATATTCGCCAACATCATTTTCAGACAACAAATTAGCACTAAAACGCTATCGCACAGGGCTCTTGTGCACTGTATGGGGGTTTCTGTTGGCGAGACTCCAGTATATTCGATGGTCGCCATCTATCACCAGAGTAAATAGGGGCTCGGGCCAATGTGTGCTCACTTCGACGTAACCTAGAGGAAACACTCAATTCCTCAGTCAGTTCTGGTTTTGAATCTGCTCCGTCTTAGTACCAGATGGCCATTGGTGACATTCGTGATCTCCGAGCATGAGATAAGTGTCGCCCCTGGCGGTCTCTCAGGTTTCTTTTGTGCTTCTCACTATTAATTTCCTCGCCTTTCAAAGGGGTTTTCAGTCTGACCAAACTCGGGGATTGACGTTACTTTCCACTTCTGGGATTCGAACCCTCGATGAATGACATGATACCTCACCCTAACTTGAGGAATTCTCAACTCTCTCAGTTAGGATCTCACGCGAGTATTGCATAAATAAATTCCTCCCTTGCTACTGATTTTAACATGATATAGTCCAAAATTTGATTTGGCCCATGATAAATAAATTCAATTATTTAAAATCAAATTTCACATTGAACTACACAGAAATGAATCATAATCTGTCCACATTCGAGAATCATCTTTCTACTCTAAATGCTCTATATCGACAGAATATCAATGCAGTATATCTTAATTAATCACACGTCACTGTATTTCTCCACTGCCAACATGTGGCCCGCAAACCGATTTTAAATGGCCCACCTCAGCTGATTACAAGCCGCAAATAAAAAGAATTGAATGCACAATTCAAGGCCAAATATCTGACTGAAACATGCTTGAACATTTATTATTAATAATTAATTAAGATTAATAATAATAATAATATTCATTTATTAAATTCAAAAAGAAAAGTATGCAGTAAAATTACATGATATAGTAGTAACAGATGACAACAAGTTTAACCGGAGTCGAATTTAACTGCATGTCAGCCTGCAAGTCGTCCATCTGTCCTACTGCTAATAACAGATGATAATAAGTTTAAAAGGAGTCGAATTTAACTGTATGGCAGCCTGCAGGTCGCCCATCTGTCCCACTGCTCATTTTACATTTGCTCCCTAGGGAGTGTAGGGGTGAAAAGGCTAAATCAACCTTTACGGGGCTAGCGGGTATCGAACCCGCGTCCTTCTAATCTTCGTGCCAACCATCTCCCCACCGAGTGATATTGATATACTATATTGCACTGAACTATATAAAGCATGTCATCATACATGCTGTTATTCATTGATCATTGCATAATTATTGCCATAATAAATTGTAAGGCAGTTAATAATTATCAATAAATTGTAGTCTTTGCTTTTGAGTTTACTGGTGCGGCCCTCGGCTTCAATAATTATTTTTTCGGTGGCCCACGTTGCCAAAAAGGTTGGACAGCACTGCTCTACTGTATCTAACCAATACACGGAACGAAGCTAAAAAAATTTAACTAGGGATTATAAGGGAAATCAGAATATCGGGCCCAACATAATCTGGAGCACTTGGTTTCTAAGGAAATTTCGTTCAGGAGAGAAAATTTATACTGCCTGAACATTTTTACAGAAGAACTCCTGTGTGTTAACGAGGGCTAGCGGCAAGACCGTTCTTACCTCTGAAAATGGCGGATCTCTCACGCGATGCTTTTCGAAGATCACAATTTCGGCAAAAATCTTCAAATGGACCAAACAAATTCCATCTGAAGTTCCAAGACCGAACCTCTCAGTTTACCGTTAAATTCAACTACACAAATTCGATTTACTCTTGAAATTTGCCTCCGAGAAATTCCTTGAAACCAACTCTACCCGCCATCGACCTCTTTATGCCCGCACGGCCATCGTCCACAATAATTAGCGCCGCCTAGTGACAACATTTATATAGCGCATATCTTAGCAGGTCTGATAACCTAGCAAGAAACCTGTAGCAGGCTATTCTGTTACAGTACATTTGGTTATAATAATAATTAATGACACTAGTTTATATTGTAAAACATCAATTGATTCTCTTTTTCCAGCTAGGCCCTATACAGTTACCGTAATACACTAAGCTTCTTCATGGGGGGCCCGATAGCGCATTGGATAACATCTGGCGTAGAGTGCGAGAGGTACAGAAATCGAGTCCCATAGGCGGACATGCTTTGTAGGCTGCAATTTGCGCCGTGTATTGCAGGCTGTCTGTTCTGTTATAGTAGTTAAGATTTATCGCATAACATGTACTGATTTGTAGGCCTAATCATACTGTGTTGTTGTCAGTTTGAAGATATTAAACGAAGATTATTATTATTATTATTATTATTATTATTATTATTATTATTATTATGACATATAGTGTCGTTAAACAGAAGTTTACTCTCGCTTTTTATTAGAGTGAAATCGTAGTTAAAAATCTATTCAAGAAACCTGGTCAAAAGCTTATAGGCAAGGGAAGAGAGGTCAGATTATGGGGGGAGGGGGAGGGGAGCAAGTACAAGCAACTTGACAAATCTAATCTTAGCACTACAGAAATGTCGAGATTGCGATTAGGCCTACTGAATTGCGTTAAAAGAAGTAACAGAATGTACAGAATTTGTAATGTGCCTACTTTCATAATAAAGCTGTCAACCAGCAACGCCGGGAATATAGATGGAAGGCCCTACTTGATAAAACTTTCATGTACACGTAAACCAAAGTGCGGCTAGTGTTGGTTCAATAAAGGATATACTTACTTACTTACTAACGTACTTAGATCAAAAGTAAGTAAGTAAGTCCCGTATGGAAACATTATTGAAAGTGAATACTTAATTTTAAGTAAATAACTTTACTCCTGTAAAACTTTATATTGTCCCTCTGCCCCCAATTGTTTTTGCCCCTTGGATTCGAATCCTGCCTATGTACAACTCGACGCGCTTAATGCAGATCTAATCCCATTCGACTAAAGCACACTATTATTACTTTAGCTACCTAAACCTCTACTGTCTTCTCCCAGTGTCTTGCCAAGGGGCGCATAACCTGCGTCAAGATTGCTAACATGCGTCCTTGCTGATATGTTTATTGCATGTCTCATGATGTCTGTTTTATTATCCATTGCAAATTTTGTTTTAAAATCGTCGCATTAAGTGTCACATGACCGTTATGGCGGCTGAGCACTAATGGAAGCTCAGTTGGTGTATTCATGCGCGCCACGCTAGGCCAGACCATCCATACCGTTTTAATAAAGTTGTCGATGTTTGTGTATAAATATGTTAGCATCGTTACATGATGTACCGACAACCCCAATAACCTGCTTGCGACAGTTATTTAGACAATTTCTTGTCTTTATAGTCTGCATGTTTGTACAAAACCGGGACCTACATTTTCGGTACAAACAAACAAAATGGCTGAAAGTAAATAAGTTACTGAAGGCCAGTTTATGCATGCCGTGGTTGGGCTGGTAGCGCTTGTGAGTAGGCACCCTGAGGGGACGCGATATTAAGTTTTCAAAATGAATGAATATAGAGGCGCACATCGTGGTCTTCTAAATAGGAACCTCGTATATAAAATGCTCTTTAATTACGGTTGTAGCAAAATAGGACAAGGACGCATTGGTCAGAGCCGATTGTTATTCCTGTGGCCCCTTGGGTTAATGGTCGAAATGGCGTTGGGATGGCCCGGGTGGTGATAGGCTGGCCGTTGGATTCTTTTCAACTTCAGGCTCTGCATATCCAAGACAATCAGGGTCTGTAGGCTTAGTATTGCCGCATATCGGCATACAATTGACAAATAATGCACTTAGAGCACGGATGTGCTCTGCGAAGCCCTTATAAAAGTTTTCCATCATCACCAAATCTCTCTCCCACACACACACAGAGTCACACACACACATAGTCACACACACACACAGAGTCACACACACACAGAGTCACACACAGAGTCACACACACACACACACACACACACACACACACACACACACACACACACACACACACACACACACACACACACACACACACACACACACACACACACACACACACACACACACACACACACACACACACACACACACACAGTCACACACACAGTCACACACACAGTCACACACACACACACACAGTCACACACACAGTCACACACACACACACACTATATTAATCAGGCATGGCAGACATATGCATAACAGGCCCAATCAAGACCATATTTTGCCTTATAGATACATATGCTATACAGATTGGTTAACGATCTCTATTCCATGTGGTATCCACATGGAAGTAATATTTGATAAAGACCAGTTTTAGTCCACATAGGTCGGAGAAGGCTAACCGATATCTAATACACATGTAGTGCACTTCGCAAAACATAGGTATACTATGTTTTATTCATATGTCTGTCAGATCCAATCGGGTACCTCTATTCCAGCTGTTTCCATCTGGATTCTATGTGGTTTTGTGTCAATAAGATATATTCCCAATATACAAGTAATCACACCCATATATTGGCTGTAGTAAAAAAATGTCTAACACTTGAAGTTCAAATGTATGTATGACATGTATGCATGTGTGTATACATATGTATGTAGGCATGCATGCATTTTGCATATATGTATGCATGCATATATGTGTGTATGCATGTTTGTATGTATGTGCATATTATGTATGTATATATGTACGTATGTATTTAGGTGTGCCTATATTCATGTATGTATGAATGTTTGTATGTATGCATGCATGTAAGCTTGTGTATGCACATGTATGTAAGCTTGTATACATAGGAACCTCCTATATAAACCGAATTTTAAGAAACCCCAAAAGCCCGAAATTGAGACCATTCCTCCAGGCCCGTCCAAACGGCCTTTGCTAGTTACATCATCGACCCAAGGGACGATAGCAGACATCTGCATTCGCTGAATACCCCCTCAGCTGTAATATGGCCTACATGCTCATTATAAGAAGCTGTGTATTTGGCCTATAATAAGCTGTGTTCAGCTATGTTGCAGCAGTCTTTGTCTATCGAGTGCACCTGCCTAAGTTATTCCTGCGCGCGTGTGCGTGTGTCAGTGTGTAGTCTGATATTGAGACCATGCCCCATGCCCGTCCAACCGTCCTTTGCCATTACATCATCGACCCAAGGGACGATAGCCGTTAGACACACGAAGTAAGTACGTAACGCCGATGAATTAGTTGCATGGTCCCCCTGTCGTGGCTTTTGTGTGGCACTGAGGAATTTCGAAGAATTACATTACATCCCAACTTTTCAATTAAAAATATTTGAGAAATTCTGGAGACCGTCACTAGCCACAAAAAGATATTGCGGACCCAGTTGCGTTAGACGCCCGGGTCTAGATCATGTTTATATGCAAGCCATAAAAATGGGACGCAGATTCTATCGATGTTGATTGGAGTATATTCTTATGGAGTGATTTCTTAAGTTCCACTGATTTCACGAATTACATCAGTCCCTCAATCGACTGATGGCCAAAATATGAAAAGTATAAAGTCCGCTGTCAAGCCCTTATAAAATGATGTCTCGTCATCACCATTTGTGAAACACACACACACACACACACGCACGCACGCACGCACGCACGCACGCACGCAAGCACGCACACACACATTAAATCAGGCCTCTGAAGGTCCCCAAGTCCGGATCTAACCAGCTCTAAATTTTAAATCTGAAATAACTATAGATCTGAGTTAGATTATGCCATGTATGGAGCAACCTGCATTTATGCTGGATTTCTAATCTCACATGACATTGGCATTCATATGGCATGTATTATTATGTAACTAGCCTATCTAACACTATGCGTGTCCTTTATAGATACCAGATTGTTTAACAATCTGCATTTCATATAGAATGGAGATCTGTTAAACATGTAGATGTTACATGGTATAAATATGGCTCCTTTATGAAATCACCTGATTTACACCATACCTATGAAACATAGAAACCAGATTCTTTACCGATATGCATTTCATATAGAATGCATATATGTGAATCATCTAGATGACATATGGGATCCATGTGTCTTCTTTATGTAATCACCTGATTTACACCATACCTATGAAACATAGAAACCAGATTCTTTACCGATATGCATTTCATATAGAATGCATATATGTGAATCATCTAGATGACATATGGGATCCATGTGTCTTCTTTATGTAATCACCTGATTTACACCATACCTATGAAACATAGAAACCAGATTCTTTACCGATATGCATTTCATATAGAATGCATATATGTGAATCATCTAGATGACATATGGGATCCATGTGTCTTCTTTATGTAATCACCTGATTTACACCATACCTATGAAACATAGAAACCAGATTCTTTACCGATATGCATTTCATATAGAATGCATATATGTGAATCATCTAGATGACATATGGGATCCATGTGTCTTCTTTATGTAATCACCTGATTTGCACCATACCTATGAAACATAGAAACCAGATTCTTTACCGATATGCATTTCATATAGAATGCATATATGTGAATCATCTAGATGACATATGGGATCCATGTGTCTTCTTTATGTAATCACCTGATTTACACCATACCTATGAAACATAGAAACCAGATTCTTTACCGATATGCATTTCATATAGAATGCATATATGTGAATCATCTAGATGACATATGGGATCCATGTGTCTTCTTTATGTAATCACCTGATTTACACCATACCTATGAAACATAGAAACCAGATTCTTTACCGATATGCATTTCATATAGAATGCATATATGTGAATCATCTAGATGACATATGGGATCCATGTGTCTTCTTTATGTAATCACCTGATTTACACCATACCTATGAAACATAGAAACCAGATTCTTTACCGATATGCATTTCATATAGAATGCATATATGTGAATCATCTAGATGACATATGGGATCCATGTGTCTTCTTTATGTAATCACCTGATTTACGCCATACCCATGAAACATAGAAACCAGATTCTTTACCAATATGCATTTCATATAGAATGCATATATGTGAATCATCTAGATGACATATGGGTTCCATGTGTCTTCTTTATGTAATCACCTGATTTACGCCATACCTATGAAACATAGAAACCAGATTCTTTACCGATATGCATTTCATATAGAATGCATATATGTGAATCATCTAGATGACATATGGGATCCATGTGTCTTCTTTATGTAGTCACCTGATTTACACCATACCTATGAAACATAGAAACCAGATTCTTTACCGATATGCATTTCATATAGAATGCATATATGTGAATCATCTAGATGACATATGGGATCCATGTGTCTTCTTTATGTAATCACCTGATTTACACCATACCTATGAAACATAGAAACCAGATTCTTTACCGATATGCATTTCATATAGAATGCATATATGTGAATCATCTAGATGACATATGGGATCCATGTGTCTTCTTTGTGTAATCACCTGATTTACACTTTAGGTATACCACACATAGCCCAGGTGGTTTACCAATCTGCATACCTCATGCAATGCATGATATGCAAACCATCTGTCTTCTACATGAAATCCATATGTCACACGTATAGTGTAGATAGGCTAGTCACACACACCTACACACCTACACACACACACACACACACACACACACACACACACACACACACACACACACACACACACACACACACACACACACACACACACACACACACACACGCTATATTAAACTAGTACGGAAGTTTTCATCATAATCTCATCATAGCTTCAACGTAGCACCTTCCTTTAGCTTCGGTACAGATCACTGATAGTCCTGGGTTCATGTTATCCATGTATCTGCCAGGCATGGCAGACATATGGATAACAGGCATGCTGGCCCAATCAAGACAATATTTTTGCCTTATAGATACATATGCTATACAGATTGGTTAATGATCTCTGCTCGATATGGTACCCACATGGAAGTAATATTTTATAAAGACGTCTTGACCAGTGTCTGTCTGTCTGTCTGTCTGTCTGTCTGTCTGTCTGTCTGTCTGTCTGTCTGTCTGTCTGTCTGTCTGTCTGTCTGTCTGTCTGTCTGTCTGTCTGTCTGTCTGTCTGTCTGTCTGTCTGTCTGTCTGTCTGTCTGTCTGTCTGTCTGTCTGTACATGCTTTTCCACTGATTTGTCGTATCTCGCCTTGACAATTGCAGTACTCTCTACCTTGGTCTCCTAGCGGCTCGGATTGGTGCTTGGACCGGGTCCAGCGCGCAGTGGCACGCTTTATTGGTTGCATCTCGAGAGTTGGCCATGTCACTGAGTACATGCGGCATGTTTTACATTGGCTTCCTATCCCGCAGCGTATTGCCTATCGGGTCTCTGCCCTAGTGTGGCGCTGCATTGTGGGAGAGGCCCCTATGTATATGCGAGAGCATTTCCGCTCCACCATGAACATCCAGCGCCGTGGTTCCCTGCGCTCTTCTACGCAGGCTGAGCTTCTGGTTCCCCGCTCACGGGCCGCCTTCAGGCAGCGCCGCGATTTTTCCATCGCTGGCCCTGTATTCTGGAATGGGCTCTCTGTAGCGCTTCGTTTGGTCCCAAGCATCCATTCCGCCACATTTTACACAAAATATCTCAAGACTGTACTCTTCAGCCGGGGTTGGGTCGGGAGCGCTTCTGAGTAGATAACCTTGAAGAGGCGCTATATAAATTCTCCATATGAATGAATGAACGAATATATATATATATATATATATATAAGTATGTTTGTATGTAGGTACGCACGTAGGCAATATGTATGTGTGTATGTATGTCTGCAAGTGAGTATGTTTGGGGCGAGAGCAATTGGCCTTTATACTATCTATATCTGCCACAGTAATTAAAGAGCGATCAATTAATCTATCGTGAATATAGTCTCCTTTGTCGAAAATGTTCACGCAGTCTACATGTGCGCCTGTATAATTCTGCTGTAAAACAGGGCTGCCTAGAGCAATTAGTTGGATTTGTGTTCTTTTGTCAGCAGCAATAGCGCATAGGCCCAATAGACCTGAAATTCAGAATTATTTCGTGCAATTGTTTGATTTATGTACAACATAGATTTTATGTGGTATTGAAGTGACATAAACAATATGGCTATCCCATATGCATAACATATACAGCCCATTTGGGCAAAATAGATGTATGTTTTCCATATGTTCAACATATAACGTTGCTGTTGGGGATACTTGCAGTAGGCTAGGCGTAATCGTCGCATAGAGAGGTATTATAAAGACAATGTAGGCCTTATAAATGCTTATATATATATAGAAGGTTTATTAGATTTTTATTAGATATTCATTAGATTACTGTCATCGGTTTAATTTAGCTTCATTGGATATCATTTATTAGCATCTTATTGTTTTAATTAGATATGGACTGTTATTGGGTTTCAATAGTTATTTTTGGGTTTCACTGGATGCTACTGGGTTCAATGTGCGTAAAGTTGGCCACTGCAAGACAGTGCAAGTCACTAGGTTTTGGGGTAAATAATTGTGGATTCAATAGAAAATGAAATGTAACATATTTTTTTTTAATACTGGACACGCGCTTCTTAATTGTGCCGTCCAATGTGATAATCTCTTATATAGTTTTCCCAGATCTGTGTGTCCTACGATAAACGCTGTGGAATGTACGGAATGTAAATGATTCTGCTAAACATGTCTGAGAGGCCGTTGTCCGACCTCCCTACGGCCTGCATGCCCGATGCAGGCACGCGGGGCGCTGCCCGATGCAGGCACGCGGGCGCTGCCCGATGCAGGCACACGGGCGCTGCTAACCATGCTTGAGAGGCCGTTGGCCGATCTCACTAAGGCCTGCATCGGGCTTCGCCTGATGCAGGCGCACGGGGGCTGCTAACCAAAACCTGCATTGGACATCACTCCCTCAATATGGTACACGATTTGACGGGAGGTTGAGAGGGAGGATCGAGGAGCAAGGACGAGGCGAAGACTGATTAGCCTAAACATCGATTGGTCACGTGCAATACACGAAAAACAATAATAAAGAGCAAATACAATATTGTTGGTAAATTTTACTTGAAAATTTCGTTGTCCCATGAATGAAGAAAGTCCCCAAGAGCGACGATTACGTTAAATCGTGCGCAACGGCAAAGATGGATGGCCCGACAAAGCCAAGAAACTCTCGATCGTCTGAGGTCGCTAAGGCGTGAGAGTGATGAGCATAATCACCGGATACAACATCAAATTAAGTACTCATCAAGAAAACCGATCGTCAAGGTCATTTGCTAAATGATGCTCGAATTTCACTCGCAATGTGACTTATAATCAAGCGTTCCAATAAACAAATTCTTTTCTCTTCCTATCAATCCATTCATTTTCTTTTTCAACCCGTCATATGACGGGCAAATACTCTAGTTGTTTTGATATTCTACATGTCCGTTATAACCACTCTAGGCTACAGAGATTAGATTATAAATTCTGACCATTTTTCTGTTACTATATTGGATCTTTCATCTAAGCCTACTTTGTCAGCCTCTGTAGCGGGTTTCGCATTTCGCAGCTTTGGGCCCAGAAGCTGGCAGCGTTGGATTGCATGAACCCATTAAGGCTGCTCTTATAAATGTCAACAAAATCATCCAGAAAGGGTAAACTCCACGCGTTTGATTCAGTAAGCATCAAATGATCGGACTCCGCCGCAATACATCCCGAATACACGATCGAAGCCTTTGCAAACACACCGCTTAAAATCCAATAAGGACACATTCTGTTCGAACGAAAATTGGCGACGACCGAATGTGTCGCCTGCGAAATTGTGTATGGCAGAACCGATGTCTTCACTCGATAGAAAAGAAATCGAGCTAGGAGAGACCCCGAATATGCAGCTGACCGACTCTCGCGGAAACAGGTAGGCCTAACTTGAGTTTGTCTGAAAATTTGCGACAAATCCAGTAGAGCGGTTGCTTATGAAATTCTAAGGCATTTTGACGACAGGGGGCCTACTGAGTAGCTGAATCAGGGTCAGTATATAAATCAGACTCATGATCAGGATTTATTTACATAATCGTTATTCTGTCATTTTGTATTAAAACGCATGTTCGCTTCAGCTTCTGCTTCTTCTCCTGCTTCTCTAGCTGCTTCTTCTTCTTAAGTTCTTTTTCATTTTGTTCGTGTTCTTCTTGTTCTTCTACTTCTTTTTCTTGTTGTTCTTTTTGTTCTTTTCTTGTTCTTGCTATTCTTGTTCTTCTTCTTCTATGACGCTTTGTGACATAAGAATGAAAATCTGTCTGCGATGTTATCATTTATAAAGAAAATGTTCTAATCGGTAGCAATACGTAGGCCTGTGTTTAATTTTTACGTGAATTTATGTTTTGTCACAAAAGAACCAAACTCTGTATTTGTTGTGTTAATTGTTATGTAAACAGGGTTTTTAAATCTATCTCATCGGCAGAATGAAGAAGCTCTTCACGTGATTGATCGCAATTCCAGTCAGGACCATCTAAGACGAACCAACTGATCGAGTCTCGTAGAACCAGTTACGTTTGAGGTTTCTTGTGGACGAATCCAACAAGCAGGTAAGTTGCTGATTTTCGCTACGTTGCGAAATTGGTTCTGGATTTCTGCTCCACCTGCGCACCCTTGTTAACGCAGCTATATTGTGTAGTCTTACGATCGGTTGGAAGATGAGACGATAAGGGAGAGTACTGACCACCTGCATGCTCTCATATGCCGAGGCTAAGAAAATGCGCTAACCTGCGTCTACACCATGGAAACCTTGGAGCAAATGCTCCTTCCAAGAAATAGGGGAGGAAGATCTGTCAGTGTGTATGCCATCATTAACTTGGTTCATTCTATGGGTATTCCTTGAATAATAATTATCTGGTCCGTCTGTACGTCAGAACTGCTTACAGTTACAATGGCTGCAGACAGTGAGTTTGACAACATAATAACATTTTCATTAACATTTTCATTTAGGTTTTAGGAAATAGACTATGCCCTCACGGCCAGTGGAGTAAGATTGAATTGTTTGTTGCAAGTAACTGTGTTGGTTTGTAAAGTTATTGCACTCAAACACTGTAGGCAAAAATATGAATGAGTGTTTTTTTCAATGTAGGCCTACTGCTTTGGAATTTGCAATCCGGTGGCCGGGGAGGGGAAGGGGAGCGGAGGGGAAATTGCTCCAATGACTTTGGGGGGATAGACGCCCCTGCATATTTCTACGCACTATAGGCCATAATATATATACCATAATAAGGAAAATAAATAGAAACCCAAAGACTTATATGCCTTTTAATCCAATTGCTGGTAGAGTGGACTGCATACTGTTTGCCCACTTGATTTTTCAGAAATGCAACACGGAAAAGACAAGTCCACAAAGATCGTTACTAATCGCATCTATACATCGGAAGCAGCCTGAAACAGCAAAGTCAAGCTCAAAGAAGACATCTGGACGGGAGGAGGAAGAGTAAACTTCCTGAAGCCAGTCTTGTTGTCCTCGAGACCAACGTCTTGGTCTCGAGTGCACTTGAGTTCGTTTTTAAAAGTCTTGGTCTTGGTCTTGGCTTGGTCTGGAGACCAAAAGTCTTGGTCTTGAGACCAAAAGTCTTGGTCTTGGTCTTGAGGTTCAAGGTCTTGGTCTTGGTCTTGGTCTTGAGGTTCAAAGTCTTGGTCTTGGTTTTGCAAGACCATGACCAAGACTTTTGTCAATATGAACAGTCATTATAATTTTAACAAACGGCAAGAATTTTAAAAATGTATCCAATAATTACTCATACAGTTATTGCTTTAGTATTTACACGGTGTGAATGAGGCTTCACTGTTGTTTTGGACAATTATTTTGATTTCCGTTTATTTACCATGGAATGATTTCAAACGATTTATACATTTACATCAGGTTCTTGAAAAGCTGCTTTGTGTGCTAGCGATTTCAGCACTTGTAGACCGTATTTTTTCACATGGCAGAATTTTTATGAGGCCCTACAAGTCACGTCTTGGTAAAAAAATTCTGAGCAAATTTTAAAAATAAAATTCAACAGGCATTTGGAATAACATTTCGCATGAAGGACTTTTGTGAATACGAATTCGGAATTCTCTGCAGTCTGCATTTAAAGTTGTTTTGCTTGAATAAAATAAAAGACTCGCGTTTTTTATTAAAATAACGTGTAGTCCGACTGGACACTTTTTAGTAAGGAATAGAAGTCTGGATATGACTGTGATTTTTTGTGTCTTGCTCTCGGTCTTGGTCTTGAGGTTCAAGGTCTTGGTCTTTGTCTTGAGGTTCAAGGTCTTGGTCTTGGTCTTGAGGTTCAAGGTCTTGGTCTTGGTCTTAAGGTTCAAGGTCTTGGTCTTGGTCTTGAGGTTTAAGGTCTTGACAACAAGACTGCCTGAAGCTGGTCTTGAGCACGGGAAAAATCCTTCCTCCCTCATCATGCAATTTTAGGGACTAGGGTTGGATAGTCAGCCCGCAGCAATCCCCAAAAGCAGCTCTAAGACAGTGCACGGATTAAACGAAACCATTAACTAATAGTGGAACGAACTTTTGTATGCTTTAAGAGACAAACATCTAATATCATGTATAGGCCTTATTTCTAAGGCCTAAGCGTCTTAGTTACGAGTGCTCCTCAAACTTTAATAAACAAAAAACATCTGCATTTATGACGCCTTGTGCTTGAGTTAACATGATTTAGACTAACAGAGAGTTAGTTTTTAAACACGCTATTGAAATTTAAGATCATCAATCACATTTGCGATATTATAGGTTGACGCGTCTCTTACGAACCCAATAAAAGCGATCTGTCTTAAGGTAAATGTTTCTTGTTGTATTTCTTATGTTAAAGTTATAGTCTTAAGTGGAATGCTCGAAAGTGGACGATATGTGTCCGAATCACTGTAGGGGAGCAGCGACCCAATAGGCCTTCGTGTACTGCAATTCTTTGACCCATGGACGGCACGAAGTAGAAATAGGCCTGCAGACCTACCTATCACTGGTGGCACGGTCAACTATAATTCTTTTTATAAGTCTATTTACTTCATCCTTTAACCTTCGCCCTCTTCAGTCTATCCTCTTTATCCCCTTCTTTTCCATCCTCATCCGTAATAGGCCTATACCAAGAATGCCAAAATATTTTCAGCTGCATGGAGTGCTGATCAAAACATGCTTAATTCGTGTTTACACAACTCGAGAATAGCAGCATCGATCGATAATTGCATCTCTTATCGATCGCACAAATCGCAAAGGTAATTGCAAGATATATGCCAGATTAGTTCAGCTACACACACACACACACACACACACACACACACACACACACACACACACACACACACGCACACACACACACGCACACACGCATACCACACACACATACAAACACACGCACACACACACACGCACACACGCATACCACACACACATACAAACACACGCACACACACACGCACACACGCACACACACATACCACACACACATACAAACACGCACGCACACTTGAACCCACACTCATGCACGCACGAACGGACACATACGTACACACGCACAATTTGCACAAACACACACACACACACACACACACACACACACACACACACACACACACACACACACACACACACACACACACACACACACACACACAAACGCACCTTTTCCTCTGATTCACGTTTTACGTCTATAGCATTAAACCTCTTATTATTCAAACAATAGGGCCTATACAGGATATATTTCGAAGTAATTATTGAATTTACTAGGCGGATTATATTAACACAATCTGTATGCAAGTAAACACGGGCGTTAAAATCCGTCTAACAGATTTTAGTATCCATTTCCCGAGTTGATTTTGCTTTTTATGATAGTTTGCAATTATTTTGTTTATAGGCCCCCTACTTATATTTTAAGCGAGGTCTTTTGAGCGCAAAATTTTACCTAAAATATATAGGAACTATATATATATTTCAGCGTGCACATGTGGTTCATTTCAAACCCGCACTCTTATATATATATATATATATATATATATATATATATATATATATATATATATATATATATATATATATATATATATATATATATAGGCCTACGTGGAACTATATAGATAAGCGTGTACGAAGAGGCCTAAGAAAAGGCCTAGCCCTATTAGAGCCACATGCAGTTTAGGCCCTGAATTGTAGGTTAGCTCATGGCAAATTACGATCAGCCGTTGTCTGTGCAGCAACAGCAGTGAAAGACGAGAATACGGGGAGTTGGCCCACGAGGTGCGTCATGCACTATGCGATCGTTTCTGCAATGGGCGTCCGCAGGAATTTTTCTAGGGGACAGTTAGAGGTATAGTCGCGCTAACCGTCACCTCCGCTCTTCGAGGAAGGGGTGCTCATGTTGCCTTTTGCCAGCACAGCCACCATGCAGAATCGTGCTTTTTCAATGGTGGGCCCGACGGCATGGAACGAGTCCCCGGAGCTGCGCCTGCTCTCCAGAACTCCCTCCGATACGTTATTTATAGACTGAAAACTGCAGCCTTATTTGGCCGTGCTGGAGTCGGGAGCACCTCTGAGTAGGCCCCCTTGAAGAGGTGCTATATAAATACTCGAATGAATGAATGAATGAATGAATGGTGGAGGCAGTTTTAAGGTAGAGCATGGGATGATGGGCAGGATGCGGCGTATAGGTCACGAATGTGCATGAAGCAGAAGCGTGAGAGTTTGAAGATGTGGTTAGCGAAGGAGAGATGTGGATCAAAAGTAATACCACGATTGCGGACAGCTGGAGGAGTCGGAGATGAAGGTAAGAGACGCAGAGTTAGTCGAAGGGTGTATGGAAGCCTGGAAGGGTCATGGATATTCTTGATTTGCTCAGGAAGGTGCTTAGGATGATGAATTCTGTTTTGGAACGACAAGGCAGAGGAGATTGGATGGCATTATGTTAACCACGTTGAGTAATAAGTAATTGTTTGATGGAGGCGGGAAAAGAGCTTGAAAACACAGGCGCAACCACCCTATGGTACCCGTGGGATGCGTCCCCATCCCCCACTTTCGAGCATGTAATTATCACCGCGACTATTAATAAACTTTTCAATAGGGATTTAGATGTGTTCTTTAGTTAAGATAGTTCTTTAATTAAGACATGTTCTTTAGCTATGACAGTTTTTTTTAGTTAAGATGCGTTCTTCAGTTAAGATATGTTCTTGATTTCAGATATGTTAAATATATCCTGAAGTTCTTCATCTGCCATTTTGTTGATCTTGCGTTGTAGGTTAATCTGTTAGAATTCCTAAATGAAGACGAATGAAGAATGAACGAATATCTGCTTAAGATATGGTTTTCGTTGCTGAGATGGTGCATGTGCTGCTGATAATGATGACAATTTCTCTGACAAACTGCAGTGTACAATTTAAATCGAGAGTGGAGTGGATGTTGAGGCTGCCTTTTCGTCTTCTGTTGTCACACAACATGTCTCCCGGAACAGTTTCAGTGTGCCAGTGGTCACTGTATTCTGGCTTCCGAATATTTCAATTGCAAAGTAGACGGCTCACGGCACATATAGTTCATGAACACGTAAATAAAGTAATATAGCCAAGAATATGTGTAGACCCTATATGCATGCTTCTTTGCTATGCATGAGGCTTAAAGAGAACAAAGGCCCTTTTGAGAGAATTTATTTAAACTCCAAATCAAGCCTATGTGTTGCCAATAAGTGTTTATTTACCTTTCATATAGGTCTACCCCTAGTTCTCAGGAATTGGCCGGGTTTCGAGGCTTTCGACGGACTAATTTGGCTAATTTGCTCGCCTGCTGAGACGACAAGCAGCAATAATTGGAGGCGGGATATACTGCAGACGATCGTATTACGACGCAAAGATGTTTCCCTGTACTTGGTGCCAGTGCACACACACACACACACACACACACACACACACACACACACACACACACACACACACACACACACACACACACACACACACACACACACACACACACACACACACACACACACACACACACACACACACACACACACACACACACACACACACACACACACACACACACACACACACACACACACACACACACACACACACACACACACACACTGCCTATACTCGCCTTACGCATAGGCATATACACTCACGGGCAGGTCATGTTGAAGTTTAGAGCATATACTGCATGATAGAATTTCACGTCGATCTTTATTTAACCCGAATCTATTTGAACGTTTGCAGAACGGAGGCTGTTACAGCGGAAGATAATATTATGCGAAGCAGATGTGGTGAAGGAGACACGGGGTACGGACGGGGACCCACGGGACCACACGATCCCTCCATCCATCGACGGACGGGTGGGGCGTGCGTGTGACCCCTAAACGCCGCCCGTATGAGAATTCACAGCTGAGAACGATGTCGACAATTAAGTGAGGAGCGGGGGCTTGCCAACATCCGATGCTTGTCGGATACAAGACCAAACTAACTTTAAAGGCTCGTCTAATTATTATCTGTTAACTGCTAATAAACTGCTCATAACAAAACCCCAGTTCTTAAATCACTTCATTAATTGTGTAAAGAGATGCAATTATTGCAGACCTATCTATTTCCTACAACCAGCGTTTTAGTTGTTGAAAAAGCGACTTGATCTAAATGAGCATGCAGTGTTGAGGCCGTGTACGGTCGCTTCAATACAACCACCACTATAGGCCTACAGGGCCATCTTATCCACTAGGCACAGTAAGGCACTGCGCCTATCGGGCCTACGAAACTTTCAGGGGCCTACGAAAGTCTGAAAATCTGAAAATGAGACACTGAATGATTGACCGGGAAAATGAGAAAAGAAAATTGCAAATAACAGCAAATTAAAATTTAATAACTTTTGTAGGCCTATTGAGACAGTTTAAGTTAAGCTTTCTAGCATAGGCCTATACATTATGTGAATTTTGCGGAGCTGGAGTTGGCAGTTGAGTTTGGGTCTACCAATACAAGAGTGCATGCATGTAGGGCCTACGACGACCTTAAAACGGCCCTGCCACTTTACAATAAGTCACTGCTAATAATAGTAAACATCAGACCTATAAATTATTGTTATAATATGAATTTATCAAACGCCTATCTAATGTCCAAGTATCACGCGATGGCGCTGATTAATTGTGAGCGAAGGACTTGTGCTTAAAGTCACTTTTCTTCGGCTTCGGCCGTGGTACGGCGCTCAATAAATCGTCTTATTATCAATATTGCTAGTATAGTAGTAATAATAATAATAATTATTATAATTATTTTTTTTATATTATTTGTAGTAGGTCTTCTTGTGTGTAATTAAATCTGAAACCTGAAGTAGGTATTTAAGCCTAAATATATATAGTAGCATACGTCACCATGATACGTGTGTCAGTAACCTGAAGTAGGACCTACGTTGTGTTAGTATATATGTGTGTATATATGTATGTATATACGTGTGTATATGTTAGCGTATACATACCTACTTCAGGTTACTTACATACATATAGGCTACTATATAGCGTCGTGCTTTCTCTGTGGTCGGCCCCTCCATCTGGAATCAACTCCCATTGCAGATATGCCTGTCGCTTGTTTTTTTTAAGTTACTTAAGTCCAGTTTATATTGCCGTGGTTGGGATGGGAGCGCTTCTGAGTAGGTAACATGAGGGGGCGCTATATTAAATGTTTAAAATGAATGAATGAACTATGTATATGGTATATGTATATATATATATATATATATATATATATATATGGGTGTGTGTATAGGTGTTTGTATGTATAGGTGTGTGTGTGTGCGTGCGTGCGTGCGTGCGTGCGTGCGTGCGTGCGTGCGTGCGTGTGTGTGTGTGTGTGTGTGTGTGTGTGTGTGTGTGTGTGTGTGTGTAGGCCTATAGGTTTATTGGTGTGTGCATGTGTAAGTATAGGTGAGCGAGTGCTTCTCTTATTCGAACAATTTGTTATTTAGTCAAAGCCTGCTATCAATTAGAGAGTAGGATAAAACTGCCATTCAGAAATCGTTCTGCCAATGATTGCTTGCTTTTCCTCTATCCGACCTATAGTCAGTCAAGACTTAGCAGTTGTCGCCTCAGACAAAGCGCCAGTCTTTCCCCGCCCATTCAATCACTCACTCGCCCACCAACCGGTCCTCACATCCGCGAGAGGTCCGTATCTCCCGCGGGGCGTCCACCGCCTTTGCTTACGATTTGACGGGTCGCATGCGAGTGGAGTTAATTGACTTCTCCATCCATCGCAGGGAAAAGCAGTCGCAGCCAAAGTCCATTCTCAGGCACCCGGAGTACATGATCAAAGCTGGGAACTCTGCAGGACTCTTGTCGGTAAGGACTTCAAGACACGAAATTCTTAACACAGACCTCGTCACTATAGCAACTTTGACAAATTCGTTGTATACGCTCCGTATACGTATTAATAACTAGACGACGACCGGAGAACTACATGTGAATTTGCGAGGGCTCTGCGATGCAGTCCTTTAGGACTCTGTCAACTAGATCATCGTTTGCAATAGTTACGTCGATCGTCTTGAAACTTATTTACGTATCGACGGGTAAAAGACTAAACCGACAACGGAATATATTCAGGAATCTGTATACCGTATACTGTTTACACGTGTAGACTACATCAAAAGTATTCTATACGTGGGCAATAAGCTACACAACAACTGAAGTACGGTAGCCTCTTTGTCGGCTTATATCTCTAAGCACAGGGATAAGCACTACACGATACATGATTCGAGATCTGATATATCGTTCATCGATGGCGCTGATCTCGCGTTAGACTCTCACATCTTCAGACTTCTTTGTTTCTACGTCGGATTAACTTCAGAGATGTTCAGTAGCGTTTTCCAGATAATACCCGATCATCAGATACTTGACGCCGACATGCACGAATATCGTCATCATCATCAGCATCATCATCATCACAAGGTCACGCCAACTTCATTTGGTCTGTCTGCAATGGCTCAGAATCTCATCAGCAGTGCCAGTGGCAACCTCAGTCCGCAGACTCCAACTCTGGCTGACCGGACTCAGTCGAGGCATTTCAATTCTGCCTTTCAAAAGCACGTCCTGCCGGAACACACCCAGACTGGTCTGAACAGAATCAACGACACAGGAAGGAGTTCGTACTCCGACATGATCCAGAAATCTCCTCCAGTTACAAACACGACATCTTCTGACATCGACGGAAGCATGGGGACGTCAGCGCACCTGCCTCGGTCTGACTGGCCAGCTGCTAAGTGCAGCCCGCTCAGCCAGACTTTTATGCTTCCGCGAGATAACTTTCTTCCGACGCTCAACCGCCTCAGCTATAAGACTCCCGTCGCCTTCAAGACCTCTGAAAGTACCCGATTCAATCATCCGCACCAATCGATCGCTGCCTCCTTAAACTCCTCAGCGTTCAACCCCGTCGGATACTTCGACCACTTTCCGCCACCCGATCCAGACATGCCTGCCGTCCGGTACTTTCGAAAATCGATCCGGAAGAGCCACGTCTGCCTCTGGATCGACACGGATGAGCGGAGAAAGAGGCAGCCATGCGGAAAGATCTTGCCATCGCTCTTCGAAACGGTTCTGCACCTAACGACGGAGCACGTTGTCGGATCCGATGATCCGAATCGGTTCGTCTGTCGTTGGGACGGATGCGAGAGAAGCGGAAGACCGTTCAAGGCCAAGTACAAGCTGATCAACCACATCCGTGTCCACACCGGAGAAAAGCCGTTTCCGTGTCCGTTTCCCGGATGCGGAAAGCTGTTTGCACGCAGCGAAAATCTCAAGATACATCGGAGGACCCACACAGGTCAGAATAACACGCATGCATGTCTAGTTTATACATGGGCGTCGGCAGGAATTTTTCTGGGGGGGGGGGACATTTTTCTAAGGGGGCAAAATGACGTTTTTGCATGGAATAGTTATTCATAAACACAGGAAATGAGATTTAGTTTTCAAAATCCGGGGGATGCCCCTCGCCCTCTGCGGACGCCCATGAGTCTATATACACATAATATATTCGTATACCCGACACAAAGGCAGACCGAGACTGCGCTGGATAGATAATATAACTGAGGACATAACATCACTTGGACTAACACTAGGATGGCGATAGACTTGACAAATGACCGAGGACAATGGAGATCATTTATTTGTACCCATCGCCGCCAAATGGCTGGCGTCAGGAACTGATGATGATGATGATACTCGTGTGCAGAGAGCGCTGCATTCAGCTGTCGAGTTGTCTCACTCCACATCCGCGATGTAGGCGGACCATTAACTCGTAGTGTCTTCAGACTTTCCTGCTATTCTGTGTGCCTATTGTGATTTGACTGAGCGCCTGTGAATAAGCTGGTTCCCGCCACTTCGCTTTTGTGGGCGCTGTAGAAATTTCGAGATTACGATTACGATCTTCATTCGCCTGCGCATAGGCTTGTCGTTCTTATTGAACAATGTATAACATCATTTAGGAAGATAAGGAGTGCCGTCGATATATAGGTACGTAGAAAGTGCTGTGTAAATGTTCAAGTATAGGCCTATACAGTATACAATGCATACATTTGCACATGATAATAGACTCCTACATTGTATACTTAATAGGCGCTATAGTAAATACATACATACACACACATACATACATACATACATACATACATACATACATACATACATATATACATACATACATACATACATACATACACACATACATACATACATACATACATACATACATACATACATACATACATACATACATACATACATATATAAGCCCTACATAACGTATGACAATGACCAGCGTGGTCATTAATTGATCATTTGCGGGGTATACGCCTATCCCGGCCGCAACTGCAGATGTAGGCCCTCCATTCATCCATCCATGTGTTTGTCTACGAAGGGCTGCAAGGAGGCGATTGGTGGCAGGCGAAGATGGGTACCCGCTAAAAAACGTCAAATTGAAAATAATAAATTACACTTAAATTTCAAATCAAGAACTCTTCACAAGTGACACATCCATGGCAGAAACCATCTTTGTAAACCCGGACCAATATATCAACGTCTACACATAGAGGCATGTTATATATAATGTATATATATATAAGCATTATATATACATATATATATATATATATATATATATATATATATATATGGCGAACACCTGTTTCGTATAGCGATGATGGACATCAATTATCTGAATTTTAATGGTATGGCCGCGAGAGAGGATGATTCTAATTATGAAACTACCACTGTCTGTCTGTATGTCTGACTGACTGTCTGTCTGTAATATCTGTCAGTCTGCCTGTGTGTCCGTCTGAGTGTCTGTCGTTTGGGTCTGTTGGAAAACAAGACGGTGATCAAACCTGTAAAAGGCCTGTAAACTGTTAGCGTGCTTGGTAGAAGGGAGAACGAGCGAGCCTCGAAAGGCCCTTGAGGAGGCATGCACTGTTCTTTTCTTTATGTCTTGCATATATATGTATATATATATATATATATATATATATATATATATATATATATATATATATATATATATATATATATATATATATATATATATATATATATATATATATATATATATATATATAGCAATGCACTGAGGATATATGTCCACTTTCCCAAACACTCTATATATATATATATATATATATATATATATATATATATAGTGTCTATAACAATGCACTGAGGATATACGTCCACTTTCCCAAACCTTTCGTACATGCATGCCGCTGGGATTTCTACCGCTGCTGTCGACACAAATTTCTTCCTTCCAATATTATTGTAACTTATATTGTTTCGTTCATTTGGGCTAATAATTCGTTTTGTGCGACTGTGCAAAATAACATCATGTTCAGAAGGGCCCCCAAAATGTTTGCGCCTAGGGCCCCGTTTTCTGTAAACGCGCCTCTGCACACATCCAACCATGCAACCAAACCGCGCAGGAGTTCGGTCGCTATCGGAGATCGTATACACGGAAGATTAATAAGCTGCCGTCCAAATTCTACTCTAAACAATTTCCAAGTCATTTCTATATCGAGTTGTAGCTGACGGGTTTAGCTGTCACTCATCTTTGCAATCGTAATCGTATACGCCTATAATCTCCAAATTTCTAATTGCAAAGCACCAGCTTATTCACGAGCCCTTCTTACTCCTTTAACCTTTTCACTGGAAAAATTTAGCTAATAGCTATAATTATATAGGCCTATAAAGTCAACACCCAAATTCCAACACATCACTCCTCCACTGCGATCATTACACTGACTTCCCATATAGAACAAAGAACCCAGTTTAGAATTTGTCTCATATATAGTTTATGCCTTTATGGAGTTCTATATATATAGCCATTGGCCAGCAAATTTATCTCTCATTTTTGCTCATCCCTCAGGCTCACAAATACCACAGTGATGCTCTGACTCATATATTGTGCCCTATATAGTTATACCATGCAGAGTCGTTGACGTTGCCCTCCTTCCTTTTCCAGGTTTGGAACTAACACTTCCTGCAAGTTCCTGGAACAATTGGCATTACGGGAAGTGGCAGAGTTTGATTTTGTCCTGAATTAAACAGTATCTGGGTTCTCGACCTAAATTTCTCTATACTCCCGGTCATATTCTTGAATTCGCCACCGTTTCTTTACGCATTGCTATAGTTATGTGATGTCGTTTAGGTGAGGACTGAAATTCCAGCTATTTTGAATAGCTTATCTACCGGTACTGTACAGACTCAGAGACCGTATACATGGACCATGCATCATGACTGCATGGGCGGCGATCTAGGGGGTACGGGGGGACTTGTCCCCCACCTTTTAGAGTGGGGGGACACTCCATACATTTGCTCCCCCCACATTTTGAAGAAACACCAATAAAGGCGGAGAAATGTAATTGCGCGTGAGGGTTTTGGCAGCGTTTCTGACCAGACGAGGTAAAAATAGAATTTTTTGAGCAGAAGTGTCCCCCCAAAATTATGAGAAAGAAGAAGGAATTCGTAAAAAAGTCAAAAGAATTAAAAGTTTTTAGAGGAAATCATAAAAAGAAATGGGTTATGAGGTTATTGTTGCGAGACGGGAAAAAGTTGTATAACGTGGTGAATGACTCAAAAAAAGGTCATCAACTTATTTCGGAGATGAAAGCGAAATTTTTGGGAGATGAAGTGGCAGAAAATTTTTGTGGGGGGACAAGATTTTTCAAAAACGGTTGTCGACGAGATCGTGGCCGACTTTGTCCCCCGCTCTCAGACAAGATCGCCGCCACTGCATGACTGAAGCGTTGCTCTGTCCAATGGAAAGCGATGTTGGAATGCTATAGTTTACTTATTGAGGCATGCATGCATGCATGCACGGATTGCAAGCCATCTATGGATATCTTGTGCTTTGCGATAACGACGCTGCAGAAGATTCTGAATTGGAATGGATAATCGGTGAATGATTGAAAATATGAATGAACGAACGAATGAATGAATGAATAAGTCGGCCAGTCATTTGGTCAGTCAGCCGGTCATTTGGTCAGTCATTTGGTCATTTTGTCAGTCAGTCATTCCTCGTACATTCGCTTATTTATTTATTCAGCCATTCAATGAAATGGTTTGCAGTCATTCCTGTGTTCGTTCATTTATTCATTCAGTCGTCTCTCAGTCAGTCAGTCAGTCTTTCTTTCATTCATTCATTCATTCATTCATTCAGTCAGTCAGTCAGTCAGTTATTTACTCCTTTATTCATTCATTCGCTCGTTAATTCATTCTTTTGTTAATTCATTCGTTCAGTCAGTCAGTCAGTCATTTATGGAATACATTTATTCATTTGTTCTTTAATTCGATCGTTCGATCATTAATTCATTCATCCATTCAGTCATGAGTCAGTCAATCAGCCAGTCAATCAGCCAGCGGTGCATGAGTCAGTCAATTGTGTTATTGTAGGTGAGAGACCATTCCAGTGCGACTATCCTGGTTGTGATCGTCGGTTTGCCAACAGTTCCGACCGCAAGAAGCACTCTCACGTTCACACGAGCAGCAAACCCTACACGTGTCGCTTCGGTGGCTGCAACAAGTGCTACACTCACCCGTCCTCCCTACGAAAGCATCTCAAGCTGCATTCCCTTCAAAGGACCGCACCGCATCCCGCGGTCGACGAAAGAGTTGCTGCTGAGGCAGGCGAGAACCTCAGGGACCTCGGTGAATCACCTGGGGCATGTAGTCGAAATGAGGAGGACGAGGACCACAGAGTAGGAGCTCCTCGTTGTTCGACGATGACTGGACAGTTGGGATTAGAAGGCAGGACTGGACAATGTGGAGGAAACGATTTCCCTAGAGACAAGGCCAAGGGAACGGGAGTGACCGCATCCAACTGGATGAATGGATCGTACACGGCGAGACAGGAGGATGCGAGGGAAGTAGAGGATGAGCAGGATGAGGAGGTAGAGGAAGCGGGGGATGCGGTGAGGTGCAGCGTTGGGAGATTTTACGAATCTAACTGCTTCGGAAGCTGGTACACCATCGGTCCACTGCTGACCAGCGACGTGACCCCGGGTTCAACGAGTGCACGTGGACCAGGTTGCTATGACAACCGACCGACGAATCAGGCCCCGATCTCTGGCATAAGAAACGGGTTCAACGCTTCTGACGCTGTAGGTCCACTCGCTGCTCCGCTCTTCCGACTCGCTTAACTGATTTGGATTGCGCTATACGAATAGTATGTTGTTCTATTGTGACTGCATACGACTTCTATTACGACTTTGCACATATAGAGACTTTTTGCACAAGTGTCGTCGTTTATGCCCTTCAGTCAATATAAAACGAGACCATTGCCGTATACAGATATAAGGCAGAAAAGTCGTCTTTGAAAGGAACATGTACACGTATCTGCATATCAGATTAATTTTGATCTGGTAGGCCTAATAAAAGTGCAAAAACCTGATGTCGACGTTGTTAACAACCATACAAGTTAGCTTCACAGACGAATTCTGTCTGTACGCCGTATATTAGACCTATATCAAAACAACCAAACGTTCAACCCTTGCATGGGAAAGGGAAACTTTGCACTCGTTCTTGTAGTGAACTACTGTTTAGCTGTTAACCCACTCGTGCACCACGGCGTGCATGTGGCTTAAGCAACAGCTGCATAGGTAGGGGCCTATAATTATAAGCACTGGCGTAAACTTGTCCAAAATATTGGGGAGGGGGTTGGTGATTTATTCTACACTTGTTGCATTAAATGTACAGTCCATCTCAATTATTGGGCGTGGGGGCACTTGCCCCGGCTGCCCCTGCAGAGTCTACGCCTATGGGCCTAAGTGAAGCGCCGCCGGTTGAGGGAATAAAATGTCGTGTTCTGTTTTTAATACTTAAATAATTGTATCTATAGGATCTGGTGACTTGTACGGTGCCTATATATATTTAAATTAAGAATTCATTTCATATAGGACAGAAATAAGACATCGTAAGTTTTATACAGCTATTTCGAAGGCGTTTTGAATAGCGGCAATTTTGTATTAATTTACTATGTATTTATTAAGCGCCACTATCTAATGTTCAAGCATCAATCGATGGCGCCAAGTATACTTGAGTGAAGGACTTGCTCAAGGTCCGTATAGGCATATGCATACAGCAGGCCTGACCGTTTCATCTGCAGAGGAGACTCGAACCCGTTACAGGTTCTGAGCGTTACAATTAGGCTCTAACCAATGGGCTACCGCAGGGGCGCAACTTTGGTCTAAAAACTGGGTGTATAGGCCTACCAATTTCTTACATTGCACGAAACAAGGCTGAGAATGCGATCTCAGGGAAGGCACAATGATGAAATATTCATTGGCATTGTTCAAAAAGTGGGGGTACGGTACCCCCTAGTCCAGAAAGTGTGTGTGGGGGGCACGGGTACCAAATTACGCCTATGGGCTATACCGTGTCCCAGATTCGAGAGTCTCTTCTTTGGACGAGCCGCAATTATTGCAGATCGGATTGGCGCGTTAGTGCATTAGAAAGATATGTGCTCCAGGTTGTTCGTGTCAGCGGGGTTAACGATATTCAGTAGCCTAGCTCAGGAAACGTTTTGTCCCACGCTGTCTAA
>OY744617.1:22194667-22197167 GCA_963556255.1 Allolobophora icterica
TATTGCACCACACCAGATTCCCTCATCAAGTCACGTTCAGGCTTGCTCTGCTGTTCTAGCCATCATTTAAAAACCCTGGTTATGGCCCCATAATTGTTTGTGCTGCCAGCTGTAAATACGAACATCCAAATGGTAAATGCAGTTTTTGCTGAATGTGGAATAAGTAGTCGATTCGTGAAGAGCGATGGTCACAGTTGAGATGCTGTGCTGACAAATGACACCATTGGCCTTTGAATTAATAGCTGCACCACGCCAGTCAAGATTTCTAGACAACAAAAAAGTCACCAGTTAGATTAACCTTACAACAAACCAACATCTACTTTTGACACTGTCAACCACCACTCCTTTCGTCTTTCCAGACTCAAAGCTGCTATTTCTTGTTGGCCTTCAAACATCTAGACATCTAACTGCTATTCAAATGACGACTTACTAGCCACACCTTGGATTCACATTTCTGTGTGACTTTGAGTGCGGTAAAATTGTTTGTAATAATAATAATAATAATAATAATAATAATAATAATAATAATAATAATAATAATAATTATCGTCATCATCATCATTATTATCAGTTCATTTAGACAGTGCAACTAACTTTCCTTTATATAACAAAATATAATACTTATAATGTTAAATACATGGAGTAGACGTCTATGATAAAACACTCAACATAAGTAACTGGGTTTACTTTACGTTAATAGGTCCTCTCTCTCTTGGCTTTCCATTGAAATGACCCTGGACTTTTGGCTGCACACTGACTTTGCCTGTCAGTGATCATCATACCTCAAGAGTATTATTACAATGGCACTATATAGAAGTTCTTGAATTATGATTACTACTATTATTAATTATTTCACAAATTGTACAGCTCTACAGTGTTTCAAATTGGACAAGCTAACATCATTTTCTAGAGAAATTAGAACTCAGACCCAAACTAGAGATATTCCAGTCAAGTTTACCTGTGAGAACAAACGAGAATCACCATTCAGTTGGCTGCAGGAAGTTACTTTACCCGAAAGCTCTCAGCAATTTCGTTTGTCAGGGCATCAAGAATCCCAGGAGAGCGACTCTCAATTCGATTCAACGCATAACAGAATTCATCTATCACGCCGGTCGGTCTTCCACTCAGATTGTACTTCTTTCGCATCTGAAACATTGATCTCATATGAAATCTGAAAAGTTTATGCAGTTCTGCCTGCAATCCCTTCATAAAGTCTAGAAACTTACCAATGTTCTAAAATAGTCCTACTTTTTGTGACCACGAGATTAAGATAGCAAAGAGTAAACATGCACAAGAAACTGGATAAAAATATTAGGGTTTGCTGCTTCAGAAGGATGTTGAAATCCTCTTTCGTTATCACACCAGCAAAATGGACATCAATAGACAGCAGGCATTCCAGTTTCTCTCACTCTCTGGAAATAGTTTAGAATTTGTTGTTTAGCAATAGGTGAATGGCTGGAAAGACTTGTATAGCATCTGTCTGTCTGTCTAACAGACAGACAGACAGAGAGAGACAGAGATAGTCAGAGTGAGAGAGCGACAGACAGAGAGACAGACAGACAGAGAAACAGAGAAATGTTGAAGTTACCTCAGATGTCGAATGAAATATCGGTGATGAACGAGTAGCTGCTTGATGAAAACTTTCTTTACGGTTAGGCTAAAGAGAAGACCCAAACATCTTAACGGAGTTAGAAACACACACAACATGTAAAAATCATGGATCAAACTATGTAACTTTCCAGATCAACATGTTAAAGGCATGAGGCTCCACAAATTCAAGTGGACAATTCAAATGATTCATGATCTTAATGCATTACAGATAAGCAAGAAACATAGAAAGCTTTAGCAGCATTTGACATAGACAGAAGTTCCAGTACTGATTGAAATAAAATGTAACTTTATATTTTGTTCGTATGAATAGGCTAGATTTGTCAACTATTGTTTCTAAATATGAGACTGTGTCACTGGCCACAGTTAAAAATTCTACCAGTAAGGCAGAGAACTTTGAGAAAGAAAAAACAGAGAACCAAGGAAAGCAGATTTGTGCACTACCTGATGGGTATTGCCAACAGCTTGCATCATTTTGTATGGATCGCCTGGTGTGTAAGGGTCGTTAGAAACCCCCACATGTTCGCGTCTAGAAGTTTCTGGTTTCAGCTAAAACAAAGATTGATTTAATGTAATTTAATGTAATACAACTTTGGATTAACACAGATGGACAAGGAGGTATTGACAATGTTAGATATAGCTGTTTTGAACATTTTAGTTTACATGATACATTAGGTATTAAATGTTTCAGTTCTCAATCTGACAAAATATTGCAGGTATTACCGGTCTAGGACTGACAGGCGAGGTTTTAGTGACAACTTTACGACTATCAGTTGGAGTTATGACGGCTGACTTTGGTTTCGGAGCGCTAGGCCAACGACTAGGAATAAGCGTTGGAAAATTCCACTTGTACTGAATTCCTCCTTCGCTGACTGTGTTATCTTCATCACTG
>OY744617.1:22202167-22319667 GCA_963556255.1 Allolobophora icterica
AACTATACTTGAACTGGTAAGTAAAACTTCAGGTACATAGAAAAACATTGTCTGTAGCTGACTTGAGCTAATCTGTCAAAAATTTATACTACACACTGCGCACTCCATACAAGTCAACTGCACACTCGACAATATAAGCTGCACACTTTGTGTTAGAAAACACACTACCGGTATTTCACGGCCTGGTGTTACCGGTATTTCATGGCCTGGTGTGACCATTTCAAACTCGAACAGCACCACTTATAAAACGATTTTAGAATTGTGCCACCAGCATAATGTTTTGGGAATTATTACTACAGACAATTCATCCTGTACACGATTAAATAAACTGTCAAAATATTTACATTTCACAAATCACCATTTAATTTATGTTAGGGTTATCCAGTTGAGATGAAGGTTTTAATATATGTGATGCCGCATGTGAAAAGGGACCATAACGCAGGATTTATTTACTGAGATACAGGCCTTTAAACATGGTCACCCATCAAAATATCGAAATTGGGTTTTCACTGGTATTCGATAGAGGTCACCTCTGTCCTCTGTCTATCAATCCAGCACAACAGTTTCATGAAAACAGAACATTTCAATTAAATGCTCAGCTATATAACTTCGAATAAATGGCTATTTCTATGGGCATTCTAAACTTTAAATGAGCTTTACCGAAAATCACATATTTCAGGTACCTCACGTTCCAACTTCTACAGATAAAGCCATAATACTCCCACTATACAACATCATACACCATTATTTTCAGAATTATTTGCTGATCATGGTGGTGTGAATAACTCCAAACCCGCGTTATGGTCCATTTTCATATGCGGCATCACATATCATATTTCCTTCCATTTCTAGCTTTTAGCTCTGTTTTTCTTTCCAAAATTGGTCATCATAGGCTTATCGTTTATATTTAAAATTTGTATGCATCCCATAAGCTGAATCATTAGCATGGAGCAAAATGGCAGCAGCAATTAGTCCCCTCTGGGCAATCTTTGTGTCACAAAATGGCACACTCCAATATCACTTCAGAAAGTATATTCTTAACAAATTTGTATAGCTTTATAGATGTGTGAATGCCGATGCTTAACACGAAGTACCATTTATAAAATATGTAATATATCTAGTGTAACTAAGTGTGAGAACACTCACAAAATGGTGATGAAAAGCAAATAACTCCTAATCCTTTAACGACGAGAAGTATTACTTTAACAGTAGCTTTTAGTGCCTCCTTGCCTCTAAAGGGCTAAATGATCATGTGATTTAATTGACCCTTTAATGATGAGAAAGATTATTTTCACAGTAGCTTTTAGTATGTCCTCATCTGTAAAGGGTTAAAGAGCATGTTCATGTGATTTAATTAACCCTTTAACGGCAAGAAAGATTAGTTTTCCCATACATTTAAGTGCATGCTCGTTGTTAAAGTTTTAAACTAACATCCAATATTTAGATTTTTAATGCTACATTAATCAATCAATTTTCGTTTAATCACAAGCTGACAATAACGCAACTTGTAAGTTCTTTGCAGTTCTTTGTACCATGCTTTAAAGAACACAGCATGCTCTGTTAACAGCTTTGGGGGCATTGCAACCAATTTGTGTTATGCACAATCACGGATAAATGGTTACCATACAAACACATGCACACTGAAAAAGTAACTATAATATTAATTAATAATAGCAACGATGACTATAAAAGTAACCTTTGATGTCACGGTGGAGTTTCTTTTCTGCATGCAAGTACTCGAGGCCTTTGAGTACCTCACGGATGATTATAGCCGCAAACCTCTCTTCCACAGGTCCTGGCTTCATGATGTCTAAACCAGATCCTCCACCAAGATATTCCATTATTATCCACAGCTTAGACTCCTAAATCATGATACAGTATCTGTGTAATCATATATTATGCATTGTAGGCAACAATTTATAGTGCTCTTTTTTAGTCAATCTTCAGAGCACTAAATAATGTTTCAAGTGCATCTGATGTCGTAGTATTATGATTACTTGAACTCGAATGCAATGAAACAAAGCTCACCAAACATGCTGTGTCAGTGTATAAGCCTAAGTGCATAAGTACTTGTTCTTGATTGCTTTGGTGCAAGTGTATGGCACAAAGTACACAGGAACATCTTTTATAACATGTACGTTTATACGTGTACGTTTGGTGCAATCTCATGTAACACAAGCATAGACCTCAATAATTCATCTTTATAAGTACTGCAACTTTGCTAAATGCAACATGGTGGTCTTTTGGTAACACATTTCGTCTATGATCATGCGGCTGTGAGTTTGACTCCGTGTAACGACCATGGGAAAGTTGTCTGTGGACAAGTGCCTTTGTCACCAAGCAGTAAAATTTGATAGCAGCGTAAGCTGAAGAATAAGCAGCAAGTTCTGCAATGTACTGACCTCACGCAATGCATCCAGGACCTTGGGATCTGTCTACTGCTGGCCAAAGGGCCAACAAAAAGGAAATGAGCACCTCCCAAGCCCCACTATAGGACCCTGGGATTTGTCTATTGTCGGCTCAAAGGCTTACAAAGAAGAAATGGGTATCTCCCCGAAATCAAGTTATACAATGCCAAAAGAACAAGCAAATATCAACAGCTTGAATGTTGACATTAGTACATGATCTTGTTGATCTTGCACAGCTAACTGAGGTTCACAGCGTGCTACTTTGATTACTTTGAGGTGTTGAGCAAAGGGACTCTATATATTTTCAAAACAATATATAAGGCCTAATGTATTAAAGTATTACGGCTGTCGATGACAGCAAACCAGTCTCCGGCCAATAACCATCAGACTGTTGAGGCTTTGTTCCCAATCACTCCAGTTACATATACAAGGCATGGTACATCTGGCAGACTCAAGGCTGCTCCCAGTTAGCAAAGGCCACTAATGATGAAAAAGACTGTATGTTATCTGATTAAACTTAGTGTTTAAGGCACAGATTGTACTGAAATAACTCCTTCCACTGGTTTATTTAATGACCCTCCTGCTCTTTTTTGACTTTCTTAATGGACAACCTCTAACCTTATATTATATGGTACATATACACGTTTTCACCACGCTAGTCCATGCTTTCATTTGCTCCCGAATTGACTACTGCAATTCGCTTCTTATCGGTCTTCCTAAGGTCCGTCTCATGCCTCTGCAGTCAGTCCTAAATGCAGCTGCTAGATTAATAGCACGTTTGCCACGCTACTCACACATTTCGTCCTTCATGTTTGAGCAACTGCACTGGCTTCCTCTCTCTGCACGTATTAAGTTCAAAATCCTCATTCTGGTGTCTAAGACACAGCGGGGTCTTGCCCCTAGATATTTAACTGATGTAATTCACCGGCCTCTTTCTGTCTCCTCGCATCGTCCACTTCCCTCCTCAAACAGACTGGATCTTTTAGTTCCTCATTCTAGAACAGCTATGGCGCAGTCCCGATCTTTTGCCTCAATTGGTCCCTCTCTCTGGAATACACTGTCTCCTTCTACTCGCTCTCAAATTTTAATTGGTAACATGTCGTCTTCTTTTGCTTTTCTCAAAACCTATTTCTTTTCTTGTGGCCTTGCGCACTGGGAGCGCTTCTGAACGGTTCACCCTACTAGAGGCGCTTTATAAATGTTTAAATACAAAATACAATACAATATAGCTTTCAGATGATATAGCCTTGTGCTATAAAGAGGCTCCAGTGTAAGCCTATACTTAACCTTGTAATGTATCACTTACAAAGGTACATACTTTAAGCAGCGAATCTTGTAATTGCAATATCTGGACTTCTTCAGTACCCAAAAAGCTAAGTTGTGGGAACCAGCTTATGCACAAGTGCTCAGCCACAAAAAACAAATTGGTGACACAAGTATTATAATAAAGTAAGGTTCCCGTTTCACAGCCAAAAGTCAGGCAGGCAGATGGCAATGGATGATTGCTGGTGCTTGGAAGTGAAGCAGCAGAGAGGCAACGAGAACAGAATAAATCATGATAAGATTTTGCTTGAAGTTCTTTATTAATTGTAAGAATTGTACCATTTGCATGAGGAGCAGAGTTGGTGAGCTGGTAGCATGCATCAAATAGTTGAAGTGGTATGGTATATGAACCAAGATTCTTATTTAATACGTTAGAAATCCTTCGACAAATCAAGGCTTATTTTGTGCTCAGTCTTGTTGTAATAAGGAAGTACTACACAGCTCCAACAATCGATGAACAAACAAGGAGGTGTCAGTGAACTTACTTTGGTGTATGAGCCAAGATACTTGGTGATGTAGGGACAGTTGCACTGAGACAAGATCATAATTTCCTGCTGAATGTCTTCGATCTCATCCTCTGCTTCTTCCAAATCAATGACCTTGATGGCAACAATACTACCCGTCTTTTTATCTATTGCTTTGTAGACCTCACCAAATGATCCACGCCCGATGCGTTCAAGTTTCGTAAAGAGAAGCTCTGGGTCAACCTGCAATTTTCACAAGGGAATGTCTTGTATACCAGATAAATAAGACAAAACCAGATTAATACTTTTACGTGTTCAAATTATGTAAGTATTTTCTTCATTTTATTTTTATTAGTATTTATTTATATTTTTAAAGGTAAGTATTCATTTGTTTAAGTACATGTATAGCATACAGTATTTTGAGAGGTTCCAGAATGGCACAGTGCAGAGATTGACATGTATACCTGTTCAGATACATACATACATGCACAAGATTTTATAAATCTTATACGAAGATATACAAGACTTTATGACTGTTATACATCATGTTAAAAATGACATATAACATTTACAGCCAATTAGAAAAAGTAGATTACTACTGACATCAACTGATAAAACATCAAACCATACGTTCTACATCAATCAGAGGTCCTAAAACACCAGACATCTACTGCGGTCAATCAGTACAATAGCAAATCCTGACAAGTTCATTTGGAATGGGGCACAATTTACCAGGATACCTGGAAAAATGGGACAACATTCCATGAAGGCAGTTTGTATTGCATAAATAATGAAAAACCTAGCCTTCTCCTGGCAAAAAACTGGTCACAAGTACTGAACTGTCAATAGACTCAATGTCTAGGCCAATATAACCAGATAGTCAGCAGACTGGGGCAGGCCGTAGGATAAGTAAATCTTGAGTCTACCTAAAGGATTATTGATGGCTGCAGTATTATTTGTGGTTATATTAACAGAGAGATTCCATTTTAGTAGCTTGAAGTGCCCATTTATTTATTTATCTGTAAGCTTCCTGGTTTTACAGCAATACACCCATAGGTCTTTTAGGTGGGCGAGAACCATTGTTGTGTTCAATCAATGAAGGCACTCACGCCTATAGCATACCCATATTTATGCTTCTCTCTAGTCTTTGTATACACACCCTTAGCCTTGATTTACCTGCCTGCCTCTGTCATAGACTCTTCTGAGCAGGCATTGCTCAGTTCTGCTGGTCACACCTGGCTACTGGTCTTTGAAAAAGCAAACACGCCCATCAAGTAAATAAACATAAGCCTCTTGTACAACTTCAGACTGCAGCTTCCTGGACACTGTTCAGACAGGCTTATAATACTCAGACTTTCACAATTTAACTGCTCTTGAGTATAGGCGTGCTCAATGTCTATTGCTTCACAAGTTGGAAGACAATTATAAGGTGGGGCAATTCTTTGGGTATCACTCACTTAGAGGGTGTGAAGACAGGGTCTGGGTCAGAGAGGTCCGTCATCATTAAGTATTTTCATCCCTGTTATTTAGCCATATATAGCTACAAAATTTCTACAGAAAACAGACTTCTTTGACTTCTCAGGCTTAAGCAGATGACTTTCACACTTCCATTAGCTCTCTTTCTCAGCAGGCCTCCAACACTGTTAGCCAAACCCAAACTTTGGTACACCAAATATTTTAATCTTTATGGTGAAAAGTTGCAAGGACAAACAAGCTTTTCAGCCCTCTGTTGAGTTAAACATGCTCTCACCTTTTCAAGTACTCCTAACCTGACCCATCTGATCCTCCACCTTCCAATTCCTTTCTCCCTAAGTGACACTGCCTTAATAGCTGCTCTGCCTCCTCTCTTGATCTGGTTCCTGGAAACTGGACTCACCTCCGTTGGACTACTATCTGGAAACCCCCTCTGATTTGACATACCGCTTATGAATAGGCTGGTGCCCTGAGCATGGCCTTCTAGTGATGCTTTAGAAGTTTTGAGATTACGATTAAGATGGTTTAGACTCGGACTACAATCTGATCCGTTTTAGTCTGAACATCAAAATTGAGTATCTGGAATAAACCAGTTCTGTATACTCTGCTTCTTAGATGCTGACAAAATATACAATCACAGTTTCACAGAATATTGTCTGAAAATAATGAAATTTCTTTTCACCTAAATTTTAAGAATAAATTACTTTGAGTGTATTCAAGGAGTTTCAATGTCTCAAGATTGATTTATGATCCATTATTGGATAGATAATTAGTACAGCATAGCCAAGCAGGTCTTAGGAAGTGATGATAGGTGTAAGTGGTTTAACTGAAGTTGTAAGTATAAATCTTAGCCAGTATGCAATTACTTCAACATTACTTTTTACATGAAGTAGGCCCAGGAGTATAGAGACTAACAAAGTTAACAAGTTCGTTGAGGCCCGATAGGTACGCCATGGAGTCAGTCAAGTAGCTACTGCAAATGCCTTTGCTGCTTAGGAGACTAAATCCTTCACTTTAGGAATGACTACGATGTCAGAGATTATCAACTTTACACCACAAGAGACTCATTTGGCCTAACAGCAGACACCAATATGGCTACACCCATTAACTGTGTGTTGTTTTGAACTATATTCACACTTGCTTACAGTCACAACATATGTATAATTATTATAATCGGCCACATAGTAACATTAGTTTTGGCCGAGTTTCAAGTGTCCAAAGAAAAGTAGAATGCATACCTATCATTCCATTCATGAATAACAAATTAACCAACACGCCACAGCATGGGGTGCGAGGCTCATCTTTCGATTCAATAACAATAACAGTACCATGGTCTAAAGTTAAACCATATTGTCAACAGCCATAGAAACGTTGCTCCGAGTCAAAGCTTTCTTGGTGGTGTTTATGTGGAAATTAAACGACACATCTTGCTCCTATGCGAGGGCACCCAAGAGGCCAAGACTCTTGTGTAATGCATTTCAAAAGTGAACTGCCATAATTACGATAAGTGTAACTTATACTGTATTGTAATTGCAATTGCAATCAAGAACATATATAGCGCCACTCAAAGTCAGAGGTGCTCCCGACCCGGGAATGCCTAACTGGATTACACAGTAACATCTTGTACGTTTATAGCCAACTTATTACGAAGTTGACAGGGCCCTAAGGCTCGGCTTGAAGTTAAGCTTACGAAAGCCTGTGTCAACAATGTTCAGTAGAATTGCGCTTAATTAATTATTAGAACTAAACGGTCAAATTACCTGATGGTTGGCGAATGGATGCATTGCTTACGCTTTTAGTATCCAAATCTGAACAATGTATATTCCTTCTTTCTCGTGTAGCCTTCACGCTTTAGCATACTGCCGTCTTTATCATACGATACGGGCGTCCATTTGGCTTACTTTTCGAGTTGAAATGCGTGTAAAAGCACAAAACTCTGTACACGCACAAAGGAGTATTCCCAGCACTTTGATCTGTTGATATCACACAGAAAGGCTGCTCGAGTTTCACCAAACTAAAGCCCTGAAAAGCAGGCGTGACCTGCGGGTGGTGGCCTTAATACGGGCTACGACCAGTTGGGTGGGGACGATGATCGGTCAAGCGTAGCCTCGAGTAGGAAGCCCACGGAGAAATCGTTCACGAATCAGCGTTTATAGGCAGCGGTCACGCATGATGTACAAATGGATTAAAATTAAGAATACGTAGAAAGTGGTCATCAGTCACATATAAGTGGAAAGTCTTACTGTATCCACATTCTGTAACTCTTATTTTGAAGGCGTCTGCCGATGTACTTGCGTTGGAAACGGCGTTCTTATAGCCCAAAACAAGCCTCAGGCTCTGAATGCTACATGCGACCATAGACATCAATGTACATTCAACCTGCATAACTGTTCTGTATGTAACTGGTTGCGGTTTGTCAACCGGTTTATTGAATAAACGAATATATGTATATGTACATCTTATATCCATTTAATTCCTAAAGGTGCTGAAGCATGGTGGCTGACAGATTTAAAAATAAGCTCACAATAGAATCATATATAGGCCATATTGATTAGTAGGCCTACAGTCACTGGGAACTTCTCCTTGACCATCCTGGGGAGCCTCATGATTAGTGCAGATGTCAACTTCATGCTTCGGTCAGCTTTAACAATTTGTTTATGAAAGCTTTAATAGAATCTTGTTCAAAAGATTCATGCCAACACTGCGCCACAGTCCGATGGGGTACGCCAAGAGCCCAATGGGATAAGTCAAGTCAACCACCCCATTCAACTTCAGGAGGTTCGAGTGTTAGAGGGAATTGGTGAATGCACATATGACTTTTTTTAAATCAAAGTTAAAGTAAAAAATTTGCAAAGAAACCCAGTAAAATCGTTTGCAGTCTCTCTCCTGGACCACACTGAGACTATTGCAATGCTTTCCTCAACCCCCATCATTAAAATGCAGGTACTTTACATCCTTTTGTCTGCATGTGCTCCAGTTCTTTTGTGATTTATCATATTCATGTCACCTTTCATGAACTCATTTTGCAGGTGGGCCATAAATATGCATCATCTTTCAATGCCTTTCACAGGATTTACTGGTGTCACAAAAGTCATTAAAGATTATAATGGCACTATCTCAAACAAAAATACTTTTATAGGCTTATACATTTGATATTTCTAGTAGAAACAATTTTAAATTGATGAGAAAATATCATTATCACCTAATTTATTTTTTTAAACTAATAAAATACTAACATAATTACAATTTTGTAAATGGAATTTACATAGATTATTTTTTTCATAGTTTCATCATCAATGAATTAACTGCAAGCAGAATTGTTTTAACTGCGAACCTCAAGTGAACGGCAGTCATAAAGTAGAAGGTCTTTTTACGAATGCCAACTTTCAGTCTTAATGAAAACAACAACAAAAACAACAACAACAACAAGTGGTGGGCCCTTTGACCTGGAATAGCCTCCCTCTGGTACTTCGCTAGCTCCCAGAACCCTTTCTCCTACGTTCCTTTCTCACCTTAAGACTGCTCTTTTCAGCTGTGTTGGTGTCAGGAGCACCTCTGAGTACGTGGTAGTTCTTCTTGAACAGGCACTATATAAATGTCCGATATGAATGAATGAATGAATGAATGAATGAATGAACAACAACACCAGCAACAACAACAACAACGACACATGCATTAGGCCAACTCAAGACCAAGAATTAGAACCAGAACTAAGCAGCTACCAAATGAAAATCGAAGATCAACAAGCAAGTACACTGTACTATTATACGATTACACTGGAAATGCAGGATAACAATTCAAGAAAAACAAAAAATTAATACTGTTAACTGTTAATATAATCAAATACGAGTACTTAGTCAGCAAGTAAAACCTTTCGCACATGGTTCTTTCAATTTTTTCCCTTGCTAAGAGTCACCACTGGACTTATTTCTGGCCAGCTAAAAGTTATGTATATATATATATATAGGTCTAGAAAGTGAACGATGAATAGTCATAAATTATCTTTCATCAGATTCAACCAATGCCCTTCTATCATAGACTGTGCAAGTTGTGTAATGTAATGCAACCAGCTGCTGCTAATTTATGTAGCGCTTGTTGCAATCTCCTGAAAGCTGTTGCTAAGCGTCAAGACTCATGAGCAGAGCGGTTCCTCGCTTCGTCCAGTGTTCCAGAGTCTTCTCTCCGCTCTTCAGTTCGACAGCGACTATGAACGATGCTCTTCCTGTGGAACCAGCTCGGTTGGGATAGTAGTAGGTGGGACAGGAGTAGATGCCTGCACAAGTAAACCCCAGAGAACACAATTTAATTCAATGTCACAAAGGCTAATGTTGGCCAATCCGGCCTCAGTTAGGACTTTAACGACGAGCTGCACTGGTTTCCCAGTCGCTTTTAGTACACGCTCATCGTTAAAGTGTTAAACTTATTCACCACAAAAAAATTAAGGCAAAGATGATTGTGAAGATGACAGAGGAAATGCTGCTGATAAATAGTAAAGAAGATGAATTTGATTTTGAAGAATAGAGATGCCATAATCATCATCATCATCATCATCATCACCACTGCATCTACCATTTTATAATCAATAATAACTTTTATTACTAGAAGATTAAATATGCAGTTTATGTAAAGAATTTAGTAATATTGATTCGGTTTACTCTAAATTTGTTATTCTTAAATAATTGTCTGCATGTATGGTAAACTATCCAGATGTTTCTACATTGCCTCTTTAGAACTCGATGCAGAGGGCTATCTAACCAAATCAGCTGATGTGAAAGACAACCAGTCCTGAACTTAGGCCATAACTGCATCTGAAGGGTCAAATGGTGAGCATAGCTGAACAAAGTTGGAATATTGATGAACCTGAACTCTAACAGCAGTGACATGACGATACGGGTCAGACCAGCTGCCTATAAACTATATCTACAAGCCTGGTCCTGTTTCACATCAAACAGAAAGTTTACTCATGATGAATTGCCCATTACTCCAGCTACCATCATTGTCTGTCCATCAACATGATCACAGTAACTGCTGGTACTAACTAAACAGTACCAGTAGTTACTGCACTTCTCATCTACCTCACACACTGATCTGAGTAGCCGCAAACTGCCGACCACACAACTTCCTCAAATATGTGCAGCACCACCATCTTATACCCAGATCTCTGCGGTGGTTGCCCTGGAGAACAGTGTTGCAGGAAACAAGCAAGGTCTGGAGTTCATCTTAGGAAGGGTTGTTTATGCTGCTGATGACTGATATTTATGACGAAGCAAAAAGATGAAGTTGAAGATGATGTTGATGACGATGATGACAAAAACATGATGGATGTTATTAATAAATATTATATCCATCAATAAATCAAACTTCAAACTGAAGCAGAAGCTAACTCTAACAAGCAAACAAAGTGGCAAGCCATCACACATACTACTCATTAACAATAACAATAAACAAAATCATCAAAGTTAATTATTTAAACATTCATGCATATAAGTTGTAACTGGAGAAACCAGCTGTGACTAGAGACACTGAAACTGAGCTGACATCATTCATGACTTCCAGAACAGAGCTACAACAATCCGACTAGCTATATGCCTAAACTCAGACCACGACTTAAGCTGCAATCACGTTCTGTACGACAATGAAGTTTGCAACCATTCAGCATACCGGGTAACTAGATTTAAACATAGTCACAATTATAAACTCTACTTTGAAAATTGTTGGTTGCCTTTTAAACATGAATCTAGAGAACAGGCTTGATCACAAGTCCTGTTTTGGGTAAAGTAGTTAAGATGAAGACTGGGCCAGGATCAGTTCCCCTTTGAGGTAAAAACAGAAGACTAGATGACAGATGGCAGGTCGTGGTGGATGGTGCCTGGAATGGTAGAGGCAAAAAAGTGGAGGCAGGAGAATCATGCTAAAACTTTTTTTGAAAAGATTTCTATTTCAAACTGAGTTCAGCTGGGAAGAGCCGGTGAAGAACCATGATGGTCACACAAGGTGGCGGTATTACCGGTATCCAGTGCTTAACAACATCAACGGTGTGACAAAGCTGTTGACAGTCTGACAAAGCTGTTGACGTTGACTCTGCCTAAAGACAGGTCCATTGGCTTTATGCCATCCGGGGATGAGATGAGTGAGGTGGTTTCCCGTTGCCTTTCTCACAGACAATTGTGGGTGAGATTTGTCCAAGGTCGCTATGCAGTGGCTTGAGGTAGATTCGAACCTGCAACCCTCCAGTTACAAGGCACAGAACATACCGCTACACCACCACGTCCCACTACGCTGACTCTACCAGTCTACCTTACCTTAATTTGTATTTTGTAGGTTGCAAACACTTGATTTAATAAGCATTCAAATGACATATTTGATCGTATACCAAAAATCATTCAGCACACTAAATTGCTAATGACTACGGAATGCACATGCCATTATTCAACCTAACTGGACGTAGGGTTTGAGACGATGTAAGAGAGAGAGATGATTTGAGAGTACCATATGAGCCAAGCAAAGCTTTTGACCGACGTTAAGTTCATACATGGCTAGTCAAGCACTAGTTGTCGAGACTGAGCAGACAAGCCACAGCTCTCTTAATCCAATGGTCAGGGGTTTTATTTCCAGTCTTCAGCTCAAGGACAATTACAAAGGACGAGTGGATCTGGCAGCCTCCGCGGATTGGGTAATAGTACAAGGGACTCTGATAGAACCCTAAAAGAAAAGATACCATCAAATCATAACAACAGTATCCTTAAAACATGGTAACATTCTCAAGTAAGTAGTATAACAGAACATTTAAAACATTTTAGTACGGTACATTTGCAGTATATTTAGTTACATTAACTTGTGCTTTATAAATCTTCATATAATAATAATACTAATAATACTAATAATATACTACTACAACTACTAAAAAATAATAACAACAACAACAACAACAACAATAATAATAATAAATAAATAAATAATTTTGTACGACATAGTAGGATCTTAAAATCGCATTTGTTTAGGTTCATTTAGATCAGGGGTCTCCAAAGTTTTCCAGCGGGGGGCCACATTGTTGACTTTCTAAAGCTCCACGGGCCAAAACTCCGAAAAAAAACCGTGAATGAATAACTGTTAACAGACTATTTATTCCTGAGGTCTGATGCAGTGCAGAATTTCAATGCAGATATCAATTACAATTAAGATGGTTTTTCGTAAGTCCTGATTAGTGTGAGAAACATGAAATTGATGCATTTCTGAAATAATTCTATCCAACTGCGGTTCAAAGTGAGTGGTTCCAATCATAAGTAAGGCATTCAAATGTTCATCAGAAAATTGCGATCTGTAGCAGGATTTCGTGTACTTCATCTTGGAAAAAGTCTTCTCACACAAATACGTAGTGCCAAAAACTGAAATGAATTCACGAGCAAATTTTCTTAAATAAACATATTGGTCAGATGGAAGGCATTTGTAGAATTCAATCAAATTTCCTTCCTTAAATTTGTCCCTCAGGATGTCATTGGATTGCAAATCGATAACTTCCATTTGTAAGTCAGGAGGTAAGTCTTCAATGACAGAGTCAAACAGATTTTCGAAGGTTCTTATTTTCGAAGAGCATGCATCGAGATCAGAGAAACGTTCCTGGAACTGTTGTTTCAAAACGGAAATGACATCTTGAGCAAACAAGCTTGGAAACGGAGTCGCAGCTTCCTGGCTATATTTGTCACAGCGTGAAAAGTGAGATAAGCAGCTTCTTGCTAACTGAGTATCAAATAATGTTAACTTCTGACGAAAAGCTTTCACCTTGGAGTACAAATCACAAATGAGTGAAGTTTCACCCTGCATTCGTAGATTGAAATCATTCAGGTGCATGGTTAAATCTGCTGAAAAGGCTAATTTCCAGAGCCATTCACTGTCTGTGAGCAACACAAGTGGACAGTTCTTCTCATTTAAGAATGATTCAATCACAGTTCGAAGTTAAAAAAATCGAGCCAGAACTTTTCCACAGCTAAGCCATCTCACTGAAGTATGGTAAGGTACATGTAGGCCTAGGTCTGGAAACTCAGCATCCATTTCCAGCAGTAATAGTAAAATACGCACAGTTCCTATTTCTACAAACAGCGACATGGATTTTGGCAATATGCATGTCAGAGTACAGCGGCGTTAAAATTATCAATTTTCCCAATTTAGTTTTTTTTTTCAAGGAGAGTTCCGCGGGCCAGAATAGAGACCTTAGCGGGCCGGATGTGGCCCGCGGGCCGTACTTTGGAGACCCCTGATTTAGATCAATGTTATACCAAATTAAAATCAGTAAATCATAGTATCGCTAAAAGATAAAATCACAGAAATTCCACAGATAAAATTGTAGTACCGGTATTCTATAAACAATAAAGCCAGAGACAAGAGAGGCACTCAGCATAGCATCCTATGAGAAGAAATCATAGTATTCTGAAAGATAAAATGATAGCATACAAGCATTGTGACAAATGACATCATCTTGAAGTGAGTGAGACTATCCTACAAAAAGACGACGTAATTATGATAAAATTCAATAATATTAGAAAACCTAATGATAATATCTTACAAATGCATGACAGACAGAATCATAAAAGCATTCAGAATGAACAATTGCCGTTGGTAAGTAAGTGTAATCGAGTGTAAGGTTGGTCAGTGCGTTGATCAGTTTGCATTACAACAGAAGTGCTGTCGTCCTCAGTTAAAGGAAATCATACAGATTTAGTGCAAGTAAACAAAAATTCATTAAAACACTTAAACACAGCTCTGTTTAAAATCATTACGTCCAACAGCTCTCCACACAGGATATGCAATTGCTCTGTTAACTCCAGCCACTGGATTCTGACTCAGGATCAAAACTAACGCAATTACATACCAGGTACTCAAATTTGTCTTAACGAGTGCTTCACGTACATTGTAGCGGCTGAAGATATCCAGATTCTACACAGAGATTAGAATATCTTCGAACAGAGTTTGATATATATTTTCTGTTAAGTTTTTTGCCTTTTAAAGTGCTGGCGAAAAAACACGGTCTTATTCTAAGGCAGAAGCCTCACTGAAGAGAAAGCAAAAGCTAGAATATAAACCCAAACTCAACCAAAGAAGGGTAAAAGCCTCCAACAGAGAACAAAAGAAATAAAAACCAAGCAACAGCAAATCAAAACAACTGGTGCTGAAGGGTGAAAGCGTTCCTCCCTCCTACCTCTTTGGCTTCGTCTTTTGGCCTCCACAGGTTTAAAGTGAATTGTGGGCATTGGACAGACTAGCTGCATCGGTTCTGCCTCCACAAGGCAAGCATTCTTCTGGTCCCATCCAGCACCTTGTAGAAAGAGTCCTTTCACAAGGACACCATCCTTTCAAAATACCACAAAACATAATGTAACAGTGGGTAATCACCAATTTATTATGCCCCCATAAACAGTAATCCTGAAAGGCAAAGTCTGGAGCTTCTAGACTTTTTCACTTAAGCTGAAATCATTAAAGCAACTGAATAGCTGGGCAGTGTTACATACAATACAATACAATATTCATTTATTAAGGAAAACAAGCTGACATGCCGCAACTTGGTACATCATAAGAGAATTAAATATAATTAGTAAGAGTTCTTATAGAGGTGTTGCATGACTAACCAGTAACAAATCAATTTAATGCCAGGAATTGAAGTTCATACACTGTGGTGAATATGCTAATCCATTAACATTGGTCCGCCATCCTTTACCATGAAGCTAAAGCTATGGAACTTGATTGATCAATTCTTGAGAAGAGTGATGATCATACAGTAGAATGAAAGTAAACTGATTAAAGAATAATACCATCACTGATGAAAATCTGACAAAAAGTTAAATGACAATATTAAACCTCAAAATAAGAGTCCAATAACGTGATACTCGTGCTCTACGACACTGAGCAATGTTCAAAATAATTGCCAAAATATTTTCAATCTGTTATCAGCATGAAAAACTTCCCAATTGCGGATAACAATAAAAAATGTTAATTGGACAATCCAGAGCAGCTAACAATTAACAATTAACTAAACCAACAAATATTAGACAGCATAAAAACAATGATCTAATTAAATGTGCACACTGATCATAATGATCTAATATAATATATTCTAAAGACTTCTGTGCAAGTCTGAAATGTGCAATACAAATATTTTATAGTGCAAGTGTATGTATGTATGTATGTATGTATGTATGTATGTATGTATGTATGTATGTATGTATGTATGTATGTATGTATGTATGTATGTATGTATGTATGTATGTATGTATGTATGTATGACACTGTATGTATGCATGCAATATGTAGGTATGTAAGTATCAACAAAATCATAGCATTTTTTAATACCTTTAAAAAGCACACCATAGTTACCAGTATTCACTGCCTCATTAACAGCAATGCAACAATAATACAACAAAACAACAACAAAATTTTAACAAAACATTAGAAACAAAACAGCTGTTATACAACATCAAAACAAAACAGAAAACAGGAACAACAGAAAAAATCAACAGCATAAAAGAATGGCACAAATACAATAGAAAACCAGCGAACATGTTAGCATCATGTTGTCGCATGGTGTGTCAAAACCATAAAGCAACTTTCTCTTTTCTTCCCTTCTTCCAAAAAATTTATTATTCGAAAACAAGAGGTGTCTTTTGTAAGCTACAGCAACTGATAATTATGGAAGTTTGACCAAAGAGGATTCAGGCCACAACCTTGAACATAAGAAGAGACTTGGAAAAGTGTAAACAGAATGCTTCAACATTTGCACCCCATGTTTCAAGGTACATGAATTTTCAGTATACCAGTAGCTTTGATCCCAATAAGTTACTCATGTTTTTCAGGTAAAATCCTTTTCTACTGTTACCCATTTGACTAGATGCCAGGTTATTTTAGGTGCTTGTGAAGATCAGCATGATGCAAATCTCTTAACCCTTTAATGATGAGAGGGATTAGTTTTCCATACATTTTAGTACATGCTTGTCATCAAAGTGTTAAATACAGTCACAACTGACATTTGATTTGTCACCTTATTCCAAGATTTCAGATGCCTTAGTAAAGCAATCATCATCAGTAACTTGAAAAAAATTCAAAGCATCATGAACTATGTTATGAATTATCAGTAGAATTCACCCTCACAATCAAAATTGATTTTAATTGTTGGTACACTTTACCATGTTCTGAAATGTTTAATTTTACAATCTGCCAGATATCATGCAAGAAAGTTGCAAAATGATTTAGTACACATTCTTTTGCTTTTATCGTTACTTTCATCAGTGTTCACATAGACACGAATTACGAACACAGCTATTCTACTCTTGTGCAATACATGGCTGTGTATTGTGCTGTGTTCATACAGAATAATCACACTCATAATTAGACTAATTATAGAACAAACTTTAGTATCAATTCCAGTTTCTTCCAGATTGGGTTCAGTCTGAATGCAGGTCAAGAGGTTAAAACAAACATGACTTAAACTAACAATGTCAACACAAGCAACAATTTCATCATAGCAGAGTAAAAAAATTCATTTAATAAACTAATGACAAATGCTCAAACTTCTTCAAACCGCATTACCCGGTAGTTTTCTTCAGTGGGATAGTTTCCTCAAATGCCTCTACAGATTTTTACTGTAATTTGAACTATGCATACTGTATATGTTCAGCTATGATTTCGGATGGTGTATAAATTAAACCATTACAATACAATACACTGTGTTCATGACGAACGCCAATCAATTTCACCTCTTCTTTCAATCAAACCTGATGGATGTTTATTATGTTCAATAAGTTTGATCTCATAACTGAGCTTGCTTATTTTCAAAGAGCTGCTCACTGTTGTAAATCTGACCAGTAGACGACAGATTTAGCTGATAAATGACATTTTGAAATCAGATTTGTGAACAACCTTGAAAATACATAACAGGATAGATTGTCCGTTTTCCCTGTTTGGCAAGACCTGTTATGTACTGGTCCTACATCCAGGACCCTGGGATTTGTCCAAACATACTTCAAAGCCATAGATCAGAAATTAGTGCCTCCCCTACATTCCAAGGGAGCTTTACTTTATAACATTATCACCATCAGTGACTACCACTCTCTGGAGCATTGCCATCATCTGTTCCCTACCTAAAAACATTAACGTTTAATCAGATAAATTAATCTGTTTTGAGACGTGACCTTATTAAATATAGGTTTGCTTTGAGCTAACTTCATCTGCAGTTTGACTTGTTCATGTATTATAATCACAGTACAACCGAAGTTTTCTGATCACAATGGACTGAACCAACCTGGCATTCTGATCACATCCGCTTTGGAAATCTACAGCTGCAAGAGATTTGTGTGAGTATAAAAAATTTGGAACTGTTTAATTATGTGAAAGCAGGGGTTAAAGTGGGTGGGAACGCGTGGGAACGGCGTTCCCACTGCTCTCGAAATTCTTTCCTTGCGTTCCCACTGCTCACAAGGCAAGAACCCTGGTAATGCATGCGTTCCAATAAAACTCTGTGTTGGCGTTCCCACTGCTCACCCAAACCACTTTAACCACTGTGTGAGAGAATCATGCAATACAAAAATAACAAGAGCAAAAAATGGTACAGACAAAAGCTTACTTTTGGTGCACTTGGGATGTTACTGTCATCAACAGTTAAAACGCTGAACTCCCACGAGAGCAGATCAATCGAAACCTAGACAATATCGAAAACAACAGGTTATCAGCAGTTTAAAGAAGTCTGGTCAGAAGCACCACCAGCTCAGTCACCACCTGTCTTATAAGACAGTTGTCAGCTGCGGTTAAAAATGCATGAGGCCATCCACGCAATGCTGTTCCAAAGAACATTCCAATGATTAGCGTCACTGGCGTAAACTTGTCCAAAATATTGCGGGCGGGGAGCATTTGGTTATTCATTCTACACTTGTTGCATTGGGTGTACAGGCCATCTTAATTATTGGGGACACGTGCCCCGGCTGCCCCCCAGAGTCTACGCCTATAATTAGCCTTGTTTAAGACCAAAACAGGTAAGGTGCAACATCACAATAAGTGTTTTGATGTACCATAAATAAGAGCCATATAAATGTTGACATCTGTAAGTAAGCAGATAGGTATGTACCATTGTACCTACACAGTGCACACACAAGAACATGTGTAAACACCAACATTACATATACCCTAAATATATAGCACTATGTACAGCTATATATATACATATACATATGTATATACAGATACATATATATACAAACACATAAACATGCACACAAACATACATAACATACAAACAATGCAATCTACTGACGTTGTTCTGTCGGGCCGATGTCTGGAGGACAGCTGTCAGGAAGCCAGTGGGAAACGTGAAGCCAGACAGCCAGAAGATCTTTGGAGGGTGAGCTGTGATCGCCCAATTCTGGAATTGCTCCACTCGCATCACAAGGTCACGCGTCCAGGCAGCCAGTGGCTTCATCGAAGGATATGCCTGGCAGAAAACAAACAGATTTCAACCATCAGACCACAACATCTGCGTACGCTTCGTGAGGAATTCTCTAAACTGGAGTTATTACTTATGGTGTTTAGAATACATTACAATTGAAGGGTGCATTTTCAACACGTAGTCACTTTAAAGGCATAACCAAAGTTGTACCACAGGTCCTAATCCTTTAACGATGGGAGGGATTAATTTTTCATGCATTTTAGTACATGCTCGTCGTTAAAAGGTCAAACCTGCTTTGAACATTGCAAGCATATTTAACCTCAACTTGGCAGGAGTCGGTTAAGCGAGATTACTTTTAGTTTACTTTGTAGTAGCAAGTTGTGTACTAGTATTTATGCACACATACTGCACAAGAAGGAAATCATTGTCTCTCCCGAACATATTTTAGGATGTGAGTAACTAATTTCATATTTATAACTGAATTAACAGACCCTACAACAGTTGCTGTAAATTAACTGAAATGTGATGTCAAATCAAATTAGAAACCTTTTCCCAGGAAGATGGAACACGAGCATCGTAGATGCACTGGAATATTTCTTCAAGATCAGACGACATGACCACAAGACCCTTGATTCCCTTCTCCAAGTCAGTCAGCTGCTCTCGAATCTGGTCCAGCAGCTGGTTGTATCTCTCAATCTGCAAACGAAAGGCAGCCTCAGTAAGGAAACAGATAGGCTACTGGGTATAGTTCTTGCACTGCGATTTGCTAGTTCCCATTGTTTATCTCAAACTCATTATCTGCAACTTGAAGGTAATACATGTTCTTGTCAAAACATTCCTTCTCATCAATAGTGAGACTATTATTTAATTAACAAAACAAAGATACTAGTTTTAAGATTTACTACACATAACTTGAATAAATGTTGAATTCTAATAACAAACCAGCCAAAGCAGAAATTTAATCAGTTTAATAACTCATTAAGAAAATTCCACAACGCAATAAATTTTCCTTGCAATGTAAAGGGACATTTCTATAACACAACTTCAAGTGAACTTCTCAGTGAATGACCTGTAAAGCAATGCAATCATCTCCCATCAATGTAACTTTCGTCTCATGTATTTTGCAGTTCTGCTGATCAGTAAAAGTGTCTGAAACACAAAAATATAAAGATCACCTCTTGAAGAAGGACAACTTTGAGTGGCGAGTTGTCAGATGACATGATCTTCACAGTGTTTTCATAATCAATATTTTCTGGAAGCTGTTTTCTTATGTTGTCTGAGAGTTCGATGACCTACAAGAAGTCAACAGCAAAAAGAACATAAACAAAATGTTGCTAATAAAGCAAAACGAAACCGAGATTTTACATAAATCTGGTTTTACATAAGGGGCTCCATACAAACTTTGATCATATTGTAACACAACTAGCAGTCTATGCACCAGCTAAAGATATACTTATTATAGACAGTGGATTTTCCCAAATGCTACTACTGTTACATACTTTCGGTCGCTAAAGGTGTAAGTGACACAAAAGAAGTGAAGAACGCAAATGTAACTGCTAAGCTTAAGAATGGAGCATGGTGGCCAATTGGTGATGGGGCATGGTGATGGGGCATGGTGATGGGGCATGGTGATGAGCCTCCACTCCACCTTGAAGAAGTCCATCACTCATTTGGTCTGCACCATCGATGTTCTGTCGTATGGTCGTGTGCACTTCTGAACTTTACAGGAGGGCAATATAAAAAATACAGTTGTACTGCACTACGAAAACTGCCACAAAACTGCTGTTCATAGATTTAATATTTGTCAGCAGACCTTGTCCTCACGGCTTTCTCCCGCTCCAATGGCGACCTGCGGCTGCAGCGACAGAAGCGTCTCGAACAGCATCCTCGTCTCCTGAATCTGTGATGTGATGTCTGCATTCGGATGCTGACCAAACGCTTCTGAGGGGTCAATGTTTGGCAACATGCTAATGAACTCCTTGTATGAAGACAGTATGCCGTCCTTTGGAATGTAGTAAACTGGCGAGATGCTGGACTGTGTTGGCTGAGAAGTTTGGACTGGTGGTGAAGAAAGTCTGTACACGATGAAGATTTAATGTTCATTTCTTTACTACAAAAACTTGCTTTGAACAGAAAATCCCTAAACTGAATCTAAGATGCAGATAGATGACTATTTGCAGGCATTGTCCATATAGTCTCAATGAAAAGAATAATATTAAAAGCCTGATAATGTGCTCAACTGAAGATAAGGACTAAATTACCCATGTCCCCAATTTTACACCAATTGTTATAAAACAAAAGCCTAATTAGCAGCAACTGACTAAATCAAAAAAATTAATATTCAGTTGAATATTAAACTGATTTGAATATCAATTGCAAGAAGGAAATTCCAATGTAAGTCCAACTGTAGCATCTTACTTGTAGAAAGGCTGGGCGATGGCATCTTCACAGAAGTAGTCGCCGATATAGGTGTTGAGAAGACGTCGATCCCAGTCATCTGTGACGTGGCCTCCATAGTTGATTGCTGCAATGAGGAACTTTAGTGCCTCCCACGGTGTCTCCTCATACTCGTCCAAGTATATGCTCAGCAGGTTCTCAGACACCTGAAAAATCACAGCCCCATAAGTAATGCCGCATAAGACATTTCTGTGACAGCCACATCAGTTGCATCCACATGGTGTTCTTAGTTGGCCAACAGTTGCCAACAATGACAAAATGTGGGACAAATGATGATGCAATGATCATGGCTGTTTGCTTCAGCTATTCAACTACTTCGTACCTTGAAGATGTATGATCAAGTGACACATTTTAGATATTTAGTACGAGAAAGGCTGACCAAAAAACAGAAAAGAAAGTAAATATGTTCAGTTGTTTACTCTTCAGTTCGGACTTAAAAATTTAAAAAAGCTCAGTAACGGTAAAGATTCTCAAACAACTGAGCATACATCATCATGAGGTCATGTCTCCTGAACAAGTTTACCATATTAGAATACAGTGTAATGTAATGCAATGTAACAGAGATCATCTCACTCATTCAAATAAGTTAGGAATTAATCAGAACAGTACAGCTACACAGTGGGAAAATGTTTCATTAGAATGAACCTAAGGTCATGCTTACTCAAGATGATGCACACAGACTGAGATACATATTATCCACACACATGGAAATTTAGTTTCAAATGTCTTAGTGTTCCAAATATGGCACCATAATATCTTAGGATACAAGTAGACTCTAAAGTAGACTCCAAAGTCCTGCTATATAGGTTGCCTATGTAGTCATTGTAGTCAACTACTGATGGCCAAGCAATAATCAGCTTCTTTCAAATACACTTATCACTTTTTCAACCAAAAGGTGCATACATACACAGTCCCTTCCATTACATTGTACTAAATTAGAAAGGATGGTTTACCTCAAAGTCAGAGTCGTTGAAGTCGTACTTGACGTTCCAGCCAAGCATGAGGAACTTGCGGCGTTCGAGAAGAACCGAGTGGAAGAAGCAGAGTCCAAAGAGCAGCTTCTTGTACTTCTCTGGCCGATGGCATCGCGTAAACTGCTGATCAGAGATTCTCTGGTAAAGACGCTTCATGTTTGCTTTCAATCCCTGACATATCACAACCCAGTTGAAACGAATCAATTGCAGAAACAAAAACAATAAATATTTTGCTGCAATTATTACAGTGCTGCTGTAGAGGTATTCAGATCAGATTAAATAAAAGAGGTAAGTCATTCAACCAGTCGACTTGTTTGTCAATATACCAATACAACAAAATCTGGTCAACAAACCAACCAACGTTTATTTGGTCTCCCATCAGTGAACCAACCCATGAATCAGATAACCTTGTAACTTTATGCAGTGGTTAAAGTGGTTTGAGTGAGCAGTGGGAAGTCCAAAGAAGAGTTTTACTGGAATGCATGCGTGAGCAGTGGGAACGCAAGCAAAAAATTCGAGAGCAGTGGGAACGCAAGCAAAAAATTCGAGAGCAGTGGGAATGCAAGCAAAAAATTTCAAGAGCAGTGGGAACGCCGTTCCCACGCGTTCCCACCCACTTTAAATGCTGCTGTCATGTAAATGTAAGTCTCTAAAATTTATGATTGCCACATAAAAGCCACATCAGACAGACTAGATTAGACACTGGAGCCACATGAAATCAAGTCTGCAAGAGCCACATTGTTGGGTCAGTTTTGGTACTAGGTCAGGAATCAGAGGGTCAAGTCATCCATCTGCCTTTTATTGTTGAATCGCTTGATAGCAATGCAAATTTTCAAAGTGAATGGAATAAAGTTTCCTGGCATGCTGCATCTGCCAGGTCTAGAATAAAATAAATACACAAAGCACCACATAATTATAAAAGCACCACATAATTATAAAAATTTCAAATAAGAAATGAAGGTGTATTTTCTGCATTACCTTAGGTGGCTCGGTAGTCATTTTGATTCCAGCCTGGAGTATAGAGATAGGAAAGTCCGGGTGGGGACTGCTGCTAAGCCAGAGGCGGAAATTGGGGTTTGGAGGTGGATCTCTGGTTTGAAGCTGTTCAACCAATTTATCCAGCTGTGGCATCCAACTCAAAGACAGATGACAGTTGGCCAGGAACACCCAGTTGCCCTAGAAAACAATCATCTTCAGTCACTAAGTAATCAAGCAGTTTAGTTGTTGTACATCCAGAAGGCTTTCCCTCACAAGACTGAAAGGCCATTTAAAAGTTTTACCAATGTGTCAACCAACAATCAGTAGTTTTCCAAACTGAATCAAAAGCTCTAATATTTTCATCTACAGCTTTAAAAATATCGTCAAAGTGTATCACTTTCATTAAAAATATAAACTTTCATCATAGGCTGTAGTACTTTGTTAGAAGCTTTAAACTGTCCATGAATAGCTTACAACTTGATCAAAGTAAAGGGGCAGATTTAATTTAATTTTTGCCAGTTCAAATGTTCTCATTCAGAGTGTTAAAGTTAAGCCTCAGGTAATAGAAGAGTGGTAGCCTTTCAAGACAATTGTTACCTCGCGAACACCTTCCTCGATCATTCGTGTTGCAAAGGGAGCCTGTCCCTGTCCCAGTGACAGTGCATGAAAATGTGACTCCATCATACCACGTGATTCTGCTATCTGAATCAGATCACCTGTCGGATCCTACAAACGCATCAACAACTCGTGCAGCCATCATCATCGTCGTCGTCGTCGTCGTCGTCATCATCATCATCATCATCATCATCATCATCATCATGCGACATTACTAATATAACAGTCCAAACTTCTACGGCTGTAACTGTAATTGCTAATTTATATAGCACCACTCTAAAGTCATGGTTGCATATTTGTCAGCAATGCTGCATACCTCATCAATAATTCACTAGATGGTCTGCAAATCTTTCATACATAAAATCATCTTGTGTTGCAATTTTTGGAGATTGTGCATCTCATGCTGTAGTTTGCTTTTTAGAAACTTCTATTACTGGCACCTATTTAGGATGCCAAAGTGCTCACCTTTTGAAAAACTCCATCTTAGCTCACTCTTAGCGCTGAAAACTGACTTGAAGTACCTCGCTACTTACGATGCTATACACATTGTCATCATCACATGACATTACAACTAAATAACTGCCTTAAGGATGTAAGGCTTGCCAGACGTTAATCTATGGAGACATTCAAAAAGCAGTAATTAATTTACCACTCCAGGTGACAGAACAAAGATGAGGGGCGTCTTCGTTGTTGAGTCATCGACAACCTGCTTCAGTTCGAGTACAGGAGGTTCAATGAATTTAATTCCCAGATTGTTTGAGATGAATGTTGTGACACAGATGGCCACACGGTCCGGTCTCAATGACCTAACGATCAGCATCCTCTGCAATTCATTACAGGTGTTTGCCCATTCACCTGCAATTACAAAAGGTAAGGTTAGGAATGTTAACCTGAAGTGCAAGCATGATGGCAGCATTCGGAAACTGGTATACAGGATCATGGGCGAATTTAGGGGGGTTTACGGGTTCAAACCCCCACCAAAAATAAATTGCAAAATACAAAAACACTTAACTTTTCAAAACTGACCCCGTACTCTGCAACCATGTCCAATGGTAAACCCCCAAAATTGGAAATCCCCGAAATTGTTTCCTGGCTATGCTTAAGTACAGGATCACGTTGTTAAAAGTTATTGCAATTATACATTTTGCACCAAGACTTGAACTTCAGGCACATCATTAAAAACTAGCTAATAAGCTGGCCTTACATAATAGCATACAACTGTATAAATGACAATAGCTAATAATAATAAGCAGCATTCATTTATTCCTTCCTTCAGAGCACTGGTATAGTCCGTCTCCAAGATTACTACTCAGCGGTGCTTCCAGCACAAACTCAGCAGTTTGAAGAGTTTTCAAGTGCATGTAGAAAGTGCTTGCAGAATGCACAGATTCAAAGGGAGGCTATCCAAGGTGGATGGCCCAATCACTGGAAAACATGACACTGCAATGTCGATATGCAAGCTACAGGAACACCAGTGCATCCCAATCAGAGGAATAAAGATTTATTCAGCCAGCCAAACCTGAAATGGGGCAGCAGAGTATTGTGTAAATAGCAAGGGGCAGTCCCCAAATGGCATCACCAAACCCAAACAATAATTCAATATGCTGGGAATGGGTAGCCAATGCAGTATGCTAGGCAATGAAGCTGTGACTACCTTACCTTAGTTAATAGTTTGCATAAATGACAATAGTTGATAGAAACTCGCCTGGAAGCAGCATGGCTTCTGGTTCACTGCTCATGTACCAGAGGTTCCAGTCGCGCATGTACTGCTCAAAGGATGTGATGATTCCATGGAAATTGGCCAGCTTATCCAGCTCGGTTATGTTGTCCCATGCCATTTCAGGTAACCACAGACACGGGTTGTCCATCTGGTTGTCTTTGTCCAAAACCTAATACAACACAATGCAACACTATACTAATACAACAATACAACAACACATTCCTCATAACATCCTAGTCATGTTCTTAAAAGGTACTATACGCATGAAGATGATGATGATGATGATGATGATGATGATGATGATGGTGGTGGTGGTGGTGGTGGTGGTGGTGGTGATGATGATGGTGGTGGTGATGATAATGCTGCTGCTGCTGATGATGATGATGAAGATGATGATGATGATGAGGAGGAGGAGGAGGACAGGCCCGCCGAGAGGGAGGGGCAGGGGGGCAAATGCCCAGGGACCCGGCGACTTTTTAGGGGCCCAGGCCGGGCCCGCAATCAACTTATGAAAAATATTATATTCAGTTATACAAAGTTTATGTTTTATACCTGTTTAAATATATTATCTGACGCTTAATTACAATCAGTTTAAACTTCAAGCATCTGAATAAAATCATAGTTGTATATAATATGTATAAATATAATATTGTACTATCGTACACTCACTTTTATTATTTCAATTTGAGTTTTTTTTTTCATACGACCGTACGATATTATATAAAGCCTAAAGATAGTTTAGACGCCCATAACTGCTCTGCCTAGGGGCCCACAAGTGCTCTGCCTAGGGGCCCGTGACTGCTCTGCCTAGGGGCCCGGAATTTCTGTCGGCAGCCCTGGAGGAGGATGATGATGATATGAAGCTAACTCACAATTCCTCCTCTTAGGAAGAAGTTGTATTCATCTATGTTGAGTTTTCCAGCCGCCTCCAAGATTTTGGCACACATGTGGAAGGAAAAGAGGAGTTTGTGCCGCTCAAAGAGCCCACGACAAGCATATCTGTAATGTAGAGAAAACGCACAACAATCACTTACCGGGTATCTCTTCATTTCACCCATCCTCAGTTGAAGACACACTTATGCACAGAGATAGAGTATCAGTAACACAACATAAATAAAAAATTATCAGTGTTATCTAACATTATTTTCGGAATTTGCTTTTGTACCTGCAGTTAGCTACAGGATCATTTATACAGCCCTGGACCACAGAATGTGTGTAAGAGAAAACTAAGAAAAGAGCTTTCCCAACGACATGTTTACTCTCCAAGTGCTATCAAATAGAATAAAAATCTGCACTAAACCAGCCGTATCATTATCATCTTCATCATCTGCTGTTGAGTCGGTTTCAGTACCAGGCTGAACTGTGAAAAGGTTAGGCAAGAGGTAGGCAATAATCATACAAGGTTACTACTCATTTTGTTGATGCACAAACCTGACAAGTAGGTCAACACTCTCTTAGCTGATGCATAAACCTTACAACAGAGGTGTGTACCGTACTGCCTCAATGTCTACATGCTGCAATCCTACTTTACCTCAGTTACAAATATAATCAAAACTGACATCACCTATTTCACTGTATGGAGCTACATAGCCTTACCTGTATACAGCAAAGGTGTGATAATCATTGAGATTGGAAATGCGTTCTTCCAGTTTAGCAGAGCGTGTTGACTTATCGATGGACAAGTTAAACAGGTCAATGTATGAATCTAGGGCAAACTGGTACATGGGATCGATTGCACCCATGTCATTAAGTACGAAGAAGAGGATAGAGGCTCTTTCAGCACTGGCTCGATAACCCTGAAACACAAAATCCAAGATACATTACAGCTAGCAGGCAGTTTAGGATGTACTGATATCATGACATTAATTGAATATTGTAAACATTGTAACTATTATCTGCCGACATTAAATTTAAATAATAAATTTTAATAGCCTCTGTTGCTCCTTGCATGATTGGGTCAGCAAGAAGACACATATTAAAGATTAAGTTATAATTTATATTTAACTAGTGAAGCATTATATAACTTGATAAAATTTTCAATTTATGTCTTGTTTTGTATAGTAATTCTGCTATCAAATATATCAAAATATCTTAGAAAAATGATCGATAACATAAGACTGCAAATTTGCACTCGTACATTATCATAAAAGCTGTTGCTTTTGCAGTCCTATAGTAGAGCGAATACTGTCAACAACTTAAATTAGGTTAAATACGTTAACGTGTCACCAACCTCACGTGCTGCATCGATCTTAATTTCGGTTTGTTCCGATGTTTCAAGTTGTTCTGAGACTTCTTGAGAAGTCGCCTTTGATGTCTGAAGTGTTGTCAGAAGCTGTTCATCGTCCAACAAAGATCCTCTTGCCTCATTCAACATCCTTTAACAGACACAAAACATCCAATTGGGAGTCAGTAAGCAAGTGAGCAAGTGAGATTATGAAAGCATGCATAAATCATACTCTGGCCTATTTCTTGCAAATCTTAAAACTGTCTTATATGAACGTGCTGGTGTCGGGAGCGCCTCTGAGTAGTTCCCTTGAAGGGGCGCTATATAAATCTTCGAATGAATGAATGGAACAGTGACTGAATGAGGCGAGTGGTAATCAAGTAAAAGCATAAGAGAAGGAGAGAGAGAGTATGCTGTGTGTAAATGAAGCAGCAATTGACCCTGCAATTGAATGATCAATCAGAAAGTTCAGAACGTAAAACATCTGCTTACATAGCTGCACAGAAATTCCTCAGAAGCATGATTCTAGGGTTGAAGGAAGATTTGGCTGAGGTGCAAACACAACTTCAGCAATTCAACGAGAGGAAACATTTTGAAGTCAGATACTAAGTTGACTAGTCAGTTTGTATGTTAGTCAATTAGTTATATTTTTCAGCGATAAATTCATAACAGGCGTGTTAAAATTGTGCATATGAAGAACAGCGTAGCCATGTCAACTGACCGTAGAATCTCATCTTCTAGTTGCTGAAGTTTTTTCTTTCCACTTGCAATACTGCGTACAAGCATGTCCTTCTGCTCCTCCAACTCTGGCCGCTCCTTGCGAACTACGATACCCAGCAGCTGAGCCTCAAGACCTGCACAAGATAAAAACATGCACCCAATTTAAAACCATGCTTTATAAACTCACAAGTTTCATATTCTATCCCCAGACATATGTGAATACACACAAAGATATTTGTACTCACTTGTTTTAGGTTCACTAGCTGAGTTGGCTAGGGGGGCAGGTGGAGCAGAAATCTCATACCAAATTTCTGCCCTGGCAGGGATTTGAACCCAAGCTCTCGATTGACATTCCAGCACACTAATCACTACACTACCAAGTTAAATCATATCAAATCAACAACAGCCATTACTTGAATAATTTTGTCAGTTTCAGTCGCACAAAGAAATCCAGAGCGGTCATGACATCTCGTGTGATGTTAAAGCAACAGTACTTACATAGTAAACATTATGCACAGCTGGCAAATGACAGGAATCTGGATATGACATTTGACAATGCTTTTCACTGTTGAGTTTGGAACTGAATGCTCCAGCAAAGCACAGTAGGCAGGAATTTCCATAGCTACAGAGAGATAGAAGATGAGTGAACTGTTCAAGGGCTATTCAGAGTTCAAACCACACGATTTGTGCAGCATAGAATAAAGAACAGTTACAATCGCGTAAGACTTTTTTCTACAGCTAATCACAGTTTCTAGAATAAATCTTTTGCATGTCTGATTCTTAATAATTAATATGTATGACTAATATTAAAGATCAGGATACCTTGTTCCTTTACAGCAAAGTTGACGATGGTTGTCTTAGTGGCAACTTCTGGAGCGTAGTGTGGATTGCTCAGTTTCGTAGTTATGTAGAAGCGGAACTTTTGATTGTACTCCACTTCACGATCTCCAAGTCGCATCATTGGAACACCACCTACGTACATAAACAAACTGCAGTTATTTTCCCGGCTAAACTTGCATCCGGCAAACATAATGTTCAAATATGAAGACCAAAATTTCTTCATCAAATGATCGCTGCTTGAATAGTCATGGAAATGGAAGTTATATGTACCCAAGTATGTAAATACCAATATATACTGACTACACTCTCATAAGCATTTCTAACGATTAGCAAATACTGTCAGAGGCATTTTATAAGTGTTCAGATACAAAACAATACAATATTCTATTCTATTTGCACAGTAATCTTACATAATTATAACAAAATCTCCTAAATACAGACAATTCACATGAGAACATAACATTTTGGACACAGTTATCAATGACAAACACATACTGGTCCATGATTGGTCCACGCTACAGTATATTCAATTTCTTTTGTAAACTTACGCAGTGATATTTTACTTATAAAAATAATTCCTAATTCAGTTCTAATTCAGTTCTGAGCTCTTGAATTTTACTTTTAATTCTAATTTTACTTCACAAATAATTTTACTTCTCATTCCTATTTTAGTTCTCAAATAATTTTACTTCTTAATTTAGTTTTCCAAATAACTATTAATTTCCGTTCTGTAAAAGTATGCAACGCTTGCAGAGAGAAGCACACAGCTTGTATTGAGAAAGAAAAAACTGTTTGAAGTAGAACAAGGGGTGAAGCGTTAGTCTAACAATGCTGGTAATTTGAACTTTGAGTCGTGTGGTTATCATTTTACGAAACGAAGGATTATCTAGTATCAGCGTAACCAGGTAGGCCCTACTGTGTGGACAACCATATCCAAAACGCTGTGCAGTCGCTGATGGAATTCATTCGAGTCAGTCGTTACCATCATCTATCCTCTTCCAAGACTTGTATTGCTTATATTTTCTCCAGCTAGTGCTGTTCCACAAATTCCATAATTTTCCCCGTTTAGTAGTTGGCATGTAGATCTGCCTGCACATGTAGTTTTGTCAAACCGATAAACCCAAAATCTGGCTATCTCGCTTCCTTCCGGTCAACATTCTCGATAAACCCGTAATTTTACAATTTAGCGATCAAACCCAAAATAAAATGGCGTATGAAACTGAGGTCGTTGGTACGCAATTAAGTTGGGACAATTATTAGACAATAAAGACCAAAGATAGTAGATTAGGGCTTACATCGCGAATGGTATGCGCAGCGTCTTCATCTCAACCAAAGTTTTCAAATGGATACAATGTGTTCGAAGCGCGTGCAATTTTTCTGGTACTCGCCTTCGTCTCAACTTAAGCGCCACAAGAAGTAAAATGATTTTGATTCTGAAAATAATTCCTAATTTCGTTCTTAATTTTAGTTCTGCAAATAATTCCTAATTCAATTCCTAATTTCGTTCTTGCAGCTGAAATAATTCCTACTTTTACTTCTAGTTTTCGTTAACGAAATCATTTATTATTCACATTTTATCTACTTCTAATTTTAGTTTTCGTTAACGAAAATATCACTGAACTTACGTCAAAAGCAAGCACTTATCACACAGTGGCACATAAAATTTCTGTTCTCAGCAAAGTACTTATGTAAAACTGGACTGAGGCCCTATTGTTAATGGTTCTACTGGTGATTGCTTTCAGTGCAAGATGTCTGGATAATGGCTACTGCTCTGAAGCAGGTGTTAAATTCTATGAATGTGTGCTAAAGCTTTAGAACTTCAGACCTGTTCAATCCTCTAACGACGAGAGGGATTAGTTTTCCATGCATTTCAGTACATGCTCGTTGTTAAAGGATCAAAAGTTTGTCCTCTCCTTCATGCGTAACTGGCTCAGCTCTGCTGTATCTCAGGGCTTACTGCACACCGGTTCCCGGGTCTCTCCCGGTCATCTGCCTGTGGCCACTTTGGTTGTTCCTAGGATGCGCACTGCTATGGCCCAGTCTCGTAGTTTTGTGGTCGTGGGCCTTTCCAGCTGGAAATGCCTGCCTCAGGCCCTGAGGCTTGACCTTCTCACTCTCCCCCTGTCCGATTCTGCAAGCGCCTGACAACCTTTCTCTTTGTCAGCGAAGACACTGACTCGAGTCGGGAGCGCCTCTGATTTTGAGTGGCGCTATATAAATTCTCGATTACAATTACAATTACACAATTACAACTTAGAAGATGAAGTTGCTTGGGGTCGATACAAAATTAATTATACAACGTTCCAGTTGTATCTGTTTCTGTCACTGACCGATCTTAATGACAGACTTGTTGAGGATCGGATCAAGTGACGGATCAAGTCGTTCATGAACGTTCTGCAGAAGAACTGGCAAACCACGCTGAATGGCATTCTCAAGGGTACGCATGTAGTCTGCCATCTGAAGGTCAATAACTGCCAGACCCTGAAGGAAAAGGTATCAAGTTCAAGGTCATTTCACATTTTATCTGCCTCACAATTTTAATTCAATTATTATAAAAGTATGCAGTAGACTGTTAATACTACTTTACTCTACCAGGTATTGGCATTAACACCTCGATCGACATGTGTGCAATGGATGCAATATCATCCTATGCCTAGTGTTTGTAGACCATTTGCTTTTTCTGTGTTAGGCATGGCTTGTAACACCCAATAGTGTCAATGTTTACTCTGATAGTGCACAGTGTTCTCACCAGCAATGTCAAACTATCTTGTCACACTTATAACCTAATCTAAATATCTAATCATGTAACTTGTTTAGTCTCAATCTTGTTGCACTCATAAGTCACAACATGGTAGTTGCAAGAGTCACATGAGCACCCATTATGATTTATTAAACTTAACAGAGTTACTGTAAGCAATTATCACCTGCTACATATGAAATTTATAGCTCAAATATTAACATCAACCCAGAAACCTTATTCATTGATATATATATAGGTCAATTTTAATGAATAAATCTAAGAAGAGTAGAAACTAGGGCTGTACCGAATAGGTGATTATCACTATTCGGCCGAATACGAATAATTGGACCAACTATTCGGCCGAATACGAATACGAATACGACTAGTGTACAAAATAGGTCTACCGACAACATTCACAATTTCAAATGTAAGCAACAGTTTAAGTTCAGTAAATTTAATACATAAACTAAAAGTAAACAGTTGACTACATGTAATTTTTGCATCCTTCTGCCAGTCTGTGTAAACTAGGAATGGAACTGATTTAACTAAACTTAGAACCTGTCACTAACTTGACGTTCACTCCACTCGCTATAGCAGCCGCATATGCAGAAACAGATGTCACGTGACCACTATTCGTATTCGGTCCGACCGCTACTATTCGGCCGAATACCGAATAGCTATTTGGCCCACTATTCGGCCCCGAAGCGAATACGAAGCGAATATTCGGTACAGCCCTAGTAGAAACACAGAACAGACAGACAAGATGCAGGCAGACAAGATACAGGCAGACAAGATACAGGCAGACAAGATACAGGCAGACAAGATACATATAGACAAACATGGACAGATGGATAAAGAGAGATTTATGGATGTTACCAGGTGTGCCACTGGTTAGGTTTCACATGAAACAGGCACAAGGGCTATCATGTTACCATATCAGATCAGATTAGATCAAAGCCAAACTGGATTAGATTTAAAAAGATACTCACTTTTGGACCCTCCATGTTCTTGACCCACTTGTGAGCCTGACCCTGTGGGTCGATCATCAGTGGCCAACGACGCCCTCTAGTAACAGTGACACCGTTTTCAGTGGAGAATCCATCACTTGGTAGACCCTGAATGTTCCAGTCACGCACTGTTGTCGGCTTTACCATGAAGTCGCACAAGTCGAAGTCGGCCGTACATGGAATTCCAAGCTTAGTCAACTACAAAGTTACACAAATGATCATCACCAGGAAGGCATGGCAGAAATTGACTCAACGCTTATCAAAACTGGATGGAACTTTACTACTATCCACACTAAGCATCATCCATCAGTCTTCAGTCACATTAATTCAAACAACCTTCTTTACATATCTTTCTCTCATTTCATTTTAACTCAGAAACATAGCATTACCATGGCCTTGAGTTGTCAGGCATGAGCAGTGTGTCTTGAAGACGTGCTATAGAAATTGATGATTACAATTACAATTACAACCATATCGTGCCTGTCTTATTGTCATTATGTAACACATCATTCTGATCTTGTCAATTCCCACGTGGAGCTCTTAAGTTTAGTTTTCATAATTACAATTAAAATAAAATAAAATATTCAAAACTCACGATTGGATGACAAAAGTAACAGTGATACCACAATTTTCCATTAGAAATATGTAAGGTAGCAGGAGTTGTAACATATGTTTGTGTGTTATAGCTGACCTGATACTTAAATTCTTATGTTTAATGAGTACTGCCAAAATGGAGGTTTCTGAAATGGTCCTAATGTCACCTAACACTTGGACAAAGTCCACTCATACATGGTAACAACAAGAATATGACCGATGAGTCTAACCTCGACAAGCCACTGTTTTTGTATGGTCTCTTCCCGGTAGTTAGACAGGAATGGTCCCATGTAGGACAGGAATGCAGATGCAATGAGTACATCTCCGATGAGAAAACCCAATCGCTCCTCCAGATCCTAAGACAAAAGCATTTCAATAACCACTATAGCTGGAGTAGAGTTGAGCCTCGATGTAGCACTGTTATGGGCTCTCATGCATTCCAAGCAGCTGCTCCAAAGGAATGGAATTGCCTACCAATGTCTGTTCGATAGCTGGCATCAGGAACTGGTGAGGATGATGATGATGATGATGATGATATATAAATATACATATATTTCATGAAATATATCCTGCATATTTTCCCCCAAGGACTGCATCTTGGGGCATTTTGTTGTTGCTTTAGGTGTTAGCAATGGATGACACAAACATAACACAAAATGTTACAGTAATCATTATTATCAATTTATTAGTATATCTTATTCTATAAAATTTGAAGAAAGAAATCAAAATGGTGGTTTCAAGTAATGAAAGAAGAATATATTTTTGGCCATGAGCAACATTGTGCTTTTGAAAAGTTCTCAAAAGTTGTTACACAAATTATACACAAATAGTCAGACAGATGCAGTTAACTAACAAATGCTTACTTACTTTTTCTTAAGTAACAGACACTCCTTCCAGAAAACACTTAGTATACTAAGATATAATAATGTACTAGCCTTGACTGTGATGAGCCATCTTTCTCTTTCACCAGAAAGTCCATCGACAAGTTGTGAGGCTCGCTGAAGCATCATTTCATTGAATTCGGCCTTCTTCCTCAGGTCCTCTTTCATGGCCAACTTCTCCTCATACTGTTGCTTCAGTTCAGCCGTCTTTGCTTCAACCTGAATCACATTTTGAGCATAATGTAACGTAAAGTAATCGAGTATGTCAGTATTGTAATCGTAATCGTAATCTTGAAATTTCCACAGCACCCACAATTTTTAAGCGAAGTTGTGGGAACCAGCTTATTTACAGGCACTCAATCAAATCACAATCCTCAGGCAGGGGTAGGTGGGTGAAATCGGTTCTAGGTCAAGATCCAAAGGGGTCAATCAGGCAGACAGTCAGACTGCTAAGGAGGGTAGTGTTTGGGTTGAAACGGCGGGGAGGTAAGGGGAAGAGGGTAAATCAGGATAAGATTTGTGAAAGAGCAGTGTTTTCAGTTTTGAATGGAAGACCTGTGGAGAGATAGCATGTGTGGAACTGCTAAATGACACTTTTGAAGCCTGGCCAGCCACAATACTTTAAATCAGTTCTCATTCTACAGATTTATCATTATTCAACGAGGTCAACTGATTATCTTTGTCTGGTCATACTTAAATCAATAACTATTTTTGCTAAACTAGGGTTTTCAGTTGCTGGACCTACTTTTTGGAATTCTCTCCCTGGAACTCTCTGCCTGTGCGCTCTGCTCAGTCGCTTGTGTCATTTCGTTCTCAACTTAAAATTTACCTTTTCAAATTGCTTATCCACCATAGGCTGCCTCTCTGTCTTACAGACTGATCTTCTGGATATTGACCTGATTACGGCTAGGTAAAATTTGTGTGTGCCATCAGTTGATGCCTTGTGCACTAGACACTGGCGCAATAGAAGTTACTAATTACAATTAACTTATTTGTCTGTCCTGGTGGGGAATTGAACCAACAACCTCTGATCTGGCAGTCCAACATGCTAATCCACTAGATAACTGCACACTCATTCCTTGACCTCACATCAGTCATGTTATATACTTCTTAACTGTGTTTATTAGACGCCTGTACACCAAAGTGCGATTAGCAATTAGTTAATAAAGAATATACTTACTTATTTACTTGCATAGATGTTTTTAGATTCAACTGATTACATCTTCAGCTAACCTCAGCAAGCTTATTCTTTGCCTCCTGTAGTTGATTCTGCTTCTCACGCAGCTGAGCCTGAGCGGCATAGAGCTTCTGGCGTTTGGGTTCAACCACCCGGTAGATCCGGCCATACATCTCCATTGCCCGGACCCACATGCAGAGGGAGCGAGCAGCGAGCGAGACTCGTCCAACGATTTCCGGCTGGAAGTCTGACTGAATGACGTACTGGCCGATCTTCTTGAGGATGCGGTCAGAGATGTTGTCCTTGTCAAAGTTCATCAGCTGCTTAATGAAATTCTGGTCACCTACAACAAGTTCTTTGGTTAGCACAGTAGACACAAAGACAAAAGCCTGAAAAAGAACAAACAAATAAAAACAAAAAAAGGCACACAAAAATGGAAACCAAGAAAAGAAATATGAGAAAATGACACAAATAAAAGAATAGAAAGTTAAGTATGATGATGTTTATGATGACAAGAAAGATGATAATGATTATGAAGACACAGTTACAAAGAATAAAAAAGATAAAGGAAGTGTGACTGCAAAGTTGACAAAACCGTATGAAGCAGTTAAGAAAAAATGATAACGAACACCTTGATGAAGAAGCTGACAGTGATCATAAAAATGATGAAGAATATACTGAAGACTTTTAAGAACATGATTAACATAAAAACTGCAAAGAAAACATATTCATAAAACAATTAAAAAAATTCCAATTGTGATGGCACCATAAAAATGCTCTGTTAGAAATGATCTACCGAGTTGTCTTTTTGACTCGGCCCACGTCGGTTCGTTGCCTCGAAGAATCATAACTGCTTCAAGAACCTTCTCAACGAGTGGTGGAGGTTTTCCATATGACTTGATCTCTGTAATGTCTTTCTTGTTCAGAGCCTCCAAAGCCTAATAGACATGGCAAAACAAGGTAAGAAATAACAATTGTTCTCATTAGGGTTGATGCGTTTTTCAGCTAAGATAAAAACAACAATAACAATGATAAAACTAAAAAACGTTCATTGGCACAAGAACAATATGCCAATATCTGTGGATTGATCATGAATCATGAACTGATCATCCAGTAAAATTTTCTTTAAAGTTTCTGTTCTTTTTGCACAAAAACTTGCAAACAATTAAAACAGATATACAAGAAATGTCTGAATAAAACCTGTCCTACTTGAAGGGACATGCATATTAAAAAAGGATGCTACACAGTCCATAGTTGCATAACATTAAGATTTATGAGCAAACTGAATAAGGATTATAAGAAGATATAGCACACCCGCATGGCTTCTTCTAGTGCTGGCATTGCCTCTACCAGGTCGGCTTGTGCCAGGTCTGCCATGTGCTGGCACTTGATCTCTTCCTCTGCAATTTTCTCACCCTTCTGACTGACTGCCTGTCAACCAATACAATTCAGTTTTAATGTACTCTAACAATTTTCTATAAAAGCAGCCACATTAGTTGTAGTGTACTGTAAATGAAATTAATGTACTGGCTAGACAACCAAAACGATCAAACAGTACACCACAATTCCTGCCTAGCATTGTAAAGATCCCGTCAGCTTTAGCTGAAGTCACAAAAGCCAAACAAATCAGACCTCTGCATTCTAAATCTAAACCACACTAGACCCACCAATAGCAGAGCAATTGTCTTATATGTTTCTAACACTGATTTGAATCGAGTAGCAGGCTTGTTCCGGCTGGCACCTCTAATATGTGTTCTTTTCATCGTAGCACAACTTACCTTAGCCTGTTCATCAGCTTCTCGCTTCTGTTGGACAATAATGATGAGGTAATCCTCACACTGGCGTTGGAACTGAGCCACTTTATTCTTAGCCTCGACCAGGTCAACTGACATCAGCTCCACCTTCACACGTGTGTCGTCAATCTTGCTCAGACCGTTTTTGAGCTTGTTGGCTGCACTCTGCAGTTCCTCACGCTTCTCATACAGCAATCTAAGAGTTTCAGACAAAAAGAATACAGTGACAATAAAACAATGAAACGGGTGAAATGCTGATATCTAGAATGCAGGTGGAACCAATAACATGTTAAGATCTGTCAGAGTTTCATCATTTCTTTGATGCTACTGAAAGGCACTGCTTAGAGGACATATTAAAAGATATTATGTTGCACACTTACATCTTTCATTCTAATTAGTCAATGTAACTGACAAAACTGCGCCTGGAAGATATCTTGAAGGAGCACTATACAAATAATTCACTCAATCAATGACACAAGCACATCGTTGATCAATCATGCTGCAGTGCTGATATTAAAAATATCCTAAACATCACTCAGGTTCTAAAGCCAACATTGTTAAGTCTGAATTGTTCAGTTCCCAACATAGTTTGTTTGTCTCAAGCCAGTTTATACATTTTAACTAAATCAAATCATGTAAAAGTTAAATCAATATCATCAAAGCTGACCCAGACATATTTCATATTGGATCAAGATCTGTATCGTGTGAGGATGCAATGATATCTGCCTTACTTGTTAGCATTCAGGACAGAAACTGCATAATACGAATGAAAAGGAAACAGCAAGTCAAACTGCAATCTAATAACTTCCAAAATGCCAGGTCATAATAAGAGGTACACTGACTTCTTGTATCCATCAACCAGTTCCAAGTAGTTGGTTGGTGTGACGTAGTTGTGTCGACGCATCTCGACGAGCATGCGCTTGGAGCAGAGAGCCACTGAGCGGTGCATCGAGGCAAACATCTTGGCAAGGCTCGGCTTTAGTTTTGTCTGCAAATATAATTAATTAAAAAGATAAAAAGATATTAATGGAGACACATGGAAAGTGAAAAGAAGGAGGTCAGTAGTACAATCGTGAAGATGATGATGCCTCAGAGAAGCATAGTGATAACCAACTCGAAAAAAGAATCTTACAAAAGAAGAAGATTCAGAGATTAAAACCATGATAATCAAGTTGAAAAATCAGAATAAAGCTGAGAACAAATTTAGAAGATCAGAAGGTCGATAATCAAATTGAACAAAATTCTAACAAAAGAAGTAGATTAGGAAGATGATCATAAAACAATTTACTATTATGTGTCATCACATGGTAGCATGCTATCGGTTATGTACATCTAGCTATTGCCAATTTTCTATATCCAGACAAATAAGCTGTTAGCATATCCTCAACTGCTGATCATATCCAACTGCAGTTTAACAGTTCTATTTGAAAATATTATTGCTTTTCACCCATTCTTGATCATTGCTTATTTGCATATCAAGTGTGCCATTTCTTTCCTTTGGCAGTGCTGTCAATATTCTTGATCACTAGCCAAAAAATTGCAAAAATCATGCAGCTGTCTCCTACCTCTTCTTCATTAGCCATGTCCATACTATCAAGATACTTGTCAGCCACTTCAATCAGAGCGTCATATGGCCATTCGCTGAACCAGTCGATCGTAGTACAGTTGACCAGCGCTGGATACTGTCGTATGCGGTTTCTAGAAATTTAAGCCCAATTTACACCAAATCAATTATTTTGTAAGATACCACTTGATACTGTATGATTATATTGAAATTCCAAGAAAACAAAATTCAGTTATAACCATAACTGTATTATTAAAACTTAGGGAAGCCTAAGAGCTTGCTATTCAACTAATAAAATCCAGTTATAATTGTACCCATTGGGTTCCACTCTTTAAAAGCCTTTCTCTTCCCCCGGGTCTCCCACATCGAAAGCGCACTGGATAGTCTCTACTGTCAAGAGGCACTTAATAAATTTCCACAGTTCACACACTTTGGATCTGTCCGCACACATTTCAATGGTTCTTCTCACTGGAGACAATACTTGGCATATGATAAATAAAGGAGGAGAGTTTCTTCAGTTATTGGACTGCAATGTATTTGCAATTCCGACCGTAGGCAGCAACGTATGCTTTCTAGCATTTTCTCTATGAATGACCTTGCCCCAGACAACTTTTGAGTAAAGGCATGTAATAAAGTGTGACTACCATACAATACCATATCATTTTGTGTTTAAATTTTGGCTCACTATTAGTTAAGATTTATAAATTTTCAACCAGATATGTATCTATACTGTCCGTATCAGCCTGTGAACTCTCAGGGTGTCCCATTTTAGCGGGACTTGTCCCTTAGGGACATCCTTTTATAACACTAAACTGATAACTGTTGTTTTCTGTCACTGTTAATCTGCAGTTTGTGTGTTGTAATAAAAAACGGATTTGATTTGATTTGATTGATATCATACTCTATGCTAATTTACTGTATCTAGGAAAGCACTGGTTACCAGTGTGGGAACAAACTGTAATTAACAACAATGATGATGAATAAAGTGGATTTCTACCGGAACTGTTCGCCAACAGGGCTCATTCCGAGAACGATGTGAAGATTGTCCCGAACACGGTTGATGAGGAAGGCAAAGATGCTCTGGGGAGTATCGTCAATTCCTTCCTTCTTTGCATCTTCTGCCAGACCATTGCGCACCTGTATAAGAAGAGTTTCCAAAAGACAATCATCAGATTAACAAGGTTCTGCAGAAGAATGATGCTAATCCAGTAACATAACACCAGCGAGGATCAGAACCAGTAAACTTTAAGCATTTTGTTGTGTTAGTAAATCATAAAAAATTGTCAATGTATGCAGCTTATGAATCTGGCAAAGTTCTGGCCTCAGATTAGGTCAGGGCTGGGCTGACGACCCACCTGTTTTGCATTCCTTTATCTTTCATGGCCCATCTTCCAGTCTCAAAATCTTCGTGGATCTTGGCTGGTTCTGTTAAATGGATATATACCGGTACGTTTGGAATGCAGTTTTCTTATAAGCAAGAAAGAATTGATACCATTTGCATCCTGATAACGGCAATACAGAAATTTCCAGATCTGATTAGAACAGATTCAAGGCAATCCATTCACAAATCATGGACCACCAGCAGACCTACCTCCTCAAATTCATCTGGTTTGTAGAGGTTTGACACCTCACCACTGCTGAGGATGTTGTTAATATCCTCTAGGAACGATTCCTCGATTACTTGAGTGTCCAAAAAGAGAAAGACGGTCTCTTTATTTTCAACACCAGCCGCAAAGTACAGCCTCTTCAGATCTAGAAACATAACCAGCAAAACCTTTTTCATTAGTTCATTCATTCATTCATTCTGGATATTTATATAGCGCCTCTTGAAGAGACCTACTCAGAGGTGCTCCCAGCCCAGCCATGGCTAAAGAGAGAGGACTTGAGGAGTAGGAAGAAAGCAGGCGAGTTATTCTGGGGAAGCAGCGTAAGGCGATCGAAAGCCCATCCCAGGTAGATGGGCCAACAAACGAGAAGGCTTGGCATTGTCTGACTGCTGAGAGGGTCCGAGAGACCAAGAGCTCCCCATATTTGCAGAGCGCAAGGCTCTGCAAGAGGGTAAGTCAGAAATCAGCGAAAGAGTTGGCCAGGAATTAACTGATACCACATCCAATCAATTCCCTGAGTGAGTTTTTATTTCTCAGAACTCCACTGATTGATAACATCTGGGAAATAATTAAGTTTTTGCAAATCCATTTCACAGCAGCTCTTGTGGAGCTGATAAATTCAAGAAGCTCAAAGTTCAGAGAGTTCGAAGAGAGTTATTACCTTCCCGGAATTCCATTTTGCGATAGTTTTTGGCGACTTCAATCTGGAATGTGTCATAGGTGCAGATGTGTGCAGCCAATCGTGTCAGACTCTGTCGACCGCTGCCTCCGATACCAATCAGCAACATGTTGCCTCTTGGTTGGCGAATAACACGCACTATCTTTGACACTGTTAATCACAAACAACACACTCTGATAACAGATATGACTGAAGCAGGAACAGACTTCCTCACACAACACCTGAAGCTTACATGAAGAAACTACAACACATGAGGTAAAAAGAAATGACTTAGAAATGATTGATTACTTGGTAAACCAAGCTTTATAGGTGGTATCATTGTCTTATCATTAAAAATACATCCGGGACTTCTTACTAGAGTTACAGCCTTGTGGTAAGTTCAAAGAACCTCTTAAAAAGATGCTGCACAAAAATAAAGCAAGAATCGAAATTAATTTTTCTGACCGTGTTCGATGGCATCCCTGAAGAGGACAAGGTCCATTCGTACGACTCCAGGCAGGCCGTTGTATTCCTTGAGAAGGTTGGCCATTGAGTTTTTAAGGACAGTGGTGTCTGTAATGTCCTCATAGACTTGTTCAGAGCTCACATAGTCACCTGCCAATGAAACCAAACTACTTCTTTAAACATGCCACAGAAAATCTCTACATACACAGCACCAGCGGTTCATCAGAAGCATTCTTTCCAGTCAAAAGTCCATTAAAAAATTGATGTCCATTAATGCACAAGGCACTTTTGAACAGTCAACGCAACTCTAGTTTCATTTACTTCCAATTATATGCTAGCACTAGCCTGTAGAAATCCTCTATTGCAAAACAGCAGTTCAGTGTTACACTCAACATTCAGTTAATTAAAATATTCTTCCAATCACTTACTGGTTTAGCTGCTAAAATTATTGTATATATGTACAATATTTAGTTATTTATATAGCAACTTTTACGAACCTCACACAGACATTAGTATTACCACATAGCATAATTTCTGAGCTTCAGATTGGTGAACTTCACAATGTCACATGTGTAATAATATAATAAACTATACGTATTCTAATATTATCTCTATTACATTGACAACTTATAGTAATGCGAATAATGTTAAAATATAAAATGAATCGAACATTTATAACACGGGTGATTTATGCAGGCATTTAATCTCGGGATAGGTGGCCTCAAAGAAAATTCTCTCCCAATTCAAGGACAATTACGTTTTCTTAATAGCATAACTGCATTCACATGTAAACCAAAATGCAATTAGCAATTGGTGCAATAGAGGACATACTACTTCCTTTTCTACTAATGTCAACTATCCCTCCCTACTTTTTACTCAAAGATGAAATACTAACCAAACTAAAGTGAAATCATTAGATTATTACTGATATTACTTGTAAGACTGAACTTACCAAAAATTGGTGGCTGTTTACTTGGGCAGATATTGTGATAAGTCTGGTCAAAGAGAAGTGCAAGTTTTTCCGTCAAGATTACAACAAACGCCTCCATGTCTCGTTCATCGACCAATCGATCAGAAAACACTCTAAATAGAAGTTCAGGCATCCATCATTGCTATGATTGTAATTGTAATTGCAAATTTATATAGCTCCTCTTAAAGAGAAACTCCTCTGACAAGTGTTGATTATGATATAATAAAATTGCAATTGAATACTCAAGATTTCAAAAGCAAGCTTATTCACTAGCGCCGCATCAAATCATTGGAGTTGTGTGTCCATAAGACCTGTTGGGAATTATAAAGGTCCGGTTGCCAGAGAATCGTGGATACAGGAGTCAGTGTAGTTGTTATGGTGGGCAGTATTTGGATTGAATGAGGTAAGGTGTCAAATTGGATACATAAGAGTAAATTCTGCAAAAGCCTGATGACTGGTAGATGAAGCAGCACAACGACACAAGTGAGAAGGTCAAGCAGCAGGATGGTGGGTGGATCAGAGAATTTGCAAAATTCAGGTGACAAAAGCAGTTCACAGTGTGGGATAGGGATTGGTTTGAAAACTTCAGGTCAGTAGTTACAACAGTATGTCACACAATACACATCTATACAGTAAATTTAGGAGCCTATCAACACAATTATGTAACTGGTAATTGTAACTGTAATCAGATATTCGTATCCTGCTTCTGTGAGAGAAACTAATCAATGCTAGCCTAAAAGAGGTTAAAGGTCACAACAAGAAATAGCTCATCAACATGCAAGCAATGCTCAGATAACTAGGAATGTCACCAGTGGCAGGTTTCTGCAAAAACCGCAGTGCCCAATGGATTCTCACAAACAGTCGACAGTTAACATCAAGTTCAGAGTTCCTGACTGCAGTGGTGGTCAGAAATGTCATCAGAAAGATGGGAAAAGGTCTAACCTAAGATGAAAGATTGGAAATAATGGAGCAATATACTGTTTATTACAATGACTTTAGAAAAGAAATGGATCTGGTGAAGAGCAATAGAAAATTATACCTGAAGCACTCGTGAATCCAGAGCCGAGTCATGGTGGGTTTTGTATCATGGTAGTTCTTGTGAGCTCTCATCAGGCCCTGAAACACCTGCAGCCAGCAAAAGCATTCACGCGACCTCTGAATTGCCAGCAGCAGTCAAATAACTCACTTCAACACTCAACATGTACAGGTGCTCAAGTCAAAGCAGAAATACATGACTGGATCATTCTTGACAACTGAAAAACTGCTGTTGTTAAAGTACGCTTAATTAATTAATTATTTATTTGTTTAGTGGTACATACATCTTCCTGAATTCAAACGTCGCTGACTTGGAGGAATTTACGAGGGTAAATTTTGTCTGTCATTTTAGACATATGAAGTTGGGATTCAGGGTTGGGATTAAGTTCAATGAGCTAGCTATTTGGACACAGAAATTAAGGTACATTTCTAGCTAACCCTTTAAATCTCCCTTAAGTTGTATACTTTGTATAGGTAACATATTTTTGTAGGAAATTAAGATATATTTCTAGCTAACCCTTGAAATGTCCCTCAAGTTGAATAGGTAATGTATTTTTGTAGGAGTGGGCAAGAACCGGGCAACCACGGCTCGATACATCTCAATCGTTGCCTGGGTCATGACATCACCAATCGGCTTAATCTCCTCCTCAAAGTCCTGCAGCTTTTGCATGATCATCGAGCCAAAAATCCTCTTGATCTGTGACTCCTATTATAAAACAAAAACCAATTCATACTTTGTCAAATACTTTAAACAGTACAATGGAAACAATTGAAAAAATTAATATATCAGTGGCAATGTGAAGGAACAGCAGCTACGAAATAAAGGTATATACACAATTGCAAACAAATCCCAAGAGAAATCTGATTAAGAAAAACCTTAAGCAAAAATACTAAGTCAACATACAACACATTCTCTATCCATCCACCTTAGATCTTACAATTCTGTGTTCAGCCAATGGACATCCAGAGTTTCACAAAAGTGTTACTTACTTAAATCATACTCCCTTGTTTTAGATCAGCAGACAGTTACATAAACACATAAAGATTTCAAGTTAGATGCTCTGTAGGAATCTGTAGTCAAGGTAATTCAAAAACACATTTCTTAAAAATTTTGAATACAATCCACAGTAATGCAATATGAGATTTATGTAGCACTACTCTGAGGTAAACTCTTAGCAGTACTTGTTCGTCACAAGACAGACAGTTGAAACTGTTGACTGACCTGTGGAAAGGTCATGTTGATGAGGTTAAATCGACTCTGCAGACGACGTGAAATCACAGTTCGACCACCGCCCGGTGGACCCATTGCAGTCAACAGGAACATATCCTAGTAAAAGAAACATTGGCTCAGAACAGATTTAATTAATACTAACATTGTATTGTATTGTATTTGGACATTTATAAAGCACTTCTAGCAAGAGAGCCATTCAGAAGCGCTCCCAGCGTGAGAGAACCCGAGAGAAAAAGCAAGTTTTAAGAAAAGTAAAAGAGGAAGAGACGTTACCTGAAAGAACAGAAGAACGAATGGACGAAGAAAGCTCATTCAAAAGGGCATGCTCCATATGGGATCCTTAAATGGACACATCTGACCTTTATCAAATGCTTATGGGCACGATAGCCAGGTAATGCTTTAAACGCAATCAGATCAAATCAATAATCCAAATATGATTCATGATGATCTGGTGAAGAAGAGCCACACTGAAGATGATGATTATGATGACAATAATGAGTAGGAAAACTAAACGGGGGAGTAAGTGGATTGTGGCAAAGGAGAGATGAGGATGATTCAGAAGATAAAAACTACATGTACATTATTAGTGATAACATTTAATACAGTGATAATAATGATGATTATGAGTCCAATCTCAATCAGAATCACGATGAAGACAACATAGATGATAACAATGACAGAAGCAAAGATAATGACAGCACAGGAGTCATTAAACTACATCAGTTGAGCAAGTGAGCTATGTAAACCTACCCGGATATACTTGATGAGCTGACGCTGACGATCGTACCAGAATCCATAATCAATCCAGAGTTTGATCAGTTCAAGCGGAGGCTGTGATCCGAACGTGTCCTTGGCTGGCATGTTGAAGTCGTCCATGAACGTCAGGAGTTTCTTCCCACCGATGGGTACGTAGACTCCCTTTGTCCGCTTCTCAACACGACTCTCTATTATGTCTTGCACATTGTTTGAGGATGTCTGAAAAGATGATCCCAAAGAAATGTACGCAATCATTTGAAGTTTCTTTCACTTTTATGTTAAGATAAAGCAAGATATTCTGAGTACGCCTCACACCAGCAACATCCCTGGGCAGGATTGCAGGTTAGTTGAGAGCCGTCTGATCATTGAATAGTATTTAATTCACAGTTGTCTGATCAATGAATACTATTAGTTCAAGTGATCAATAAATACCAATAGTTCAAGTGATCAATAAATACCAATAGTTCAAGTGATCAATGAATACTATTAGTTCAAGTGATCAATGAATACCATTAGTTCAAGTGATCAATGAATACTATTAGTTCAAGTGATCAATAAATACCAATAGTTCAAGTGATCAATGAATACTATTAGTTCAAGTGATCAATAAATACCATTAGTTCAAGTGATCAATGAATACCATTAGTTCAAGTGATCAATAAATACCATTAGTTCAAGTGATCAATAAATACCATTAGTTCAAGTGATCAATGAATACCATTAGTTCAAGTGATCAATAAATACCATTAGTTCAAGTGTCAAGTTTTCCTGACCTAGGAAGAAAAATAAATTCGTTTTTAGCCAGAACCCTAAATTTGTAACATTTATCAGCCTTGCACTCCACAGCCTTTCCAAGACTCATGACAGTACTAATAATAACATAAACACAATATCAATACCTGAGCGGACATGTTGACAGTGAGTACGCTGTAAGCCTTTGGATCCAGTTTGCTGAGGACTCCCTGGGCAACAGATGTTTTTCCAGTTCCAACTGGTCCAACCAGCAGAATTGGATGATGTGCAGAGACAAGAGATGTTGTAAGGTAGGAATAACGAACAGTATCAACCGTTGGAACGATCAGTTTGTAAAATGGAAGACTGTAAAGTAACGTGCATATGATATAAAGCAAAGTAATGTAACATTGCATAGCACCTTTTCAGAGCCTTTCAAAAGGCTGTCTGAACTTGTACAATCGAGTTCCTTAGGATTTGGACTGTTCAAGGTCAAAATGGATAGAATTATAGTAATAGTAATTACAATGATATAAAAATAATAACAATAATAAGATCAACAGTAATGAAAATAAAAATGGCCAAAGTTTTAAGACTAATAATTATAACAATGCATCCTTCTTGAAGTTTTTGGTGACATGGTCTTATTGTCCAGGGAAACCTTAGAATTTTAGAATTTTTAACAATTCCAGTTATCTTATTTAAAAAACTGGGGCAAAACTTGAAGGGCCTGTTGAGGATCCCTGATGACGTACTTGGGATTGTACTTCCATCCTTGCTTGAGCTTTTCCTCCCAGTGAACCCAAGTCTTGCTCTTTGATTCCACGAAATACTCGTAGATTGAGTCCTTGTTGGGATATGTTCCATCCACCTCACGGATGTAGGCATCGATCTTCTTTCGTCCATCCTCATCGACTGAAGCACAGACGGACCAGATCATACTGAACTGGAACCAGAGTTCGATCATGCGTGCATAGTTGTCAGCATCCACAGGATCAACCTTACAGAAAAACAAAAGAAACAGATCCACCCATGCAATTCCTTGGCTTTGACAATTGACTGCTCTTCCATTCATTCATTCATTCATTCATAGATTTATATAGCGCTTCTTCAAGGGAACTACTCAGAGGTGCTCCCGTCTCCAGCACGGCGAAAAAGAGCAGTTTTCAGGTGGTCATAAAAGGTGCCAGAGGAAGACCTAAGATGTAGGCACAGCTCAGGAGGAAGGCCATTCCACCGAGAAGGCGCGGGTCTGCATCATAGCAGTACGTGCAAACGGGACGGAGAGCATCCCCATCCCCGCTCAGCGGAGGACTCGAGCAGTCCGAGAAGCCGACACAGGCCGGAAGAGGTCTATCAGGTATATTGATGCGAGACCCAGTTGACATTGCCAATATATTAGCTAGTAAAGGAAGCATACTGGAAATAATATAATAAGGTACTTTTCTGAGTGGCTGCCAAACTGGATGAAAGCCCAGTTCTCCAGAGAAAATGCTCGTAGCATAATTTTAATTCCGGAACAATTATTGAAGCATCCAGGAAATTTCATTTTTAAATGAAAATAAATAAATAAACATAGAATTAGGCTATTAATTAGATTTCTCTCTCTACCTTGCCACAGGTTTTTTGGAACACCACTATTAATTTCAGTGTCACACTCAACAATATTCCAGTTCATCAAGACTTTCTAAAGATATAATTTTTAAGTACACACCCATTAAAGGGACAGCATGGAAATAAGATACAATAGCCGCATTTCTTACAGCCCTCAATACCATGGTCTCAAGTTTAAACAGAAATCCAACAACAGGCAGTACAAAATACCAAGAGACTCCACTGATTCCCCATCAAAGTGATTACAATAGGGTCATCATGAAAAGATTTTTGGTACATACTCCATTGTCTACAGTTGCTAGCACGTCAAACAGCTTGCACAGAGAGATGATCTGGTTGAGTTCCTGCGCTGGAATCAGCTCACGGCAGTCGTTGACCTTTTTGAACTGCTGAATCTTGACTATGTACTTCTCAAAAAGTCGCCGCAGTTCCTCGACCATGATCTTGTCTGCTTTCTTCTCAAGCCATGAGTTGACATACGGTCGCCAACCGAGGTCAACGTAGTCATAATAAACCATTCCACAACGAGACACAGTGGCTGGCGAGGCAACAGATAAGTCCTCTACCTCAAACAGGAGTGACACCTAATAAACAAACCAACAGAAGAAGCAAATTTCTTAAAATATGTAACAACTGCATGTACAATTGTATATTCTTTGTTGAACAGAGGCTACAAGCCTACAACTCTAGGTTCTGTAGCTACTCTATGTTTCTGTTATGTTGGCCTCGTCGAAGTCGAAAGGACAAATCGAACATTATTAGTTGATGTTTTGACTGAACAAACGAACTTTTACTTTAACATAAATCGTTTAATCTACCAAATTTCACTTTTTCAGAAAAATACAACAGAAGTCTTAATGATGCCTGCTCCTCTGCTGTCTATGTGAAGTTAGTCTGGAAGACATCAGTTCATAATCATAATCGTAAACTGAAAACTTCTAAAGTGCAACTTGAAAGCTAACCACAGGGCACCAGCATATTGACGAGTGCTGACCTGTTCTGGCATGGCGATACGCTCCCCGTTGATGAGTGTCAGGATCTTGTTGTCGTCCATGACAGAGTTCATGCTCTCGATCCAGAGTGTGTCGACTGGACCATCAAAAACAATCCACTTCTCATCTGGCTTCTCATCTGAAATATGACGAACACAACAAATCACAAGAACTTGTTTAACTGGCAACTGTTGCACCAGTAGTGAGTGCAAGAGGCAGTGTATCCTGGTGCAATTACAGCACAAGATGCACTAGAGTTTTCTAATCTATTTGTCTTAGCAAGAGCAAGACTCTTGGACAGCTCAATTGGAATAACTAAAAATATGAATGAATACTTCATAATGGCCGATAGACTTAGAATACAAGGATAGACCATAATCTTGCGTACAGTTATTACAAAGAAAGATTTAGAATTTAAAAAATATGGGAGGCCCATCAATGAAGGGTATGGCTGTTGCTAGCAAGAGTTCACTGAAAAGCACGAAATATTGCCTTACTGAAGTTCAACGGAAGCAATAGCTGAAGTTAGCTTCAACAAAATCAGATGAAAAATCATGTCAAAAGTTGCAAGCAAAAGCATAAAGAAGTGAAACGAGACTAACCTGCACACGTCTGCCTCATAACACTGGACATAACACCATCAGCCCATTCATTGGTACTTAAGTTAAACTCTCCATACAGTTCACCAAGCGAAAGAGCCTTTGGATTCAGTGGAAAGTCCTAGAACATACAGAAACACAATGTCAAATTACAAAAACACACAGAACTGGCTAAGTGCAAAATGCCAAACTAAAACATTCGTCAGCTACCTTCACAGCAACTACCCTGCAACTGACTATGTAAAGTGATGATTATTTAACAATGCTGTCGGTGATGTAATGTATTGTAATGCATAATTTATATAGAATCACTCAGAACATCTCACCGACTCATAGGCACTTCCAATCCACTCCAGCAAAACAGATAATGTATAAGGTAAGATGTATGATGGAAAAATTACGATGCATGTGATGAAAATACTCTTGAGAGGTCCTTAAAATGTGCTATATAAGTTACAAGATAATTCATACAAAGACAATGACAATCATGAAATGATAATGGTGGTGACAATGACAAAGATAACATAAAACAGATAATAATCATACTGAAGATGGTACATGTAATGATGACTGATTTCTGTTCATTCATAGCAGTTTCAAGGTCAACCAAAGAAGAAAACATGGCTTACTGACCCGGACTTGCTGGAACCCTGGATCTCCCTCTTTGCACAGTCTTCCCATGGTTCCTTGGAGCAAACGCCACGAGACGGTCTTTCCAGACAGTGTACCTCCGACAATCATTGTGCTGTGGCGCGAGTTCTTTGTCTCGTACAACTGGATCACCTTGGTCGTTATGTGTGGCAAGATCTGCAATCCCATTTCCTTTACTTGGCTATCAAGAGCATTCTTCAGCTGAAATCAGTTCAACAACGGTAAACAAGGTCAGTTCAGGTTAAGTCAGGTCAGGTCAACAAAGACAGAGGAGGTAAATGATCATTGCTTGCTTACATATTTATCAGCAATACCCATCAGAAGTGCAATCCTGGGTTAAGAATCTCCTGGACGAAGAGCAAAGACAATTCAACAACTGGACATGACCAAGAATTAGTTTGGAAAAGTTGTCTGAATGCACAATAAACAATGGCCTATAGGTTCCCTTAGAAGGTTTTCTATCACTGGGTAGAGGGTACAAATAACACAAGTGTGCTGTCTTTGGAAAGCACAAAAGAATGAAAGTCAGGCAGTCCATAAGGAAGATGTACATTAGGTCAGGCATTGTCGCTGTGCTTCATGTAGCTGCTTGGCTTGCCAGTTACACCAAAACCCAAGGTTTGCCTAACCAAATGTACTTCTTGTTTGTGCACTTGGGAGGAAGCACAAAGAAGGAATCAACTTAGAAATTCTGGGTACTAATGCAATGTAGAATTTACAAAGTCTGCGATTACGATCATACCTTGCTGTAGTCGATGACTGGAGTTTCGATTCCTGGGAAGAGATCCGACACAATGCCAGAGAAGAGCGGCAAATCGACTGATGACAGCTTCGCGACGTTCATGTCTTTCATTGACAACAAAAGCACCTGATGACAAACCACCATCACACTAGAGTTTAAAACTAATGTACACAAACATAACAGTCATCATAATTATCATCCGATTCATAATTTTAATCGCACCTTCATCATCACTGTCATTGTTGCATTCATCAATTATAATCATGGCAGTAAAGATTATAGGATCTTTATGGTCTTGCTCACTAAACATCACTAAATTTCTAACACTCATCATCATGATCATTTTCATAATCAGGATCATGGTCACAATAATAAGAACCACTTTTGCTACTATCAGCTGTTTGTAAGAGTGCAGTGACTACCTCTTCATCAGGCATGTTGGGATTTCCTCGTTTCTTTCGACCAGCATAGCGCAGGACCGAGACCAGAGCTCTCAGACCAAAATCATAATGGTCCTGTTTGGACAGCTGCTGCACTGCCAGGGAATACAATGTGTAGACTTTCTTGGCCAATATCTGAAGAAAAAAATGAAGAAATAACATAAAGAAATAACAAAAACACTTTAGAACAATCATAGTTAGAATTAGATTTTAAACATAGTGAATATGCCTGAAAATTGTTACTGCTACAAAAATAGTAACATAATTAACATCCTCCATTGATATATATAAAACTAGATATATATATCGTATAATATGTAAAATAAAATTAAAGATCGTTAGAAGAGTGTGCTACCTTGGTGTTATTGAAACCTTCACCAAAGAGGATGATTTCGGCAATTAGAGTTGAATCTGGAACAATCATGGAAATGGGACGGAACATCGACTTTAAGTTATCTGGAAGTTCAGTTCGACCCGCGTAGCCTAAAAAGAAACACAACCACTAGGCATTAGAAATTAGTCATTCAAACGAAAATAGCTTAACCCTTTAATGACAAGCATGTACTAAAATGAATGGAAAACTAATCCCTCTTGTCACTTAAGGATTAATATCTGCATGACGTGAACAAAAATTTTTCACAAGACAGTGGCATTGTAGATGGTGTATGGAAACAATCAAGTAAAATAAACTCACAAAAACACACTGTTTTCAATCTGCAAAACCTGTGCCTTTAAAAGATTTGAGTAGATTAGATATGGACTGATTACCAGGATTCATTGTGATGAAGATCCCACAAGACCATTCGAGGCGAATTTCACGTCCTTCGAAGATGAACCTCTGAGATCCGGCAGAAAGTGCAGACATGATGGCAAGGATCTGCTGTGCAACGACTGACAACACTTCGATGTTGATGCGATTGAACTCGTCAAAGCAACCCCACGCTCCCGTCTGCGCATACACATTGTCCATCAGCAATGCCAGCAAGTGGTTAATTTCACAGTGATTTCTTTAAATAATGATAATAGGACATAATGAACAAACAGGCACACTGAGACGTGTGGTTTGACTGACTGGAGTAAATATTTGATAAAATTGCGTGCAATTTCTTTGATCTTATGCACAGCACCATATAATATTCATAATATTCCATTCCTGATAACTGCAATATGAATAACTGTGCTGCACCTGTCTTTTCTAACAATTTAAACGATTTTTTCAGTCTCCTCAAAGTGTACGAAAACATGCAAAGTATTCCATGCAGCGGCATCTAACCCACCACCTGGAATGGGAGAACAAACCCTCACTCTGAACCTTGGGTTTGTTACTCCGAGATAACTTGTGTTTTAGATAACATACTTGATACATAAATTAAATATATTATCAGAAAGAGAACTTCCGGTGAACCAGGCAGGGTTTAGGAAATCTCGTGGAACTCGAGACCATATAGCCAACATGAGGTGGATAATGGAGAGACAAAGGGAGTATGGACAGGAGGTTCACATCTGTTTCATTGACTATAGCAAGGCATTCGACTGCATTAACCATGATTTAATGTGGAAAACCCTGCTTGAAATGGGAATTCCGAAACACCTGATAATGTTACTAAAGGGTTTATATGAAGACCAGATAGCGGTGATAAGAACAGAATACGGAGACACTGACAATTTCAGAATCAAGAAAGGAGTGAGGCAGGGATGCATCTTGTCTCCATTCCTGTTTAATCTATATGCTGAAAGAATAATGAGAAAGGCAGAACTGGAGGGGGCAATTGAGGGAGTAAAAATTGCTGGAAAGACACTGAATAACCTTAGATACGCAGATGACACAACATTAATGGCAAAAAGAAAAGAGGATCTGGCAGAACTGATAAGAAGGGTCAGGAGAGAAAGTGAAAAAGCTGGTTTATACTTCAACATAAAGAAGACAAAGGTCATGACAACAGCAGATTGGGATAGTTTTGAGATAGACGGAGAGGAAATAGAGGTGGTAGAAAGCTTCACATTCCTAGGATCACTGGTTGGAAAGGAGGGAAAGTGTGATCCAGAAATAAAACGAAGGATTGCTATAGGGAAAGCTGCAATGACCGGACTGGAAAAGATATGGAAAGACAAACATGTGAGCATAGAAACCAAAAAAAGGCTCGTGAGAGCACTAATCTTTCCTACGGTACTGTACGGTTGCGAGACGTGGACAATGACAAAGAACATGGAAAATAAGGTTAACGCTTGTGAAATGTGGATATGGAGGAAGATGCTGAGAATATCTTGGACTGAGAAAAGAACGAACGAATCAATACGAGAGGAGATTGGAGTTGAGAATGAAGAGTCGTTAAAACAAACTGCGACAAGAATGAAGCTAAGGTTCTTTGGACATGTTATGCGATCTGATGGTCTGGAGAAGGAAATGATGCTGGCGTGTGGTGAGGGGAGGAGAAGACTGGGTCGCCCAAGGAGGAAATGGATGGATGAGATACAAGATGTAACTGGCATGAATTTGGCGGAATTGAGAGACTTGTCATCGAATAGGAGACGGTGGAGTGTGTTCACCAGGACGATCGCTAGAGCTTCACGAGCTGACAGCACAAGGTGACAAGGTGATCAGAAATCAACACCCCCAGTTTATATCCAGAACGTTCGTTAACACCCCACTTCTGGCAACCGTGGTTGATCATTCTCCCATCCGCCCATTGGTAGACGCCATTGTCCCCATGATGACAGGATACAAATGTCCAACTATATGACAGCACACAATAAACTGCCAATGGTGTCGTGAGCACTGTAAGAAAGAGTGACTGCCATTGCCGACCTGTGCTAGTCCAGAGAACATTCTTCCCATCGATTTGTAATCAAGGCCCTCGGAGCAGTTGACAACGATGACATAGGAACCAAGAGCTTTGCCAAGGTCCTTGGTTGTTTCCGTCTTTCCAGTTCCAGCTGGTCCCTTGGGGGAGCCTCCTTTGTGCAGGTGCAGAGCTGTTGTCAACGTAATGTAACATCTGCAGCAGAAATAATTTTAATCGTAAACTACAAATTTCTAAGCGCGGGGGCACCAGCTTATTCATGAGCACTGCACTGTATCAGAGTTGCTGTCCAAAGATCGATGTCCAGTGGAGGTTCGAGTCTGGTTGCCAGAGAGAACACAGAGTTGAGGCAGAGTGGATGCTAAGGTGCGTTTCACTGAGCACAAGAAAGCTTCAAAGGCGGAGGATCGGATGGATTAGGGTAGGAATTGTTGAAGAGGTGAGACTTCAATTTAGAATGGAAAGCCTGTGTGGTGATAAGTAGAGCAGCCTGAGGCAGACGATAGTGGATGAGTGGTGGTATTGATAGAGGAACTGAGAATATGCAGAAGTCTGGGGGAAGTTCTGGGGAAGAGTTGAAGTGCAGTGTGGGATATGGATCGATTGGAGAACTTGAGGCGAGTAGTGACTGGGGGACGGGAGACAGTGAGATAGGAGGATGATCAGCATATATTTTCAAGCAAGCTTAATACACCTGTTTACAACATTTAGATAGCCAAGTATACAACATTGATAGGTACTTAAAACCTATTATAGTAAGTGCCTTAAAACAAACATACATGCATGAATACATACATATATGCATACACACATTTATTTATATATACAAATAATTATATATACATACATGCATACTTATATGCATACATACATACATACATAAATACATACATACATACATACATACATACATACATACATACATAGTTTTCATACATACATGCATACATGCACGCAAGCATACTTGCATGCATGCAAAAATACACGCATACATACAAACCAGTCACTCAATGATCAATAACAACGATGTAATGCTAGAAACATCAAAAATTAATTAAATCAGAACATCAAAATTATGAATTCATGTTTGAAAACCAAGGAATCAACATAACCATATTACTCTTATCTCAGACCAGCAATCAATCAACGCAACAGCGAATCTTACTACTTAAACAATCGCTTATTCGCCATACAACAGGATCATCATGATCATCGACAGCAACATCACACGCAACACCAAACCACAATGTGTTAACATGCTTCATTCTGACCTTATAAATTATTGCTAAACTGACCACAGTCAATTATTACTACACTGATCACAATAAATTATTGCTACACTGACCACAATCAATAATTGCTACACTGACCACAATAAATTACTGCTACACTGACCACAATAAACTATTGCTACACTAACCACAATAAATAATTGCTACACTGACCACAATAAAGTATTGCTACACTGACCACAATAAATTATTGCTACACTAAAATAAATTATTGCTACCCTGACCACAATCAATTATTGCTATACTTACCACAATAAATTATCGCTACACAGACCACAATGAACTATTGCTACACTGACCACAATCAATTATTGCTACGCTGACCATAATCAATTATTGCTATGCTGACCACAATAAATCATTGCTAGAGCCACACCTGTCTGTAAGCGGCGTAATAACAAGACGTCCGTTATTTCCGAGGTACTCGTAACCGTACTGAAACTGTGTGTTCGTTTGTTTTACAATACAGTCATCAATTTCACGATCCCAGTACAGACGAAGTTCCTTGAGCCAGTCAAAGGACATGGCGTCAGAGCAGCCGCTCTTTGCAAGACGCTCAATGATGTCACGAGCGTGGACTTCGATTGTCACCAGAGCCACAATCTTCAAACGCTGAATCTTATTTAAGTTGGTGCGAATTGCTTCCGAGAACTTGTTCAGCATTGCAACCTAAAAACAGCAAGCAATGAACAGTATATGTCTTATCGGATTCGACGGATTGCTGCTTTAGTCTCACGCTCAGGGGTGTAACTTTGGTCTAAGAAGTGAGGGTACCAATTTTTTACATACACGAAGCAAGGCGGAGTCTGTGATCTCTGGGAAGGCACAATAACAAAATATTGATTGGCATTGTTTAAAAAGTGGGGGTACGGTACCCCAGTCCAAAAAGTGGGGGGTACAGGTACCTCTCATACCCCCACAAATTACACCAATGTTCACGCTGCCTTCTCGATTGCACCCCATCTTACCTATGCAACCTTTATTTATTTTATTTAATTTATTTATTTATTCCGGATATTTCTATAGTGCCTCTCGAAGTGAACTACTACTCAGAGGCGCTCCCGACTACAGCATTTGATGCTGTGCCGGAGTGTTCACGCCGAAGCGCCACGAGCAATTGCGAGTGAAGGACTTGCCCAAGGTCTGTACGCAGCGGCTAGAGTGGGATTCGAACCTGCAACCCTCCGGTCACAAGACGCCGAACTTACCACTGAGCCACCACGCCCCACGCCCCTTTGTGGCCCAGTGTCTGACATTGTAGCATGTCAGGCGTTTCGCCCCTCGACCAGAGGGAACTCTTGGTCCCATGGGCTCGTTCCTCTCCCAGGCAGCACCAGGCTTTCTCAGTTGTGGTCCTCCACGTGGAATGGGCTCCCTCTGGAACTGCGCCTACTGACTTTGAACAATCTACCTGCATTTCATAAATCACTTAAGACTTGCCTGTTTAGCCGTGGCTGGGCTGGGAGTGCTCCTCAGTAGGCACCATGAAGGAGTACTATATAAATTTTCTGAACGAATGAATGAGTAAACTCTTGACACTTGGTTAATTGTTGGCAGTCCTATAAGCAGGGGATTTTTTAAGAAATTTTCACTGGTGGGGAATTTTGAAAAAGGGCATTTTTTGCGCGTAATTTTAAGTCAAAAAGCATTGAATTAGAGAAACCTTTCTGAGCTGCGGGCCACAGGAATAATTACTAATAATTTATTTATTATAATATCTTATATTATTTAATTTATTATTTAATTTAATATTTATTATTATTATATAATTGTCTAATAAACAAGAAACATTTAGTACAGCCATTTTCTGTTTTAACAAGTACCTTTACCTGGATATTAGCACTAACCAAAATTCAGTTTTACGGTTTTAGTTTATGTTTAGTTTTCGCTTTTATATGATAAAATTAGAAATATCAACACACTGAAGACGTAAATAACAGCAAAGAGCAGACTACTGGTGACCAAAGAAATATAAGTTTCAAAGATTTCACGTCAACTGGGGCAGACTATTGGCGACCAAAGAAATATAAATAATAAAGATTTCACGTCTGCTGTGGCAGATTCATAGACGTCTATGGGCAGACTATTGGTGACCAAAGAAATATAAATTATAATGCTGTGGTTTGCATTTACAGTATATCATATGCATAAGGTCACACAAATGACAAAAAAAATTATTTGGGACTAAAAAGGGCAAAATTCACTGGTGGGGAAAAGGGCAAGGACTGGTGGGGAATTCGAGAGGGCTGGTGGGGAATTTCCCCACCAGTCAACATGTTAAAAAATGCCCTGCCTATAAGTACATGCATTTACAAACATACACACTGTACATGCAAGTCTTAATGACACTTAACACCATACAGGATAGTGAAGAGAGCACCTCTGATTTGCTGCGCTCTTTGAGCGGCAATATATAAATGTTTAATTATAATTACAGTTACGAAAGTCTGTGCTCAATGGTTAGCCATTCTTTTCCATTCTTGATTCATTATGATAAATCGCTACAGCATATGTTTCTAGGTAATCTGTTTAATCGACTTAAATCCTATAATTCCTTTGTGTATTCTGTAATGACAGAGTAGTAGAATTCATCGCATACCTGTTTCTTTTTCAGACTTTTTAGGGCTTTCTTGTCGCCTCGTTCCTTGGTCAGTCCAAGTGCCTTTGTTACGTCTGCTGTCCACTGGATCTGGCTTGCAGTTATGCACATCTGAAACAATTAGACAATCAAGTATTAATTACATATCTGAAACACTTAGGCAATCAAGTATAACTGCACATCTTAAACAATTAGGCAATCAAGTATAGTTTAACCTATCAGTTATGTTGTAGCACTGGAGGTGCACTTTCAGCCACATGTCAGCATCTGTTGATGACTGCTTCCTGTAAGTCAGTATGCATGCTAGACTAGACTATTGGCAGACTATGCTCGACAAGAATAAGACTAAATGAGAGACAAGATCAACTGACAAATTCTCTGACCACCCAGCGAGCTTACCTAGGTAGCCAATCAGTACCAGTACCAATTCATTCTTTGTCACATTAAGACACAGACTGACTCACTATATACCTTTATGGAATATGTGAGACTGCTAGTGCCTTTGCAAGGTTGCTGAAGGTGCTATATAACAGCCAGATAAAGCCTTCCTTACTTACGTTCATGGGCTCTGTTGATCTCGATCACATGCCCTACTTCCACCAAACATGACTTTTTTGAACATTCACACATTTAATACCAGTGCAAACTTAATCATTACCCTTCAAACTTACAATAATAATAATAACAGTAATAATAATAATAACAGTAATAGTAATAACAATAATAATATGATTTGTAGAGGGCCATAGCACAGCCAAGGCCGAACGAAAGGGTGCTGTACATGAGTTCAAAAAGTCAATGGCAGTCACATGATTATTTAAACAGATAGGTCTTGAGCAGTGATCTGAATATCTCCAGAGACGACGCATTCTTCACATGGTCGGGAAGACTATTGGCAGACTATAGGGCCTACTTGACAAGTCTGTCACATTTCATCTGAGTCAAGCCAGCCAGATACATGCATACAATTGGTCTGAGTGACTGTACCTGTCCCGGATGTTCTTTGATCCACTTGTCTCGCTTGTTGAGCATTTTCCTCAGGTTAGTCTTACACTTCTTCAGCTCCTCCTTCAACGTTAATCGCATGTTCTTCTCAATCTCACAAAGCCATGCCTGGAATACGAGACAAGACAACAAATTACCCCATCATACGCAACTGTATTATTTCAATTCGATGTGTTTTATATTTCTAATTTCTTCATCTAATCACACGGGGAAATGTAGTCTGCACACGGTTGAGTACGTTAATAAAAATATCAACACGTAAAAATTTATAATTTAGCAACTGTATACAAACTGTGTTTAAATTGTTATCTAAATTTAAAATATGTAACTGAAACTCTGCTAAAAAAGTTTAAAGAATGGTCACAGACTGGTATCATCTGACAGACTAACCTCAACTGGGCCCTCAAGAGTCGTTGGAGCGTAGAAGGCAATGCTTTCCCCATCACTGCTGTTCATGTGTGAAGCCTCAAACTTCTGAGCTATGCCAGTCTAAAAAGCAGCCACAAGTCTTACATATAGTCAGGCAAAAAGAAAGCTAAGTGAGGGAAAGTTACAAATGACAAGGTAAGCTGACCCAATAAAAAATGGTACAAGATGTCATTGGGAGGGGGATAGATGAATGGTAGCACTCTTTTTTGAAGAACATAAGATTTTTAAAGAAGCAATTTGATATCTGTAAGCTTCCTATAGGTCGACTCAGCCTTCCACTTCCAGGGGGAGCTGTAAAATGAGTGAGCGCCTAACAGGCTGCCAATGACGTGCGTTCTACAATATCTTGATAATTGCCCTGTCATATGTTTCAATATGGCTTACTGCGGTTTGTCAGTGAGCCTGTCAATAAACATGAATATATTATTATAAATAACACTAGGGAAGGTAAGATAGAGTAGGTTATGCTAGGGTAAAGTAAGTTTAGGCGTGTAAAATGACAAAAGCTAAAGTTAATTAGATAACAGATAGCATAAGGTAAGGAAATGTGAGGATGAGATCCGAAAAAATTATAAGATGTCACATGATGGGAAACTTCAGCAGACCTTCGCCATTGTAAGAGACTTGATGTTGTCGAAGCATTTCTTGAGATGTGTCTGAATTTCCAATGGGTTCTTGGACTGGCCAAGGATTTCCAGCAGGTCATCATTCGAGATAAAGTAGAAGCGCGGAAAGATCTGGCGCTTTGTCTCCAGGTACATATCAAGTGACCTCTGGATATCCTCCAGTTTTCCATTCATACCAACCAGCTGCTCAAGCATACCTGGAAACATTTATTTACACGTTTAATTTAATATAACCCAGATGATAAAGGTAACACAGATGCTTAGGCGCTTTATAGAAGATACTCAGAAGAAGCATCTTCCTAAGATCAAAGGATCATTTGACTGAGGGGCAAACTTGATCACAGCAATCCAACAACATGATTCCTTTCTTAACCTCCCAACTTGTGTTAGTACTATTAGAAAACATGACACATGAAACAACACTTCACTGGAATGTTTATGAATGCTTAATGATGCTTCAGACCTGCTTACATTAAGGAAATGGTTTTCAGCCCCTAACGAAATGAAGGTAGATGAGAAAGTCAAAAGTACACTGAGAAATGCTGATCTTATTTGAAGTAACCATTGACTGATGCCGACTTTCAGTTCAAATTGGATAAGCCAAAAACATTCAGTAATACAAGCATAAGTAATAAGTATAAAGAACCTTAACACTAAGGATGAACTGCATTGGTTTCCCAGTCGCTTTTAGTACGTGCCCATCATTAAAGCATTAACAGGATGTTAGATTGCAATTTTGGATTGCAAAGGTCCAGTGATAGAATGGGGTGTGAAGTCTTTGGTTAAAACTACATACACCATGCTTTAAGCAAAAGACCAGCCAACCCATTCCAAGACTGGACGTTAACAGATTATTTAGTACATTCAATTCTCAACAGCTTTAAATAAATGCGATGCATATGTTAACCATGATGATTACCAGTGATCAAGATGATCAAGAGTGTTACCTTCATGGTGAGTTCCTCGATAGACATTTTTGGTCTTGAACAGTCTAACCATAATAACTTTCCATTTGTTGTTGACGTCATCAAAATGAGCAGATTCACTTGGCAGCTGTCGACGAATATCTTCACCAAGGAATATGTTCTGCAGTTACAAATGAAATATTGGGATAATAACGAATTCACACCCATTTCTCCAATACAAAATAAACCTAGTAAACCAAAATAAACTCTAGTAAACCTAAAAGTATTCGTCTAAAGTTGTTTAGTTAGTCATCCAGACGTTTCCTATAGCCTCTTTCAAGTACCTCACAAAAAAGTGTAGCCTAAATGATATTAAAATCAAAAATGTTATAGATTTGAAAAACTATCCTGGACCATGATAACCTCTTTAGAATGTATTCCTTGCCATATACCTTGTCACTAGAAGGCAATCCAATACCTCAGAACTACAAATGATCTCAGGGTTCTTTTGCCTCTGAGGTAACAAGACTTACCTCAAGGTACATCCACTGCCTCTGAACTGTGAGGAGCATTTCAATGACTTCAAGGATGTGGGACAGCGTTCTCTCCCATCGGTCGACATCAACCTCGAAGGCCTTGACAAAGCGGGATGCCTTCATCATCGACAGCTTCACCTGGTTCTCTTCCAGCGCTTGGAATGCATCCTCCGTTGATCTGAATCAAACAACGTCTCTCTCCTCACAAACTCTCGATTCTTACACTAGAGTTCCCTTTAACACTTTAACGACGAGCGTCCACTAACATGTATGGAAAACTAATCTCTCTCATCGTTAAAGGGTTAAAGCTTCCTGTTGTGTCTAGAACATCAGATTGGGTAAAACCTCACCATTTTATATTCATAGCTTACTGCTGATTTCAGAGACTCAGTAAACAGCTAGGTCGCTCAGTACGTAAGTATGCAAAGTCTGCGGTTGATCGCTCAGTCAGTCAGTCAGTCAGTCAGTCAGTCCAGCAATCAGTCAGACAGCCAATCAGTCATCAGCCAGCCAGCCCAAGCATCCAACTGTCAGCTTGCCAGCGATAGTATTAATCTGCATCCTATGCAAACTCATTAGCTATACAGTGAAATACTGTTACAGCACACACTTCTCCTAAATGCATATGGACATCCACACAGGAAAATTTCAGAGAAAACTCTTCAGTGACTCTGAAAATCCAGCAATCCAATTACCATCAAACAAGATGGTATACAACTGATGAAAAGCTCAAAAATGCTTAGTCATTCTCGCTTTATTTGATTTAATCCAGACTACATGTCTTCTGAACCACTTAAAACCCTTGTTATGTTATGTAATGTAAATTAAGAGGTAATTAATCATAGAAATATATTATACACTGCTGATAATTGGAACTTGAGTTATACTGAACATGCATTGCATTAAAGTGACATTGGCTAACCGTAATTTGTAGTGGCCCTTGTCCTTGTAGGGTACCATGTCAAACTCCTGTATTTCCCAAATCTGGTTGATCTCGCTCAGTCCAGTCTCGATCATCAGTTCCTTCGTGGCAGATTCAGAGACCTCTTTGATCTTCTCATGATACTGATCAAATCCCCATTCTATGATCTTTTCAAGCGTAAAGTCATCTGCTTTATGATCAAACTGACGTGACATCTCGTCCTGACAACAAAAACATAAACAATGTAAGCCATGCTCATATCAACAAATTTTATCACATGAAAACTGTGATCAGTAATTAATTCCAATCTTCTGCAAATTTCTCAGTCCTCAGATAATCCTAGATTTAACATAAAACACACAACAGAAGTAAATGATACAGCTCATATTTTCATAAACTATCATTAATTAAGCTGGTCTACGTGATTGTAGATCACCAAGGTAAGAAAGAGCTAATTAAACTTAACAAAAGGAGGATTTTACCAGTAACTGCTTGTGGGGGACACAGTGGTGTAGTGGTATGTTTGGTGTCTTGTAACCGAAGGGTTGCAGGTTCAAATCTACCTCAAGCCACTGCGTAGAGACCCAGCGCCATCGATGTTCTGTCATATGGTTGTGTGCACTTCTGAACTTTGTAAGGAGGGCAATATCAAAATACAGTTGTATTGTATTGTATTGTATTGTATTGTCGGCTTTTGACTTTTCCTTCTGTAGAACACCGGTAACCTGTTCATACATTGAAATGCTAGTTACTGATCTTTGATTTACCTGTATCTGACTTACCTGTATTTGATTCCAATGCCTCGGCCTGAGAGCAGGATTATTGAGGTCTGAGATGAGTGGCATTGTCCTGCGGAACTGGTCCACGCGGTTTTTGCTCACCTCAAGTACATCCCAGTTTTTCTCCTGCAAACAAAACAATAAAGAATCTTATCGTGAAACACAGGACTTTGCTTCTTAAAACATGCAAAATGGTTCTTAAATCAAAACCTTAAGTTTTCCATTTGAACACAGATGGACACTGATCTGCTGGACTAAAATAGTAGCCCAGACTTTGAGTGATCAGTCAATTTTATTAAAAAGTGACCAATCAGTGTTCATCTGTGTTGATGCTATGTGCATTATTACAGACTAGCACAGATAAGATTAAACTGGATCAGAGACTCAGTATTCTTTTGCTCACGGGATTGAATCAACCCATCCTGTTCGTGTTATAAGCTGTGACTGAGAAACTGCTGTATCTTTTATTCATGTCCTTAAGCAGTGGCACCTCATGCTTTAAATGAACTCAATTCAATGGCAAATGACCAGATTTTAATTTTGAAATGATTGATCTTGTACAAGTTACGAAACATCAATTATTACAAAGATATTTCTCAAATTAAAATTCCTACTTTGCTATACAAATTAGCCTGGTGTGCACTTTGCTACAGTGAACTGCAGAATGCAAGAAAACAAAGGACTCCATCTAAGTGTTTTACAGAGATAGCTTGCTCAAGTAATGACGGATTCCATATGCCACCCTAACTTCATCCATCATATAACCAAATGACATGCCACATTCTGTCAAAATGTCCGATTTCATTAAAGTATTTTGCAACGCAAAATATAGGACAGTCATTATAATTATTATTAATATTATTATTATTATTATTATTATGCATTTATTAAGCGCCACTATATTATGACCAAGCATCAATCGACGGAAACTGACTTAAGGACTTTCTCAAGGTCCCTACACAGTAACCTTTACAGGAGAGGTTCGAACCACTACTCTCCGCATTACAAGGTGAGCACTTAACCCATCAGCTACTGACCATATCCCACGCCCATTCAGACCTTTCTTTGTGCTCTGTTTTGATTTTTCAGCCTTACCTTCAGCTCTCTGGCCATCTTGAACAGCTTCTTCCAGATGTTTGTTGATACGTCTTCCATTTCTTTTGTACGTAAATCAAGGAATCGTCCACTCTTCCACTTCTCCCAGTTGGTCTCCCATTCACCCGTCAGGGTCCAGATTGTTTCAATCTGCTCAAGCTCCTGAAATTAAGACATCAATGAAGAAATTAATTACATGCTGATCTACCAGTGCAATGACTACTCAAACATTGAAATACACCAGTGAACAGAGCTAACAAGAATGTCAGCAACAGATAAGAATGGATCAAATGGGCAAAAATGGATGAATTTCCAGTTGTTAGTGTGAGAAACTAAATTATGGTTCCCATACGGGTAAGATAAAGCAAGGTTAGAAATGCACAATGCCTATGCCTCTAAGAACACCAGGTGCAGATGGATAAAAAAGCTATTGATTGGAACTGACTGAAATTCTGTGCATGGTAATGAAATGGACAACTTCCATTGATAGGATCCATCTTATGCATTTGCACCCATCTTCACTGTTTGGATGTTAAAGTCTGCTATCAACGTTATTATCAATATTGATCTGTTCTAAAAACTGAGTTTGAATGATAGATTTTTCAGATTTTTTTATTGTCATCATTATTTTTGTCATAAGATTATTCATCTTAAGAATCTTGAGTCCTGTTAAACCCTAAGTTATATCTTTCAAATGAATTTAACTAAATATTGAGAGCCAATATATCTTACTTTGACTTTCACTAAATGAAAGCCACACATGCCTAACTGCTATCCTAGTAACCAGCCCTTTAACTACAAAAGTTCCATGATAAACCGGACTTCAACTTTGTATGAAGCTTTGTGATGAGTTAAGGGAACTGGAATCATATCGTATCGTACCTAGTAATTTATAAAGTAATTTATAAAGTGCCTCTCACAGTATAAACTATTAAGAGGCGCCTGAACATGGACCAGTGCAGTCAGATGTGTTGACACGACAAGCGCACACACGTGAATCACAGGAATGTATAAGTGACGTGTAATCTGACAGCTGTGAATAGATCAGATTCTAAGGATTATTAAATAAATTCTCATTTATGAAATACTACACAAACAGATAATGACATAGCAAGGATTCAACAAAACTATTTGCAGGCATTGACGACTCTCTCTATAAGTCGAATCCAAATGAAAAACAAAAAGCAGTGACAATAAACATACGACAGTCGTTGAGTTGTAGCCAAGCTAAACAAACAAGTCAGTCATTGCAGTGAGACAAAAATTGAGTTGGTCTTCTCTTGACACTCAACTAAAACATGTGAGGAGTCTGTTGAAACCAACACAAAAAAGAACTGTTGAGCATGTAAATCAAGATAACTGTGATTAGTTGATATCAACAGTGGTATGTTTTCTGATGACAGTGTGCCGAATGTGTGAATTTGCAGTTAGCAGTGCACCAAATGGGTGAATTTCCAGTTGATAGTGTGCTAAACTCTTTAGTTTCAGCTGGCAGTGTGCCAAATTATCTAGCAGTGTTCCAAACATCCAAATGCTCAGTTGACGGTGAGCACACATCATGCAAAATTGCTTGAAGATGCAGAAACTTGTTCAACAGACATAGGACAGTTCATTCGTTGGTAGAAGCTGTAGTTGCTCTTCGAGGCTGTCAATAAATTTGCCGATTTCCATTGCGAGCTCTAACTTTGAGGCAGAGACTTGCGACTGGAGCACGTGCTCTTCAGGAAGAGTCAACTTCTCAGATGCATCATCTGCTCCAGGTGACTCATTGTCAGACTGAACCAGATGGCAGAACAGATATCAGAAGTGACAGGACAAACTGACATGTGCAAGTTTAGTCGGTTGGTTGTACGTTGGGTTTAAACCAACCTAAAGGTAACCGTTGGTAGGAAGTTTTATCTCATTCCTTTTGCAGCCAAATCACATCAATTAAACTTACACTGACTCTACCTGTAATGCTACCCATCACGGTTGTGTTTTCAAGAAGTTGAGTTCTAACACTGATATGTATTTGTGGTACATGTGCTAGAACATCATACTGTCACAGAAAATGTACTAAAATGATGCATATTATAAAACGACCAGCTGGCGTATTCAATGCAGAGTTCACTAGAGGATGTTGGTGGTATAGCAATGTATTTTTTTTGAGCTCTGGATTGATGTACCCCAAACTCTACAAATGCAGTCACTAATCACTGAACTGTAGTTGATGGCTAGAGAAGACTAACTAAAGAATCCTAAAACATAACCATGCAACAAACTGCATCTAATTTTCTGTAAACATGACAACATAAACAAGAGAAACAATTAGAACTGTTAGTCCATCGGTAACTCTTCTTTGTAAACTACCGATATGACAGACAAACTTCTAAACAACTCTGACAAAATATAATAACACAATTGGCAAAAATAATTACAGTAATAGTAGCAATATCACCAGTATTTTAACACAGTAATACAACCTATGGTACGAAATTACAGTAACACGGTTACACCAACATAAAGTAATAGGTTTTACAGTACTAATTACAGTAAAAGCAGCAAGATCACTACAGCATGAATATTTTAACATTCTTACATGATAAATTCTTACGTAACTATATTCTTGCATTAATAAGTTCCTAAAAATAACCATATGCATACACAGATATGTACCAAGCAACAAGGGTTGCCTGAATATTTTGGGAATAGAAACTTCTGTACATACCACTTCCAGTTTTGCAATTTCCCTTGAGGGCGGCTGATCAATTTTGAAGATGGTGAGTCCTTTTCGTAGGACAGCTTCCTGTTCCTTCAGAGCATTCATCTGTTCCTTGAAGACTGTGATGCTCTCAAGGGCCACAGACGTCGTAATGTGACTAGCAAATGGACCTTTCGCATGGAACTCTTCCACCAAGGCTGTTACCTGCTTCTTGAAATCCTCACTCTGAGCCAGGAGATTTGTCTTGAATTTGTCCTATGTGTCGACAAGAAAGAAAAAACATTTAATGCAAAGTGAACCGAAAACAAAAAACTGTATTGCACAGTATTGTAAAAACAAAAGAATGTAAATGCAGAGTATTGTAAAAACAAAATATTTTAAATGCAGAATACTGGAACATTGAAAATGTAATGCAGAAGTATTGTAAACACAAAAAAATGTAATGCAAAGTATTGTAAAAACAAAAAATTGCAATGCAGAATATCTGAAAACAAGACTTTAACGCAGATTATTATAAAACAAAACTTTTTAAAGCAAAAATTGGAAAAACAAGACTGTACAGCAGAATGTACAGCATTCTAAGGTGTTCTCACACCAACATGCACAAATGCCAACATAATAATTATGTATATCAGTTTTAAGTGTGGTTTGCAAAGATGGAGGAGCACCTTGTGTTTCTTGAGCATGACATCAGCATCCACCAGAATCTGCTGGAAGTTGATCCATTGGTTCGTTAGATCATTGAGTGTTGAATGGATCTCATCTGGGATCTGGACCTCATACTTTTCGAGGATGCCGAACTGGTCGTAGAGCGGCTGGAAACGTGATTCAATCGTTGCCTTCTCGCTGTTCAACTGATCCCAAAGAACAAGACTCTCGCCCAGTTCGTCAAGTGTCTGCGGTGGATGACTTACCCTGTTTGACAGAAATTACAACTTAGAAACATCTGTTTTGATAGTTATACCATGCAGACCAGAGTCACCTGGTGGCTACCATAGGCATACGGGAAATCCAGTGGGGGGGGGGGGAGAAGATTAATTGCAATCGTGCATTTATAGTCACTCACGCCTACTTGCCCAAAAAAAACAGGAACACCCCAAATTCTGGGGCAAGTGCTCCCTCTGACCCCCCATATCCTATGCCTATGGTGGCTACCAACAGGAAACTTCTGATGCTCTGGCTGCTAGACTTCATTATTTATTTTACAAGTGTTGCTTACAACTAGTCATCATTTCATCTATTTATCAATTGCACTGCACTTATTACATGAGCAAGGCCAGTAAATATGAACCTGTTTCATGAGAAGTGTATGTGACCAACTTCCCCAGAGTAGTGTAATGGAGTATGCTCAGCAGGTTTATACCTGCAATTGTTGGATAACAAACCCATCAAGCAACTGAATAGTTCATCATGCAGCACAGATGCTGACGAAAGCTAATACTCACTGACATGATGTATGTATACATGTACGCATGTATCTAGACACCTCCAGTATGATGCTGGTTAAAAGAGACATTTGACCGCAAGACAGTGATGCTATTGTAACACAGTGAATTTAAACAATTCATAATGCAGTTTAGACTGTTAGATTCATTCTTACTTGTCTCCCATTGAGGCCAGATAGCCCGTCAGCTCTGCAAGACTGGCTGTAGCTATCTCATAAAGAAGATTTGTGAACTTGTTCTGCCACTCCTGGCAGTGAGCTAGGATGGCAAACTTGAGTGGTGAACAGTCAAGCAGAACAAACTGGATGTTGAGAATTGTCTCCTGTGTCTGAACGTTGTTTGCGACTTCCGTATATCTAAATGGAAAGTGTAACAACGACTTCAGTCACAAAATTTAAAGGTTTCAGATTGTCACAAAGTCATTGATTTAAACATTTTAAGCAAACACAGAAAACCAATGATCACCTCTGTTTAGTAGCTACTATGGACAAGAAACAGTCAAGTGATGGAAAACGAGAATTCCAAAGAAAGAAATGTGTTACAACATCAAGTTACTATAGAAACGGCAGAGGTTGGCAATTAAGAATGTACATTAAGACTAGCAGATGAAACAAGCCAAGTACTTACCTGGCAATATCAGCATCGAAAGACGACACCTGTGGATTGAGGTTCTGATATCGTCGGATGAAGGCATCCTTGTTAATCTCCCAGATCTCACGGTAGTTATCCCACGTGCTCAGGTAGTTGGTGAGGTTCGTGGCATTTGACTGCATTCCACTGACAATCTGCCGTTGGATCTTTTCAATATCGGGATCTTTGGCGATATCTTCCCAGATTGCCTTCAAAATGAATTGCATTCAAATGAAGCCTCAGAAGTGACAGTCTAAGATCATCTTGTTTAGCAATCTCTCATCTCAATTTCACTTTCTGTTAACACCATTTCTTACCAGTTCTCATTCATTATGCTTTTCAAACATGTAAATTAGGTCAGTTGTAGGCTTTGAACCAGGGTTAATCTGGCCTTAATGCAATCCTGCAAAGAAAGTGGTATAAATTATCTTACAATAACTTGCATAACATGAATGAAATGCAGTGACTGTTCTTTTACATTAGGAAGACAAAAAATGAATAAACCTGGCTAGCTTCCATAAAGCTAAGAAAGTTCTTTTATTACCTAACGAATGAAAATTCTCGGGCATAACTGCTATGAACTAAATCAGGCAAATAATGATTAAGTGATTGACTTTTCACACCAAACCTCATACAGACCTCTCTGTTTAACTTCTTCCTGGTGAGGATGTCAGGCAAGCGTTGAATATCAACTAGACAATCTCTCAAATAGACTGCAATGCTTGTTACAATTGTAGCCAACTGAGGTCGAGTTGGTGAAAATTCAACCTAACAACAAAATGGATACAATCTCAAGAGCCTGTATGCCCATAAGGTATGGCAAGCCAAGACAGAAAAGCCAAGACAGGGTAAGACAATGCACAGGACGAAAAGGTCAGGTAAGATAAGTCAATATAAAGCCAAGCAAGGTAAGCTGAGGTAAGAAAAAAGATGGTAACACAACTCAACATTTCCATTTAAATTTACCTCTCTCTAATTCTATTCTACTGCACCATACACAGGTGCTGCACATCTAGCTACCTAACTGCACTCATGAATAAGCTGGTGCCCTGTGCTTGGCTTTAAAGGTGCACTTTATGAGCTTGGAGTTTACGATTATGATTAACATCTACACAGAAAAAAAGAGTGTGAAGTACAAATCAGTGCTCTCCAAAATCAAGAAATAATTACTCATATATGAAAAGTAGACAGGTCAAAGCAAGTCCGCAATCCACATGTCAGAAGTGAACGAGTAAGTAAATCAAGAAACGAAGCAGAAGGGAATAATTACTCACACGATCCTTATCCCTCTCTTTTTCCAGCACGACCTTGACCTTGAAAAGAGGATTTGGACCAGACTTTCCATCTCCGTTGATTGCACGAGACAACTCTTGAAGTGACCATTTAACGTTAAGACGGAAAGCCTCTTCTACCATCCGATCCATCTTTTCCGTATACTTGTGCCAATGCTGCTGCACCTGAAAAGGAAAAACAATTTCAAAAATAAGATAAAAGCATTGAAAAATAATTTATTTGTCAGTTTTGCTGTTGTCTTTAACATAAAATATTTATCACATGTATCTGTGTAAATGTGCATGTATGTGTGGATGGATGGATGGATGGATGGATGGATGGATGGATGGATGGATAAATAGCTGGATGGTTGAACGGCTGAATGGATGAAGACAAGAAACTGGATGAGAAGAAATGAAAGATCAATGGCTTCAATCAATCAATCAATCAATCAATCAATCAATCAATCAATCAATCAATCAATCAACTAGACATTTATATATAGCATGTTCTTCAAGGCAACTATTCAGAGTTCTTTGAGGCAACTATTCAGAGGCTTGTATTATGCATGTATGTAGGTATGTATGTACATATGTACGTAGTACGTACATATCATCAAAGCATTGTCTAGTTCCTTTTAATGAGAAAGAAGGATTGACTGAGAACAGAATTAAAGCAAGAAGAAAGTGAAGATGAAAAGGCAGTGTGTGAATATATTGAATTATCTCACAGCTGACCTCTGGACCATCATTTCTGAACACTTCAAACGTATGATTCATCGTCTGGACCAGTTCTCCATGCAACTCCATCAGCCTCTGCTGAATGTTCCGTCGATGGTTCGCCTTTTAAACACAAATTCAACATGACATCATTTCATATATACTCATAACATCACTGAGATAAATCAACATCCATAAACAGTATGCCAAACAACAGCACAATCAGTATCAAGCATTCACATTCACACTCACCTTTCAATCAATACTGATCAATCACTCAAACACATAATTCAATCACTGAGATTTTTGTCAATCACACAAGATTTCAGTCCATAGACAATTTATAAATATAAAAAGGGTTACACATATTTTTGGACTGATTGATCAAGCAAACATATGATCAATCAACTCAATGAATAAGACTATTCATTAACAAATCCTTCAGTCCTAAGATAACTGACAAGTTAAACAGAGCTTTGGGGTCTGTCAGGTAGCCAAATTCCAAAGCCTCTGAGAAGTTCTTGAAAAGGCACAACATAAGCATTCAGACTCACAATACACTTAAGACACACTGCAGGTATATTTTTGTAACCACCTGTACACATAATGTAACTGTGTGAGTACCTGATCTTCTTCGAATTCCAGATTCTCATAGACTTTGCGTGGATCAATACGAACAAGTAGGAGTTCACTGATCTGTTTGCAGACATGTGAGATGTCCAGATTGGCAGTCTTGTAACCATCAACCTGCGACTGGACCTGATGAAATGTAATACAATTTATGGCAATGTAGTGTAAGCATATATTTATGTAGCACCATTTAAAGAGATTACTTTAGCAACTGTATATAGATTTATGCATTGAACTGAATATCAACGACTCTGATTATAGAGACAGAAGCAATCAGCATTTATCCAGATATTAACGGTGTGTGTTTCTATCAAAGCATCATATAGTGCTCCAGCACTTTGTTATCCTTTGATTGCAGTGTACATATTTAATACGCGTGTGTGTTTGTGTGTGTGCATGTTGTGTGTCCACGCACATGTGTGTACTCTGAAATTCACACAATAACCAGATGCTGTTCACACAATAACCAGATGCTGGATTGCTTTAGCTGCATGCACTTCAGCAATTCTTAGTGCCTGCATGTTTGTAGCCCTGTGGTTACCCCAAAATGACAAAACCCAATGCTTATTCTTACCTTACAGTTTGCTTTGGTTTCAAAATGATATATCTTTACATATATACATCCTAGATCCTTATAAAAACATTCATCATTAGAAAAAAAATATTCTGATGTCATGTTAGAACAGGATCTCAAACATAGTTCAGATTTAGAACATATACTTCAACCTCACTAAAAATCAGCGGTGTGTAAAGTGAAATGCATTCTTCCACTGTAGAGCTCCAGCAAAGTGGTGCTATATAAATTTACTGTTATATTATATGAAAAGCTGATCCTCTGAACCAGACATACCTTTCCTGCATGCACCCTGCAATCCTGAATGAAGACATCAGACATTCCACGGCTTGCCCAGGTGATCTTTGTCAGTCCTGGCTTGATCTTCTTCTCCAGGTAGCGTATCCGCTCACGGAACATTCCCCTCTCCTCTGCTGACAGAGCTACCACAATTCTACAAATGGACAAATCAATTATTATATATCCACACAGTTACATATTTACGCATGTACGTACATATATAAACATTTTACAACTCTTTTGACACGTCCTTGATTTATGTCCCGCTAATCATAAAATGATCATAGACTATGTAATTCAAAGATATAGTTCGCTGGATATTTAACTGTGCACGTATTTATCTGAGTATTTATGCAGTGTTCTATAAAATTCTATCAAAGGCGCTACAGCATTGCTCTCTGACAGGTCAAAAAAAGCCTACTAAATAAGAAAAAAGTGAAATAACTGCCAAATAATGACCGATTATAGTCTCTGACGACAAGTAGGACGTTTTCACGAAGATTGCGCAGTTCCTCCCTCTTGCCATAAATCTCAATGGCGTAGTGCGGAATCTCAAACTGCAGTCGCTCCCAGTAGTTGATCTCTTGGAACAGCTTCAGCAGCTCCCTGCAAATGCCAACACAGCAGTTACACGTTAAGTTAATTCATCATTCAACTAATCAAGCAATTGATCACAAATCAATCAAAATTCAATCATGGCAGATCACAAATCAATCATCCTTCAATCATGGTAAGGTATATCCTCTGTATAATTATTGAGTGCACTATGTTTAAAATTGCATACTTGAACTTTAAAGCCCTAAAACCTATTCTTCCATTCAATATCTTCAAACATTGCTAACTTCATAGCACCCTCCTGGACTGTTGCATTCTTCCAATAAGGGCAGATTAATACAGCCTAGGTTCAGGTAAAATTGTTGTACCAAGCGCTTTCAGTTTCTGTGTCCCTCTTATTTTCATGCACTTATAAACATTGTTTTAATTTCAGTATAATGAAATTACCCTGGGAAATTGATGTCAATCATGCCTTTCTCTGCATTCTGTCTAAGGAGAGGAACCTCAAGTAGTTTTGCTGGTTCCTGCAATTATACAAACAATGCACACACGGCAATGATAGCTCTACATAATTTATTGCAGGTCTCTGATGCAGCAGTCCTCATAGACAGGTAAAGAAAGTCACAGATTCACTTCTGCATGTGAGAAATTTGCAATAAATTATGTATTTGAACTTGAGTCAAGCGTGCTCTCTTAGTCTATCATGGAGGAGTGAACAAAAAACATAAGACTGTAGTTAAAGAACGATGGCAATACATAAATAGTGAAACTGAATAGCTAATTGAAAAATTAGTAAATGGTTCAAATCTGTAAATATATGATTAGTTTTTGAAAAATAATAAATAACGATTGACAGATAAATGGTGGTCAACAGCAAGACTGATGGTTAGCTTTTTACCTTGTTGACAGTCTGTGACCATTCGTAGAAGGTCTTGTGCATGCTCTCGTCAAGTGCCTGACACAGATGCTGGTACTGAGTTCGGATCTCCTCACCAGATCCAATATGTGGAAGGAAGTGTGCTCGATCCAAGACCTAATGTCGTCATCATCATCATCATTACCATCATCAATATTCTCATCAAATCACAAATCATTGCCATTGTCATCATCACTACCGGTATTACTACTGCTATAATCAATCAATTTAATCACCATTAATTATTGCCATTAATCATCATCATTATCATCATCATCATCATTGCTGAGTCTCAATCATCATCGTTGTTGCTGTATGCATTTGTATGCAAATAGAACTTCTGAGAATGCCTTCGAGGGTGTCCAATTTCTTTAGAATGCTATGTAAGCCAATTGTAAGGCAATTAGGGATTGATATAACAAATTTGGAAAAGGTTCTGATAAGGCCTCATCTTGACCAGCCATCTGTATGGCTGGCATACAACTGTTGGTAGATGGAAGTGCATGTTGTAAGACAGTACCAACAACTCCATTGGCTCCCTCTCTGCCCGTATACAATTCAAAGTGCTTATTCTTGTGCTTAAGTCTCAACTGGGTCTTGCTCCACAGTACTTACGCGATCTAATTCAACGGCCTCATTCTGCTGCTTCGCTGCGTCCTCTCCGATCTTCTGATCGTCTTGACCTCTTAGTTCCTCGTGTCAGGACAACTATGGCTCAGTCCAGATCCTTTGCCTGCATAGGTCCCTCACTTTGGAACCGACTTCCTCCTTCTGTCCGCACCACCATTCTCTCTGGTAGCATTGCTTCTTCTTTTTCTCACCTTAAATCCTGCTTTTTCTCTCAGGGTCTCGCACACTGGGAGCGCCTCTGAATGGTCTATACCGCGAGAGGCACTTTATAAATCCCCATATACAATACAATACAATACAATACCATTCCACAAGTTCACAATTCTTGAAATTCTGTAGTGCAAGAGTTGTGGACTTGTGAAATAGTTTAGATGATAGCACAGTCTCAATGGACGCAGGTATTATCAAACTTGTTGTATTGTACTGTATTGTTGTATTCTACCTCAATGCATACAAAGTAGAGGAGTGTAGAATAGTGAGGTGAAAAGCAGTTTCATATGGAACCAACCATCATTGATCGCTCAAGTCCCTTCTTCAGCATCTTAGCACCAGCAGCTGTTCCTGCATATCGTGGAAGCGAGGCATAGAGTGTCTGAGTCTTCTGTGTCAGTTCCTTCTTCACACTGTTCAGTTCCTCGTTGAACATCGCAAACACATCGACAGTCTTCTTGTCAATCATTCGACGGATTGCCTGGCAACATATTTCAAAAATTGGTTAACACATATTTATGAAAAAATAATGCAGTCAGAATATAATGTAGTGTACCCATAAAATAATAGACACTTACACAGCATCTCATGTCTGTCAGTGGTTGCTTCTTCTTAGCAAGGAGTAAATCTGATTCGTATGACACATCCAGAAAGGCTATGTTCTGGTTTTTTATTTTGGTAAAAAATGACTGTGCTGCTTAATGAACTTTTTTGCTATGAAATTCTTTCTTAGATCTGATTCAACTGGATATTGAGAAGTATTGGTGTTACACTAAAAATTTGCATCATTTGGTAACAATTTACACCCTACCCCCAACTCCTGAAGGATAGTAGGCTAAGCTGGCCCAAATGACCTGGTATTTCAATCAAACATGGTGTAGCTAAACTTCAAATGTTTTGCTAAAAAGTTGTACATACCTCACGGGTTGAGAGGTGCATGAAGATGTCAAGTACTTCAACTCCCTGCTCAACCGTTGTCACTGTGTCAAACGCAGATGACAAGAGGTTCTGCATCATCACTTCCAAGTCCTTCATTCCATTTCGGAATCTAGAATGTAATGTAACGTAATAGCACCTCTTGAAGATAATTCCTTGGCATACCAGAAATCATCAGTCAATCACTAGGCTTGAAACTTAGGGTGTAGATTATGTGTGTATCCCAGTGTAGTGCATTTTAAGAACTTCTCAAAAGAGAAAGTGTCCCAGACTCAAAAACAACATGAGCAAAACAAATTTCTCTAACAGGTGCTATAGCAACATTACATTACACTGAAATGCAAACTAACAGTCATTGAGATAAATCAAGAACAGACTTTAGATATATTGCATGATATGTAATGTAACCAAACTTTGATACATTACATGTATGTACGTATGCATCAGGCTTTTATCTAGCACCTTTTGAGAGCCTCGCTCAGGCATAGACTAACATATATAGAAAAGAAATACTAACCTATTGTAGTCATCGTGCCAAGTGGTGGCCTTCACGTCGAGAATCGTTTTCTTGACGCTGTGAAGGAAGTTGAGATTCTTTTCAAAGACTGATTCGATCTCCAACAGACCTCGAAGGATCTCCGGTCCTCGTTGGCCGGCAAAATGTGGCATCTCAGTCTTGTCTCCTTCATGACGCCTTGCAAAGAAGATCTGACACTCACAGACCTAAAAGAAAGCAGAACAAACATCAGGCAGATCTTCACGTAAAACAGTTGTTCTGGGTCAGTGTAACAGATTTGACTGGCTAGCTGGCTGGCTGACTGACTGCCCAGTTGACTGACCAACTGAAATACTAGTTGACTGACTAACTGACTGACTGACTGAACTACTGGTCAACTGACTCAATGATATGTAAAGAATTCAATCAATCAATCAATCAAATCTTTTTATTGAAGCCGTTAGAAAGCAAAGCAGTATCAACATAACAGTATCAGCATTTGCAACAAAAGGAGACCCAGAAGGGATAATAATCCCGCTATATAGGGCCACCTAAGAATTATTACCATCACAATAAAGTCCATTATAAAAGTCTTGCAATCAATACGATCAAGAAGAAGAAGTGAACAAGATAAATATAAATTAGAACTTAATTAAATGGTACATGTGGAATCCAAAACAAAATTAGTGTAATTGTAGCTAACGGTTAACATTATCCTTAGGGCCACAAGGCTTTGTTAAATTACTGAAAACCATGGAGAATATATAATTAAATCACTGATGGACAATGACAGAAGTAACAGATATATAAGTAATCAGGGTTAATTAGGTAACGGTTTCATTGGAGTAACTGATAGATGTGAATATCAGACTCATTTTCATAAGAAACCTTCACTGTGCCACTCATTCTAAGTGAACAACATTTTCTACCTTCAATTACCTTACTTTACATCATGAAATATAAGCAGCAGATGCGCATTTACTGACCTCAATGAGGTCTTTGCATCTCTGGATGAAGGCATCGACCTGAGCAAAAATGCTGCTCTGGTCTAGCACCCAACCATGTGATGAGAATTTGTGATGAATTCGTGACATCTGAAAAAAGATGAGCCACCTAATAAGCTTAAAGTTCATTAAGTAACCATCCAAATTTGTCACAAGATTGCTGAATACTTTGATAATGAGTTAGATACTACTATTCAGGATGACCAAAAATCAAGCCATATCAGATATTCAGTATCACACATTGAGTTATCTTGAACTGGTTTTTAATTAGCCTCCAGTTTACATATTAACATTTTAATGACAAGACTGTACTAAAAGTGACTGGGAACCCAAAGCAGTTCGTCGTTAATGTGTTAATTAGGCATAGGTTGAATTTCTTATATATAACAGTGAGGTATCAAAAACATTACTTTCTTGTCAGTTATCATAAGCTGTCAAAATATTATAATTACATTCTGTGGATTTTTAATTAGCCTCCAGTTCACATATTAACATTTTAACGATGAGAGTGTACTAAAAGCGCCTGGGAACCAATGCAGCTCATCATTAAAGCGTTATTCAGGCATAGCTTGAATTTCTGACAAAACAGCGAGGTGTCACATACATTAGTTTCTTGTCAGTTATCATTAGCTGTCGTAGAATTGTCGTAATACATTCTGTGGATATACTTCAGAGCAGCCATCAGTTGAGTATGTACTTTGATAATGGTGCCCCAGAGTTCTTCAAATTAGATCATATTAGGTTACCCAAAACTCGGTTGGTTATTAGTCCAGTTCTGCAGAGTAACTCTAAAAGATCTGCACAAGTCAGAACACTGGACTTTACCTAAATGGAATCTAAACATGTATTGGTAGCATATATATAAATGACACTGTTAACATTCATTGCACATAAACGAATATGTATCCAAAGTATAGATATGTATCCAAATCTAAAATGTGCAGAAGGACCTTTTTGTAGATTTCCTTCCACTGTTCACAGCAACTGATGCATTCATTTAGCGTCTTCATGCTTGACTGAACATAACCGGCAAAGATGCGATCGAGATTAATCTCCTTACAACAACGATGAATGATCTCGTTGCTCAGCTGAAGAAGAACAGGCAAAGCAGATGTTAATCAACTATATTAATTATTCAATTTAATTACTGATATTCATATTGGGAAAATGAATGAATACTCGTTTGTTGAACATCAAAGCTGACATAATGCAACTTGAAAAGGAATGATCTCAATAGCAAGCACAACCAGCATCATAATATTACCAATTTTTTATTAATCGAATTTATAATAAAATCATTAACAATCTTTAAACAGTGAGATCTGAAATACACAAACAAAAGAGCCATTGCCCCGAAAAGAAAATCGAGGCTGCTCACAATGGACGTGAGCATGTTTCGCATGAATCTTATCTGAAATTAAAGGCTACAATGACGCTCGGCAACTCTTCATGAGAGAAAGTGCACCAGCAATTCAGTGACAATTACAACTGGATTTTTCTGACGGGTTCAATACAATAAAACACAATACAACTGTATTTTGATATAGCCCTCCTTACAAAGTTCAGGAATGCACATGACCATATGACAGAACATCAATGGCATTAGGTTGCTACTTAGTGGCTTGAGGTAGACTTGAACCTGCGACCCTCCGGTTACAAGGCACCAAACATACCACTACACCACCGCATCCAAACACAAAGATCTCTGAGAAACACTGAACAGGTAACTTACAAACCATAGCAGTCTACTTGACTAAAAAAACAAAAAAGAAACCAGAGAAAAATTAAGAATGGATGGAATTACCTTGAAAGCACGTCAAGTTATTGCTATCTACTTGACTGTAATGAACTAGAGATAATATCAAGACTCTCGAAATCATACCAGATCAGACTGATTCAGATTAACTTGCCTTTCTCAGAATTCCAGTGAGACGTTCTCTTGTGTTGTAGAATTCTGAGTTGACCCAAATCATTCGGATAAGATTGACAATCTTTGGCAGCAGAGGGGGTATGTCTATCGGCTGGGCTTCAGACAGCTCGTGGCATGGCTCCTTGAGGACCATGAGAAACTTCAGATTGCTCTGAGCTTGATGTGAACCCTCCTGCAGTCAAAGATAAGCGTAACATACTTTCAGCACCTGCTAGGTGTGCTTCTAATATGCTTTATTACATGTATAATGCAATTTCTGAAATGACTATAGATATGGATTCCAATTTAATGCAGTTTTACAATATAGCCTCATAAGAAAATACCTCATAACAAAGTGGTACATGATAAGTCACTCAAGGTAGCATCATAAACAAATCTTTTGTGTACCAAGAAAACGTAAAATGTAAATCTCCAAAAAAATTCAGTGTCAAAGAAAGGCAGTTAGGGAGCCCAGCTTTTCAACTGGCATTATATCAGACCAAGCCCACAAGATCCAGATTACCTAGTCAGTTTTAGTGCCACACAGAATCCAGAGGTTAAGACAAGGAGACAGCATGGTGCTATGGTATGGTGATTGTGGTCTTGGGAATGTGCTGGAGCAGAACCAGCATAGAATAGCTTGAAAAGTTCAGTTTTCAGTTGCAAGTGAAATGCTGCAGGATAGAAGGCAAGCAGGAAAATGCAGAGATTGACAGGCAAGAGAGGGGGATGAGCAAACTGGTGGAGATCGGAAGTTTGTCCCAAAGAGCTGGTGCAGTGTAGGTGAAGAAGCACTTGCAGCATTAAAAGAAGACTGGAGGATGAGATAGAGAAAGTTATGACAAAGAACCAGTCGAGCTTGGTTGTTGGATAGTTAATAGCAGGCAAATGTAAGATTTGAATGACATTTTAGGTACAGTGGTGTGCAAAAGTCTGACATCACCTGAAAATTTCGCGTTTTTTCGACTTTCATGGCTGGAATGCATTACAGATCACTCTCTATAGCAAGCCATTACACAGCTGCTTATTTTGGCAGAAATAACTTGTATCAGTTTATATCTGAAAATATTTTTAGGCAGCTTTAGTGAACTGAACTAATCCCCTGCAGCGGCACTGACTACCTCAAGCGATTGATTATCTCTTAGCCACTGATTATCTCTTAGCCACTGATGATCTCTTAGCCACACAACCATCCATTTACAAGTGTTAGGATTAAAACAACTGACCTTGATCTGACTGGACAACTTTAAGAATGGCACAACATATGATGACTTTGCCATTTCAAGTATGGTCGTAATCTTCTTAACTCCCGGTTTGTCCAGCTGGCTGCTGATTCCAGACAGGTCAGCACATCGATTCTTCCAGAACTCAATTTCTTCCAATGGTCCGGCATTTTCTGATGTCTGGAGGGCATCCTGGGAGCTGAGGACTTCTTTGATCTGACGAGTCCAGTGAATCATGGCAGCTACACAGAGCCAATACCATTTTTATGTACATATGCATCTGGCTATTTATATAGCACCATTTACCTAATCTTATAAAGGAGGCACCTAAATCACCAAAACAAGTGTGACCCGAGATAGGTCAACCTAATCAACTAAAAACTAAGTGACCCATGTGTCCTAGCAGAACATCTGGCATCTTGTATTTCCTGACCAGAGTTTATTTGGCTATTTGGCCATGCTGGAGTCGGGAGCACCTCTGAGTAGCTCCCTTGAAGAGGTGCTATATAAATACTCGAATGAATGAATGAATGAATGAAAGAGGTGGCATAAGACAGAATCCATAAACTACTTCGCATGTAGGTCTAATGACTGAGTGTCAGTTACTGCTTCAACTTGGTTTTGCATCCCAAGTCAAGTCATCGCTCTGTTGGTAAGCCATGCAGGTACAGTCTATTTTGAGACCAATTGGTTACATTAAATTTTGGATATGGATTGGATTACAAAAGCCCTGCAACAAGCAAACAGGCTAAGGTCCAGACAAAATGGACCTCCTGGTGACACTTAACACTGTAACGACGAACGTGTACTAAATGTAAGAAAAACTAATTCCTCTCATCATTAAAGGGTTAAAATAGGGCCTGGAGCACAACTCAGAAGTAAACTAAGCACCACCAATGAACCCATGTTCTTGAACCATAGTTCAAGTAAATTATAATCAAAAGTAATTCTTCAATTCCAGTTTAAATCAATTTCAATTCATGTCAGTTTCATAGCAGTTAATACAACTGACTAGGTTACATCCTAACAACTAACTGCTAACAACTAACTGCATAAAGCATAACTGAAGTACCACATCTGATTATGTTGTAAAACTTGGATATAGTATAGATACCTTTAGCTTGAACCCAATAAACAACTGTTTAGTATCAAAAAGAGTGGATCCCTTATAAGTGATTTTTTTGGTAAATGACACAAAGAAACTAAAATTGAACTAACTCTCCAGCCTCTGAATCAGTTCCTTGTTCTTTGATGCGACCTCTGGCCTGACAACAGTGCCTTCAAGCGGAATATAGAGCACTGTCTTGCCCTCCATCTTCCATCTAGTGTCCGTCAGACTGGCCATGAACTTGTGCAGCTGCCCAGTAAAGTCATTCTTTATGCTGTCAGGCCAGGTGGTGTTCTTGTAGAACACCGGAACATAGATTCCAGACATGACTCGGAGCAGGCTTTCGATGTGCCGGCCCGTGACAGTTCCGTACAAAACGTCACGAAAGAATGTGTCAACTGAAAGACTAGTCACATTCTCCTTCTTTAGAAAGTAAACCAATTCGTTAACAGGTCCACATGGAACGCTGAAGTCAAGTGTGAGTCCGTTGACACTGTCTATGTAGGCTACTAACATGTGCTGCGTATCACCAGCAAATTCGTCGAGAATTGACAAGTGATGGTCTTGCCACATATCGGGAGTCACTTTGGACAGTGTAATTCGATCAAGTATTAAGTCAGTCTGCAAAAATATGTTCATGTAACATCGTAAGATTATCAGAATCTATTTCTGTGCCATGAATGAAGGTTACACACAAGGACCTGCATGCCATTTTTATAAACCATACATGTACCCATTTTAGTGCAGCATCAGAACTGTCTTGTCAGCTTGAGTTGTATTACCCTTCTCAAATGTCTTCGATTATGTATAGAAAGAAAGTTAATGGTCCATTTATTGAATGGACCATTAACCAATGAGTTATGAATCTTTAAGGGTGGCTGTAAGACTGCTAGAGCCTTGGCTGAAAGGCTGCTATGACAACAGCAATTATACCCAAGACAGCAAGTAATATTTTAGGAAAATGTCAGAAAACGTTTTGAGAGGGTATAAAACTCCTTTTTATTTAAAAAATTTCTTAAAAGGTCCTCAAGATATAATCCACTGTACAGATCCGTCTTCTCAGCTGCCTTCAAGTCCCACGTAAAAGCTAATTTTTCCAGTAACCTTATCCACTGTATCCTACCAGTTGGTCTCTCTGACCTACTGAACATTGACTTGGCCTGTCCACTGGCCAGCATATGATATGTACAGTAGGGGTCCCCCGGAAAGACATTTTCGACCGAGTACCGAATCCTAGCATTTGGATGTACTATTTGCCGGATCCGGAAACGAACCGGGTACCATTTGTTCCATATGCGAAGCTTCACATTTTCATGTAATAAAAAATTATCGAAATAAATTTGTGTACTTGTAATAAGTGACTGATACATTTTGAATTTTAGTCATTTTTGTGCAGTTGCGAAGTTTTCTAAAATTGGATTAAATTCAATAAATTGACATAATTTCAAGAAAATGGAATTGAATTCAATCGATGTGTAATTGTTTTAAGGCTGAACATTTATAATTTTATATATGTAAGTTTATTGAGTAAGTTTTTAAAGAAAAAATTTTTTTTAAAGAAAACATTTTTTGCAACTATTTGCATCTACAGTATTTGCCGAGGCGAATAGTTCCGGAAACGGGATTTCCGGTCGAGGGAAATGTCCGAGGCGATTTCCAGTGGACCCCTAATGTACAGTGATTTCACTAGGAAATGGATGTCTTGTGGAATATTATATAGTGGCACTATGGAAGTTTCACATTTCATATTATACTGAGAGATTCAATTACATAAGATCTGCTTAAATTAGATTAATATTAATTTTATTCTAAAACATGTGATCAGCATATAACTATGGTATAATGAACAGAAAGTTAAAATTTTAGTGACATTTGAAATTTCAAAATTTTATAACATTGGGACTAGATTCTGTTTAAATTTTATAAACTAAACATTAAGAGCAATTACACATTGAATGCAATTTTACAGATTCTAACATTTCTATTTATGTTACAATAAACTTTATAGTTATAATGAAGCCAGAATGAATAATTAAATGAGTCTCTTACAACTTTTGGTTCTGTGTAATTACTATCATCACCAATGACAGTGGGAATTTCTTCACCACGAAGGCTGTCACCTGTACAATTAATCACACAATTTTTTAGATATATGGTACACACATCACATTAGTCACATGTCCAATTAATGCATTTTAATTTCATTCATTTATTGAAACCAATTATAACTTCTTAAGAACAGTGTATAATAAATCTGCCATACGTTACAGTTATAGTTCTTTTCATGCATATCTCATTTAACCTACTGGTAATGACTCCTTTTGTTAATGTTAGAGGTGTATTAAGCCTAGTTGCAAATCCGCTTCCTTACCTAAAAGTTAATACATGCACAAGTCAGCGGCTGTTTTCAAGGCAAAAAAAACTGTACATTTTTCCATGTGGATAAGTCAAAATTAACAACTAGTACCTGCTAGTACATTAAAACCTCAGCAACACAACATATCAGCAGAGAAAGTAACTGTAGAACTGCAGTAAATAGTGAAATCATCGGCATCAACATCATCAGCAGTTAGCATGTATGCACTGCTGCAGAAATTTAGAGTTTGGGATGCCAATAGGTATTATAGAAGTATTATACTGGACAAGATCATATCACATGTATAGAATTAGATAATATAATCTAATGACGTCTACAGTGCCAATATCATAATGCCCAAAAAATCAATCTTGGAGTCCTGCTAGATCAGGAGCTTACTCTTGCACCTCATCTCCATTGCCTTGCCCACACTTGCTACTATCAGTTGCGCCAGCTTCACATTGTTGCCCGCTCTCTTACCCATGGCGCCACTGGTACGTTAGTACACTTCTTTATTACATCTGGACTTGACTACTGTTCCTCACATTACTATGGCTTACCTTCCAGTCGTCTGGCATGCCTCGATCGAGTTCAGTGCTCTGTGGTGCAACTTACTGGCCGAATACCAAAATTTTGTAAGGTCTCTGGTTATATGCTGGAGGTCCTACATTGGCTCCCCATCAGCCAGTGTGTAGTATACAGGGTTGTTTCCCTGGTCTGGCGGTGCCAGCTGGGCTGTGCTCCACCTTATCTGTGGGTCCTTTGCCATCCCGTGCTGGAAGTTCAGAGTAGCCACCACCTCCGCTCTTTGGGAAAGGGGATGCTCATTGTGCCTCTTGCCACCATGCAGAATCGTGCTTTTCAGTGGTGGGCCCGACGGCATAGATCCCTCGAAGCTGCGCCTGCTCCCCAAAACTCCCTCTGATATGTTCTACTCTATACTGAAAATGTTCTATTTGGCCGTGCTGGAGTTGGGAGCACCTCTGAGTAGCCCCCTCGAAGAGGTGCTATACAGTGCTTGAAGTGGGACAGTATGAAATGGTATGCCATACCAGCGCCTCTCCTGGCCGGCTGAAAGCATACCGGAACTTCTCCAGGCGAAAGACCCATGCCGGCATGGCCCAAAGACATATCGGTATCGGGGAGGGGAATGGTTCTTATATCCATACCGGCACCTATTGTTTCCCACTTCGAGCCCTGGTGCTATATAAATACTCGAATGAATAAATGAATGAATGGATCATTGCTTCATGTGATACCATAATATAAAAATTGATGAGATGGAACACACACAAATTGAAAGAAATAGCAACAGCATGACACCAAGAGTTAGTGCTCTATGCCTTCACAATTAATATGTATAACGTTGAAAATATATCTGCATAGTCACCCTTTTCTAGTCCATCTCCATCGATGACTTGATCACGTGGATCGCCTTGAGAGCCTTCTATATCATGTTTACTTCCAGCTGCACTCGGTGGTGCGCTTGTTATTCCTTGATTTTCTGACATCTTGTCAGCTGAGCAGAAATATAAATACAGGTAAGTTTGTCAAACGTATTGACTAGCCACAGTCGAGTACTGGCAGTTGGATATCAAGTTGGATATGAACCTGACACAACCTGCAAACCAGAGTTTGTAAGCTTCTTAATTGAACACGCGTTGCAAACTATTTTGCCTGCATTATTCCGGAGTATAAGATCACCGTGCATAACACAGTTTTCGAATTTTTTCTTAAATGTTAACTAAAACATCCGGATTCTGCACATAACGTTTAAATTACACCTTACCAAACTAGGGACCTTAACGTTAGGTAAAACAACCGCAAAGTAATTGTTACTAAGAAAGACTCATACCAAGCCACTCTAAACCACCTTACGCTTGTTTTTAGCAAAATCGCCTATTTAAAAAGTTCGCAACAAGTCGGAGCAATAAATTACACAACAACTTCTAATTTTCCAACTAGTGCGAGAACTTGGCTCCCATCATGAAAACGCCGTGTAACCATAACGACGAGATCTTCTCGTGAGATCTCATTAAGCGAGCTGCCTATACTGAATCCCTGCTGTGCATTAATATAGCGTATGCAGATGTAAATCGTATACGCATTTACAAAACGTTCGCTTTGAATGATGTAGAACTAATTTATGCTGAAAAATTATACTCATACAAATAAAGAAGAACGAAAACTTAACTGATGAAAGTACTATTCGGCAATGAACCAAAACTTCACTCTCTATCTGTGAAGCGCATGCGCGGCAGGAAGTGAATGAACATGGCTGACACGTTGCAGCCTAATGTCTCGGATACAAAACAACTTCTGCGGGAAAGACTGTCTTTATGGGATGCAAAATTAAATCCCAAGGCACCTCTTTCGGATCGACAAAAGGATGGATTTATTGAACTGACGACACTCTGTGGGAACAGGCGTCTGCCGGTTGAGGTGAGAGACTGCCTACTTTCGGCTACGGAGGAGGGGTAGCGGGTCAGATTTTGATTATTTTTTCTGTGATATCTTGTTATATTGCTATGCATTACTTGACAATGACTCTCGAAAAATTAAGGCTGTGAGAAATTTGTAGGTAAATTGATTTTGGTTCGGATTAGTAGCTTAGGATTGACCAGTAGGCGTTTGGTAGGGTGTCTTAGAGACCAAACATGGATTGCAAATTCCACGAATACCGTTCAAAACCGTTAAATGTTAAACGACGCTTGACAACGCCCAAGACATACCTGGCATAGACTGAGGCTGGTATAATGGTTTTAGTACATGGTTTTCTTTCTTTTTTATTATCGTAATCAAAACGGTTCTTCAGTTTTACTGATGCTGGTCTTGGGCTGCTATGTCTCTTCACATGTAGCCAAGTTTGAACCTTTGCTCAACATTGGCGTATCTTATAGTGTGTCTCCAACTTAAGAGATTTTTGTATGTTTGTACTGGTCTATAGGTTTTTAAAGTTGTTTTTGTGTGTTCCTGTTGTCTCAATTTCAAACAAAGTGTTCATTTCTTTTTCCATTACACATGCTTTTGCGGTTAATTGATGAGTTAAAAGTTCAATAAAAGAGTCTGCTTAATTATAGACTATGTCATAACCAGTTATAAATACTGCATCGCTTCAATTAAGTCAAATTTGAAATTGGAATATTTATTCTGATGTTTATTATTTTTGTTTTAGTTACCAGTTGATGACATTCCAGCCAATGTTCCTCATTCCAATGCTACGGGCAAAGAAAACGACATCTGGACGAAGTTTACGTCATCAATGGGATCGAACAGAGTAGAAACTGCACAGCAGGTTTGTAGATTGAAACCTAGGAATGAATTGGCCTTCATTTTCGTTGTTGCACAGCTGTGAGTAATAATAATAATAATAAAAAGATGATTTATATAGCACCTTAGCTCAGCCGAGGCTGAAAAAAGGGTGTTGTACCTGAGTTACAAAGATCAATGGCAGTCATAGGAAAGTTTGAAAAGATAGGTTTAGCTGTGAATTGAACATATCCAGAAATGGTGCATTCTGCACATGGTCAGGAAGACTGTTCCATGCAGAGTAATGGACATAATAAGGAACATAAGACTGTTGTTTGTCACATAATGCAACAGTCATGGTGTGCCCTAGAACTTACTACTAGTGGAACAGCTACAGAGTCTTTCTTAGTCTTCCATAGGAATTATTTGTTGATGGTGCATACCAGGAACTGTTTCATCTATATCATTCCCTGTTTTCATGAACCAAATGTTTCATACTGCACAACCACATCCTGATTACCATCTGCTCAAGAGCCCCTTCTTGTCACTTCAAATTTGTTGCCTTCTTTACTCATGATCGTCACCACCAGTCTTTTAGTTTACTTTTGCATGACTTTCTTTCACATTTTGTTTTAAAACTTATATAACTTCCTTTCTTAGTTCATGGGCTCACTCCCTATTGGTTTTGACCACTTACCTCCACTGGTATGACCACCCGGTTGTTATCCGTTGTACATATGTCATCATCGCTGTCCATCCTCCATGCCTCCCTTCTGTGCACTGCCAGACCCAAATCAATAACACATGGAAAAGAAATGTTCTGTGCAGAAGAATAAAACTGTATGTATTGTGTTGTATATGGGCATTTATAAAGCGCCTTATGCAATATAGACCATTCAGAGGCGCTCTGAAGAGACCCCCAAGAGAAAAAGCAGTCCTGATTTAAGCTAAGATAAGGAAGAAGCAACACTACCAGAGAGAATGGTGTTGCGGACAGGAGACAAAAACTGTGATAACAGCAGTAACGTCTAGGTATAGGATTAAGGTTGCTAAGTGTGTATAGGGAACTGCTGTCTATGTGTTACCTGTGGACATAGTAAGATTTTTGGGAATGGCTGTAGTTGTTATTTTCTGCTTTTACCACTCTCAGTTGTTTTGAATAGGTTATGAATTTTATGACAAATGCTGAACAATGAGACTTGGTCATGAGCAAATCAGAGATGTATTGTTATGGATATTTTGGTAGGATGGCATTGTTTTAGACAACTGTGATATAAAGCATGACAAATGGCATTCTGCAGAAACCAGGAAGTTACATAAAATTTATATATTGGTCAAGGAATGGTCTGAAGTCTGAGGACAATTAAGGTGGCCTAAACAGTGGAGCCACATCCTCTGGGAGAGTTACTTGTAGCTGAACTCAAATGGTGTGCTGTTGTTTTTTCAGTTTTTCTCGTGGTTTGCTGAAACTGAGGGGCAGATGGAGCAAGAAGAAGGACAACAGCAGAGGTATGATATCTGTTCAGTTTACTGAATGTATCAAGAATATTATTACACATTGTTTACAAATTGAGTACAATGTGAGATAGGCAGTGCCAGCTGGCCTGTTTATACCCACTGTGTTTTAAACAGTTAAAACTGTGTAATAGGAAGCTGTATTTTAAACAGTGACTGTAAACAGGCCAGCTGGTGACACCTACCTCACATTGCACAGTGTTTGTAAATAATGTACAATAAAAAAGACAAATTCTTCTAGGTTTGTCCCTGACCAAGAATTGCACAGTTAACCATAAAATTTTGCATTTGTGTTAATTGATAAGATATATGAGTTTATTTCAAAATATGTACAACCAATTTAACTACCAGTGATTCACCCATACTGTCTTGTATCAGTTAATATATCTTTCTGTTGAACAACTACTCAGGAACATTCATTGAAACACCAAAATGTTCATCTTCTGTCATCTTAACCGAATCATTCCACCTGCTGATAATATAGCCCGTAAAACTTGTATTATTAGGATGATTTGTACACGATAAAACTTTCATGTACACCAAAGTGCGGTTAGCGGTTGGTTCAATAAAGTAAAATAAAATAAAATACTTAACTTACTTACTTACTTGATGTTATTTCGTTCTATCTGTTTGGCATATGATATAGTCGTGTTTCACAGACCAGCTGTGGTTTGTTGAAGTTTAGTCACCTGTCCATGGAAATGATCGTATCTTTATTGATGATTTATGAAATAACAGAAACTTAGACATGAATAATTTAAAACTTAAGCTTACTTATGACTTAGACTGCGTGTTCATGTACTGATGCTTCTGACTCATCAGTACTCTTTTAGCTCTACTGGTTTTGTTCTTGCATTTTTATTCATAATTTTGCTGCACCAGACATTCTCCAGGGGCTGATGCAGTATGAACTTCAGAGCAAAGTAGGTTTTGCTTAGTCACTAGTCCAGAGATGTTTTTTTTGGAGAACCATTGAACTTGTTTTAATTCTATGCTGATTTTGTATCAGCATTTTGGTGAATGCTCAGACGAGACCTTGTTTGTTCCATGCAAGATTCGCACGCCCTAAGGCCGGGACTGTATGAAATACTGTTTTACTTTGGACTCCATGTTATTGAACTTACTTGTCACTGGTGGCAAGTACACTATGCGTGCTTTCTCTTAACATTAGATTAAATATAAAACATGATGTATTTTTTGAAAGGGAGTTCCTGGAGAGTGTTCAGAGGTACAAGAACCAGTGTGACGAGGTCATCGAAGAGGTTGAACAGTGTCTGGAGTTTCTTACTGTCCTAAAGACAGACTATGTTCGAGTTGCTACCAAGACCAATGCGCTGCATGAAGCCTGTGAGAACCTTCTAGAAGAACAGGTAACGTCACTGACATTTTATCAGTGTTCCTTGGTAAGTTAAGGTAAGGTTATCAATCCCTTACTGTTTCCATATTCAAGGCTTGATCTTGGGGTTAAAGAAGCGTTAGCTGTGGTGAAACGTGATGACTAAAATCCATCAGTAAGACACGTTTCTGTGTTGGTTACACAGTATTTTGCAGTGTTCAGCGAATGGTTGTTTTCAAAGTAATAAAAGAGGATTTGAGCCCTTTGATGCAATCTGCCACTGTGTAACCTGAAAATGTAAAATAACTTAAGGTGATTACTTAAAATTATTACGTTAAACCAGTGGTCCACATGTATATAAGTAGTATGTAAGTACTAATGAATACTTGTTTATTGAACATCAAAACTGACATAACGCAGCTTGAACAAGCTACAGGGGTTACAGACTCACGAGCAGCTAATTAGCATTAGTAGGCATTCTTGTAGAGAGTACGGGGTATAAAATTATTATCGTCTTTCTTGGGTAGGATATATTTATGCGGTCTTACTCAAAGGTTGTGTCTACTGCTGCGGAGGGGAAGGAGCAGGTCACCCAGCACATGATTAGGATCCATCATGATAGCAAGAAAAAGTCGTTCGTCTGGCTTAGTGTAAGTAGTGTCCGGTATATGCTAGTGATGCATAGAGGAGGACTTGGACAGCATTTATTGTAATTTGTAATTGTAATCATAAATTTGTATTTGTGCCTTTACAAGTAAAACTAATTATTAAAAACTGTTGATTAACTGTTTAATGTTTTTGCTTATGAATTTAGACGCAGTTAGTGAATGCAGCAGAAAGTATCAACAGCAAGTTGGGATACTTTAACGAGTTGGATCGCATATCAACAGTAAGCCCATCTTCTTGTGTCAGATAGCATTTCCAGTTAGTTGATTCGTTACTGTGACATGATAGGTTGGGTTATAAATCGGATTGACTTCATGTTAAGTAGAATTATTAACCAAAGCTTTCTCAACATTTGGAAGTTATCTCTTTATTTGGTCGTGCATTGGCAGTTTGCTCTGCTATACTCTGTTCTTTGTGTTATCTTGTTTTCTTTTATCTTTTCCTGTATGCCATTTCATTTTTGTCTGATTTTGCATCTATAAGCTTTTTCTGTATTCTTGTTTACAACTGGGGACTCCTCTCAGTGATGTTTTATTACCTCACATTAAAATTCTTTCCATGATTTAGTAATTTATGTGACACCTGTATTAACTCGTTCTTTGTGATCTTTATCTTTGGTTTTAATGTGGTTTCCAATAGATCTTTATATCTTTAAGTGCAGCTGGAGACTACTGTATAATGTTTGACTACTTTGCACTTTGAAGTGCATGGCAGCCTGAGAATACAGAATGTATTCATTTAGTTTGTCATTGATTCTTTGCTATTGCAGAAACTCAACTTGCCAACCTGCAGCGTCAACAATGAAGGGTTTCTGCCGATCTTGTCACAGCTCGATGAATGCATTGAATATTTGAACAAACATGTTTGTAAATTTCACATGTTTCTGATTTATTCCAACAACCACTGCAGTCTTATAGCATGCTTCCTAAGTGTGCTACTGATGTGTGTGTTTGTGTGTGTGTGCGTGTGTGCGTGCTCATGTAAGAATACACACACGTACATACATACATACTTTTGTCACAGTGAATGTAAGGATTGACTGGCAAATGATAAGGTAAGGTCTTATGAGTAATCATTTGCTACACATCTGTGCTGGCAAGTTAAGCTCCCATGCATGATTATTGGGTTTATGGATTCTTTGGCTGACCAGTAAGTGCTTATACAACAAAATGACTGCAGTGTCAGTGTCAATTCTGAGTTTTTAAGAATTATGGATGCCGTGAATTTCCTGGCTGTATCACCTGATTTATACTAATTTAATCAGTTTATTTTATGGGTACTAAGTGTTAGGTCTTTGACAGTTTAACGACGAGAGTGTACTAAAGCAACTTGGAAACCAATGCAGCTCGTCGTTAAAGTGTTAATTGACGGGGTCTGTTTATGGTGCAACTGACGTGTACTGATGACAATGGTTAATTTTCAGCCTCAGTATAAAGAGTCGTCTGTGTACCTGGTGAAGTTTAAGCACTGCCTATCACGTGCACTTGGTCTGCTGAGGACTCACGTCTTCAACGTTCTTCAAGCAGCCACTAAGCAAGTTCTGCCAACAAAGGTACAGTGAAAACTTGCTGCAGCGTGCATTCGTAGAGCATGAATTAGATTTGATCTATCATCGTAATTTTCAAGTTTCCACTGTCAGGCATACTTAGAGCAAGTGCTGTTATGTTGTGGTTAGTCTAGATGATGCATGAGTTTGTTTAGTTGATTGATTGTCTTTATTAGCAGCTGTTACTTTCTGAATGTCTTTAAAATATTGCCTTTGGCATGACTTTGAATTTAATGGTTATAGCAAGGTTTAACTGTGTTTAATTCTTGTTCTAATGCCTTCTTCTGGAACAATTTTTGAATGTCTGTAAGATGAGGTAATCTCATGTTTAAGTGTGTTTTGGAACAAAAATCCTCAGAGATTCAGTCTTGCTGAGGGTTTGGGATCTTTCAGTTGTGTGTGTGTGTGTGTGTGTGTGTGTGTGTGTGTGTTTGTGTGTGTTTGTGTGTGCTTGAATGCGTGCATGCATGCTTGCATGTGAACATTTATAGAGTACCTGTTCAGCAACTTTCAAAGGCGTTTGAAGAGAGTTACAGTTACACTGGATAGATAATATAAATGAGGACATAACATCACTTGGACTAACACTAAGGGGACAGACAGTGGACTTGACAAACGACCGAGGACAATTGAGATCAATTGTTCGTACCCATCACCGCCAAATGGCCGGGGTCAGGAACTGACGATGATGATGATGACAGATGTTACTGCAGACATAAGAGCAGTAATTATGCGACTGCACAACTTTCTGGAAAATATTTTCTGAAATGTGTCTTGTTGACATTTTTCCTGGACAGAATGAGCAGTTGTATGATTTTAAAGTGACTAAAGAGGTATGATAACCTACCTATCTGCTTCGTCTTAGATATTTAAACTGCTTTTTCACGGGTTCTTAGTTTGTTTTCGCATGCAAACTGGTTCTTTTGTGTTTCAGTTAAAGTTTAAGGCTGTGCTGTGTAAATGTTTTGTTGTATATAGCTGTTCATAGTTAAGAATTTTTTTTAAACTTGTTACTGCTTTTGCTGTGTAACACCATTTTGGAGGGAGACTCTTTTCCAGTTTGTCACAGAACAGGGCATTGTTTTGCCTTCTATTAAGCCACAAGGCCTCACTTATAACCATCAACTTACTACGCTTCATTTCAATGCGGAAGACATGACAAAACAGCTGTTTTCTTAGGTTAGGTCAAAATTTCTCTATACTCTATAAAGTACATTGAATACTTGATGTCCACTGTCCTCTTGGGGAGTGTTTATCAGCTTTTTGGAAAACAGTTTGGTAGTGCTGTCTAAAAACCAGTTACAATACACTAATTTTCTCAGCTGTAATAACATGTAGTCATACTATTGAATCAGGTGTACAATACATACAGAGAGTAAATGTCATTATCTGACAGCTATAGCTAAATTACAACTTACAGTGACAAGGTTGCTGGGCTTCTGCAGTTACATTTAACACCATAAGCCATGTGGTTTTGACAAGAAATTATGATTCAGCAGCCTTGATATTTTTATGAACAGTTGTGTTGCTTTATTGGCAGCTCAAACAGCTTTATGGCTTTCACAAGGTTATGAAGATTAGTAGGCCAACATTTTGTATTGATTTTGTGGCTCTTTTGAAATCAGTAGTTTGTCTATAATTTGTCATTTTTGGTACAGAAATAGCTACTGTCTGATGCTTTTGGGGACTTTGAGGTTTCTGGTTTCATAGGTTTTTTAGTGTTTAACTGTGTAGAATTGATGTAGGAATATTCATTATGACAAACAATTCTGACAATCTGTGTCATTCCTATACAGGAGTGTGTCTATATTTCATTATTCAAGTTAACAATAGGCAAACCTTTGTAGAACCTGGTAGAAATGTTTTCTGTCTTCTAAATGGGAATTTATACACCAGTGCAGACACTTGAAGGAAAGAGTTACACCTTTTCATTTTGAAACTTGTATATTTAAAATGGAACCACAGTATAAAACTGCCTTCAAGAGCCGCATCAAGTAGTGCGTTATAAAAAAGTTGCAGTATAATATTTACGCCTGTCGGTGGTCACCTGGAGGCCCAGGCACTGCCGTAAACTTGTCCAAAATATTGGGGGGCATTTGGTTATTCATTCTACACTTGTTGCATTGGGTGTACAGTCCATCTCAATTATTGGGGGCACGTGGCCCGGCTCCCCCCCCAGAGTCTATGCCTATGGGCCCAGGTACCTGCCCAAAGGCTGGCACATGGATGTGAATCATATAACCGATATCTGACCAAAGAAGCATACTGATTAATTTAGCAGATTACTGCATTAGTCACATGCCCACAGCATAATAATAGGCAAGCCTTTGTGCAGTTTATGTGAAGCCATGGGGTGGGTATCAAGAGTTTTCAATCATTGAAGCATATGAATGACATATTTCTGTAGTCTCTAAGAGTTAACAGAAAATTTAGATGTGCTAACACAGTGGTGAGCTGAAACGCACAGTGGCATTGTATGTATGTATGTATGTATATGGTCATTTTTATAGCGCCTTGCATGAACCTCACGAAGGCACTAAATGTAGCTACCTAACATATTTAAACAGATGCAACTTCCAAAATTTCAAAATGTTTCCTGAGCTGCATGCGTTGCAATGTTATGAATTGTTAATGGTTAAAGGTGACTTCGAATTAGGCCTTAGAGATGATTTCCGTTATTGTGTGCAGGACATTGCAAAACATTTACAAACAAAGAGTTGGAGGCTGTTAAGATAATCTTAGCTGATTCTTATTGATGGGACATAAATTTGCTTACCTTAATTAATGCTTATAGCTGGAATATATTAACTTCATTTACTTTACTGTACAATACACTATGTGATAATAATAGTTAACGTTGTGCTTTACATGCTTTCTTCAGAGAAGATGCTCACACATTTACAAAAGCTTTCAAGTATCCTTCTTAATGTGTCAGTTTTAATCATACGACTATGAACATGGTGTCCAGTGTCTAGACGAGACCCTGTTGGTCAAGTTGTATAGATGTGCAAGAGCTGACCAGCTGTTACTTTACTATCTCCTTGAGTATGATTTTCCTGCAGATAGTTGCTCTTATTCTTAATAAGCTCTAAAATCACTTGTACTAATAATAGCTGCTTTTGGCAGATACTCTGAAGATGTCGTAAAATTCTGTCACATTACATATACGTTAACACAGTCACACTAATTATTTATAATTCAGCATTTACTATACATTGTGCCTATTGCTTAAGAACTGAAGTAGTCATCTTTGTCAACTAAAAATTAATTATTGGTCATCTTGCCCTGTAATCTAATAGTGATTGGTCCTTACTAACGTAATAATTTCAGTTCTGAAAATAATTCCTATTTCTATTCATATTTTCGTTCTCAGTAGCATATTTCATTTCCTGTTCTATTCTCGTTCTCAAAATAATCTCGATTTTTTTTCTTATTCTCGTTAACAGAAATTGATAATTTTACTTCTCATTCCTATTTTTGTTAATGAAAATATCACTGCGTCTTATAATGATATATTTATTGTACTCGTTATCTAATGAATTGTTTGTCATTTTGATTTGGTATCTGGTGACTATTTCCTAATAACTAGTGATCGATTGTCTTCAGGATATTCCAACACCGGTAGATGATGCATTTACCTTGTTCTATGGAAAATTCCGCACAAATGCCCCTCGTGTGAAGGCTCTTATGGAGCAGATCGAAATGAGACTCGACAAAAGCCCTGAGTAAGTAGAGCTTTATTATCAGTACCATCTAATGTAATTAACTGCATGCATGCAACCAAGATTGCTTTTTATTACATTACTGGTACTAATTAGCAATGTCTGTAACTAGTGCCAGTGTCAGTGCACAAGGCATCAACTGATGGCATGCAAAACCAAGCATAATCGTGTCATGGCCATAGTCAGAAATTACTATAGGGCAAGAATCTCTTAAAATATCGGCATTTTGTACTTGGGGAAAACAAGTTAAGATGTTGTGTACTGTATTGAACAATCTGGTCAGTATGGGATACTGTAGCTGATTGTTTAGAGCGCTCACCTTGTAACACGGACAGTGTGGATTTGAGACGGATACATGTAGGGACTTTGAAGACCTCAAACGATTGATGCTTGGTCATTAGGTAGTGGTGCTTAATAATTGCTTAATTGTAATATGAATGATAATAAACTTTTAAAATCATCATGTGGATTTTGATGATGAAACACTGGTGAAGCGTGTGATGTTGTTTAATGTGCAGGTACCAGCAGCTGTTGAACGATTGTCATCAGTGCTATTTTCAACAGCGCCTAACACTTCTCGCACCGAGTGTTGCAAGTGCGGTCACTGAACTGGCAACGAAACACAGCCGCGATCACTGTGCACTAGTGAGTGTTATAACTGCTTTCCTTGGTGAGAAATCTGAAAGGTTGTGAAGGCGCCCTTGTAACGGCATGTGCTGTGTTACTGCGTCTAGAAATGGTCATTATTGTTTAATGTTATTTATTATGTCGTTATTGTTGCCTACACTGCAGAAAGTCTTAGCCACTGACCACCTCTTTAAGGACTGCTTATCATTTTTATTATTTTACTGTTGATGTTACTCAGTGGTTTAAGTGGTTTGGGTGAGCAGTGGGAACTCCAAAGAAGAGTTTTATTGGAATGCATGCGTTACCAGGGTTCTGTTGCATTGTGAGCAGTGGGAACGCAAGCAAAGTGTAATGTAATGACCAAACTTATGTAGTGCTATTATCAAACATTGCATTTTCTCAGGCACTGTTGAGGGTTACAGTGAAATGAATTCCAAGTTGACAAATTGACGATTGATTGACAGGTGTCAAATGATTTCTGTGGTGCCTCAGAAGAACGGTACCTAATACATTGGCACTGTAAAAACTTCAACTACTGTGGAGGACATATAGGTGATATTACTGATTTGCATTTGGAGTTGAAAATGACATTGTGTGTACATAGAGAGTAAGAGGCATTGAGGTCTGCATTGGTCTCAGTGTCTTATGCTGTGCTTCATGCTAGAGGTTTGTAATCAGTGAACTGGAGTTGGGTTAGCAGCACTTGGTTTTGTAGGTTCGCAGTGGCTGTGCCTTCATGATACACGTTTGTGAAGATGAGCATCAACTCTTCTTCCACTTCTTCTCAAAGCCAACTCCACTTCTTGAGTATGTTGTTGACTAATGTTAGGATGTTAATTAATTAATATTATATAACTAATATTACATCATTCAACTAACATTACATCACTGCTTTAGCTATCCATATTATTTTTTCGCTATGATTCCCATGTTAATGTTCCTGGGTGCGGTGTGCCATCCAGTTTTTTTTCAATAAACGAATATATATATATATATATATGTATGAATCCTGACATTTGTAGACATGAAATGTTCTTCTATTTTGTAATTGTACCATGAAATTTGGCCGCATGGTCTTCATTTCTACTGTGCTTCTATGTGACATAGTTTTCAGGCGTGAAACCTGTACAGGGGAAGACTATTATTATTTGAATCTTGGTTGCCATGTTATTCTGCAGATTGCCTTTAATCTTGAATTAACCGATGAATAATTATTCGTGGTAATATAAAGGCTTCATAGCAGCTAGGTGTTTGCTGGGCAGATCTCCTTGCTGGGTCATGAGCGCTACTGGTGAGTTTTTCTTTGAAGTTGTGCTCTCCAAATGTTCTGTTATGGTTATGTTATCTGCAACTCGAGCACTATTAACATTTCCATTCTTCTCTTTAAAAAGGCTTCAGTATTAATATTCTGAGATTCTCTTCTGGAACTCACTTCTTGAGCAAGCCTGCTGTGCAGAGTCTATGATTATTGTTGGTCATTATAGTTGCTCAATCATTTTCCTCACAGGCTGTAATTGTGTATGTGTATGCATGTATGTATCAAAACATAACTGATATAAACAGATGGTGTGACTTTGAGTAAACAGAAATGTATGTTCTACTATCTCTAAGTTTCAGTCATGCTTGCCTGGAATTTCATCATGCTTTCATAAATTCTGCTTAGAAGGAATCAGCCTTGTGCATTAAACCAGTGGTGCTAAAGAATGTATTATATTAGAAAAACTTTCATGAGATCTGGTTTGAGCCAGAGACATGCAAGCCACAGCCATTCTACTTAGTAGTCCTTCCTGTGCAAGTCTGCAGATCGGGCAACGCATCTCATCCACTCGTCTCTGTAGATTGTCAGCTCTTCGACCTCGTCCCATGACATCTCCAGGCATCTCAAGTCATCTCCGATGGTTTCCGGCCATTTCTTCCATGGTCTTCCTCTCCTTCTTCCTCCAGAATTCCAGGACATCACTTGCTTGGCTCTTCTATCTTTATCCATGTGACAAACCTGCCCCATCCACTTCAGTCTTCTCTATCTGATGATGTCTTCTATATTTTCTTATCCTGCCCTCTCCAGAGGATGGGGACAGCCATTCTAGAGATAAGAAATTTTTTTAACCAAATTCTGAATCTTCCATTGTTACGTGTTTTGTGGGTTTCAATGAAGTTAATGAAGTAGGTTTGTTTTATTCATGTATCGGTTGATGAGAAATCTGAAAGGTTTAAACTAAAGTTGGTCTTGTCATAAACGTCTTCAGCAGAACTTAACTGCATAGTTTGCTTTTGTTTTTCTTTTTACAGCCAGACGTTGGAGAGCCTCTGTACGAACTTGTATGACGTCTTGCGACCTCTGATAATTCATGTCAATCACCTAGAGACACTGGCAGAGCTCTGCAGCATACTCAAGGTCTTGTCTATTTATTCCACTTTTCTATATATTTCCCTTAAACTGCTCTTGCTTGGCTGAATGTGTTCAATCAGCCATGTAGAAACAGTTCAACCTCAGGTTTAACCCTTTAACGACAAGAGGGATTAGTTTTTCCATACATTTTATTACATGCTTGTCGTTAAAGTGTTAAATCCCAGTTTTTATCACGAAACTGGAAATTAATGATTTGTACATCCAAGAAGTAGAGTTAGTCTGGCTGGGGTATTACTATAAATGACTGTGAGTGTGCATGGCTGAAAGTAAAATTCAGAAATGAATTTGTTACTCAAAATGCTAACTTTTCTGAGCTCTGTTTTTTTTAAATTCAAATCTTTATTCATTTGTTGACTGTAGCTTGAAATGATGGAGGAACATATTCAGAATAACAGTGAGTAAATTTATGTGCATATGCTGAATAGTAGTTGACTAATTTGCTATTGTAGTATGGTCTATCACATACATAGAACTCTACAGTAACCTAATTTAATAAACCAACACTGACCTCAATGCCGAAGCAAAAGCATAACAAGTGGTGACAATCCAACAAATGCAACAGCTTCAAGTGCAAACATAACAGTAGACTGAAGTGCAAACATACATAGTAAGCTGAAGTACGAAGACAACAATAGACTGAATTGCAAACAGAACAATAGTCTCAACTGAAAACTTGGCAGCATTATCAACTAAAAGTGAAACGTTATGCTGAAGTGCTAACATAGTACGGCTGAAGTAAACCTGACGGCAGAATGAAATGCATCATGTTCGCAGCCAAATGGCCATTTCCCGAGTTCAAGAGAGCCTTAACAGTATAAATAGAGCCTTAACGGTATAAATGTATTTAAATGCTTGTATGGATGCTTCTATTATTCTATAAATGTTTCTATAACACCTTTATCAGTTTCTTAAAGGTGCTGTGTAGCTAGCCAGATAGCAGCATATAAATGTGCAGAACTTTACTTTGCATCGTGGGTTGTAATGAAATGGAGGTTTGCAATGATGACTGATATGGAAACGTTATCGTTTGTGGCAGGTGAGCAGTTGGTGGCGTTTGACATGGTGTGTGGCCAGATGCTTCAGGACGTTCAGGAGCGCCTTGTCTATCGAACACACATCTTCATCCGTCAGGAGATCCTCAACTACAACCCAGCACCTGGAGATCTTGCCTATCCAGAAAAGCTCGTGATGATGGAGGTGAGTGGTACAGTCGTTTGCAGTACAGCTCATTCCTTCAAAGTTTGTGAGTTCGGATCTCAACCATGCAGGCCCTTAGCCAACCACCCATCATTTGGACAGGTGAAAATTCTTTTGGATGGGCATAAATTGTGCATGATTCTCCTCCAGCACCATCCAGCTTCTTCTTTAGAGCCACTGCGAGCTTTCAGTTCTATAAGGAGCACGGGTTGGTATTAGGCTCTGTAAACAACATAGGGTCACTGCAGCAAGACTCTTACTGCAGGATTTCGGGCGGACGCGACTTCATACACTCACGGCATGGGGCAGTCATGACTTAGAATGCTTTTGGACGGGCTAGTCTGTATTTCTGGCAAAGGACCTGCAACCATGGCTGAATTTAAAAGAAATTTCTGTTCCAAAAATATATCCGTGCATTAATCGGTTAATAGCTCCAATTTGTGTGTTTTTGTTTTACGAATCCTAGATCATCTTGTATTCGGTGTTATAATTTCTCAGCTGTTGCTTCATCTTGCGAAATTTATGGACTAGGTAGATATGAGGCAGTAACCTACCATACAATAAAAATAAAGATTTTATGCATTTGTTAAATTAATTAATTAATTTTGTAATTGACTGTTTGATTGACCGTGTGATTGGTCAGTTGGATGAATTGAATTTCAACGGGGCGTCTCTTGTGGATTGATTTTTTTTACCATGGTTCATTTGAAGTGATCATCGGTAGGAGCTTTGTGTGTTATGATAACAGCACATTAAAATTCATTAGATTAATTGAGTGATTGTTTGCTGAATTGTTTTGCTAGAGTATAGCTGAAAAGATAAAGAAGGAACAAGAGTCAAAGGTTGCTTTGTCATCCACGGATTCTCGTCGATTTGTACGTAATAATTCAGCATCTTCCACTTCGTCAATGCACTCAACTACCAGTCTGGAGGTGGAGCAGATCACGGCAGTCGTGTCAGAGGCAGAACATCGGATTGAGGAGCTGGCTCATGAAAGCACGGACACGATGGAGAATGGAGTGACTGATGAAACGGGTTTTGTCAGCATTGCACTCTGTGAGACCCTACTTTTGTCTCTTATATGCTTTTGCGTAAATTTATTCGTGGGTATCGGATAGAATGGCTTGCTGTATTAGAACAACTTCGGAGAAAAGAACTACTGTTGGGATCTTTTTAAGTGTGTTATATTGTGGTGTTCCTTGATTTATGATTTCTATATCATATATACAAAGTAAGTGCTCATTTGTTATGCAGTGTTTAATCTAGTCCCCCTCTTCTGAGGGGGAAAACAAGGTTTGTCGAGGGGACCAAAAACCAAAATGGTGACTTTTTTGGGAAATTTCATCCGACGTCCAAACGATTTCGGAATTTCATCTTTTCATCTTAAAAAAGTTTATGACTTTTTTTAGTTTAGTAATTAATCCCACTTTTTCGGAAACTTAAAACTTTGACGACCTTTTTTTAGGAATTCATCCATGTATCTTATTCTGTTATTTTATTCTTCTATTACTCGTTTACTCGTCTCTGGGGAAGCGCAACATGTATCCTATCCTGGGGGGGGGAATTTCCCCCCGAAAAAAGGTGTCTACGTTAAAATATTGCTGGCCTCTGGGGGAAACATAAATCCTGGGGGGAAATTTCCCCCAAAAGGTGTCTAGATTAAACACTGTTTGTTGTGTTCTGCTTTCATTGATTGATTCTTGTGTATGATTAAACTTTTTCAGCTGGTACAAGTAACATGCCAATGTCACCAGCTGATATGCATGGCATGTGGTATCCCACTGTACGACGTACCTTAGTCTGCCTCTCAAAGCTTTACCGATGTATAGACGTGAGTGATGTCAAGACTTACAGCAGTCGATTTGTTTACAGAATTTTAAGCCTTCAGCGTTTGACCGTTGTGACCTTTGCTTAGAATCCAAGTGTTTAATTTGAAATTTGAATTCTCCGATAATCTGTTTTGCTTTTTAATGGTAACAATCCAGCCTTTCTCCACTGCAGGCTTTGTTAACATCCCATGGAGCACTTCATGTTAAATTGACAACTCTGTGAAACAATGCACCCTGAAACTAAAGGATGTCTTGCTGTTAAACTGTTGTTTTTTAACACTGGATGAACTTTCTTCAACCGGAGAATTGAGCATGCATCTTAGAGCTACTTAGCTTTTAGGGCTACAAAAAGCCCTATCTTAGGGGGTGCAAAAAATTGAGTACATACTAACTGCTTTTAGCTTACCTTGTGTAATATGACGTCAGTGCTCTGACTGGTCTTGGTGTGCCTGGTTTCATGCCACAATACAGTAGTTAAAGTCTTAAAAACGTCTAGTGTGTTAATTTTACGTGTGCTACATTTCTCTTGATGCTAGAATATCAGAGAAAAGAAATTGGTTCAAGGGGATTTTTAAGTGTGTTATACTGTGTTGTTCTGTGATTATTGTATTGTATTGTGTTTATGCATTTATAAAGCGCCTCTCGCAGTACAACCTAATCAGAGGCGCTAATCATTATATGATTTGTATACCTCTGTTCCCCTTTGAGTTATATATCTTTGCACAGTATCTGCTTAGATGCAAAGACTGTTTGTTTTGTCTTTTTGTAGAGAATGACATTCCAGGGTTTGTCACAGGAGACGCTGTCAATGTGCATACAGTCTCTGATCAAGGCAAGCGATGCCATTGCTAAGAAACAGGTTGGTTGGTTTCTCCTGAATGATCTGCTGTTACAGTTCACTTCTCACTTGTTGTCTATTCACTTTGAGTAAGTAAGGAGTTGATGTTTAAGGATGTCTTCATACTGTAATCTAACAATTGTGAATTGAGCATGCTGAGCTGACTTGTGTAATGACCCTGGACAAACTATTCATCCACCTTATCTCTATCACGAAGAAGTATAATTTGGTGCCAGAAGTAAAGGCAAGTCCTTTGATATTATGGCCCTATATGTAGGACCTTGGGATTCAAGCAGTGCAGGCTCAAGGATTGAAGAGCATGAAATGAGCACTTCCCTTGCTTACTTTTCGATACATGCAGTCAGCATTGATGCACAGTCACCATGTGTCACATGTTCATTTTCTTATTTAATGTCGTTTCTGTGTCTTTTACCAGATAGTTGATTTTAGGTTTCATGGTGCTCGATAATGTAGTGGTTAGCCTGCTGGTCGGGGGTTCAAATCCCTACCAAGGTAGTAATTTGGTTCAAGATTTCTGCTTCACCTGGACCCCCTAGCCAACTCTGCTATAATGAGTACACTGTCGGTAGGAAGATGAGACAGTGAGGGAGAGGACTGGCCACCTACCCTCATGCTAAGTTGTTCTGTGATTATTGTATACAATAAAGTAAGCAAGGGAAGGCTAAGAAAATTAAGTCTCTTACACTTCATACCCATGGCTGCTTCAAGGTTAGCTTAAGGGACTGCTCTTCTTATTCTTGATGCTAATGATGTACCTTCATGCAGGCTCATTGAAATAGTATCAAATTTTTTTTTATCTTACTGGCTGTCAAATGTTAACTTCTGTTCCATCAATCAAATTCTGTGTATTTGCACATGTTTGCTAATGAAGACTTCCTCTGTTCTGTTGAGGTGTGTAATTAATTAATGAGCCAATACATATCTTAATTGGCAGTCTCTGTTGCTGGTGTTTTAGTCAGTGACAGACGGTCATCTATTCCTCATAAAGCATCTGCTGATTCTGCGAGAACAGATCGCTCCATTCCACATCGACTCTGCCGTTAAAGAAATGGCGCTCGACTTCAGCAAAATTAAAAGTAACGATGCTCTGGCAGTTACATCCACGTATGCGGTGTATTTAGTTATATTAACATGCCCTTTATAAATATTCATATAATAATAATAATATTAATACATTGATGCAGAATAGAAACACTATCTTTACGAAATAGAAATGCCTATTTTTAAATATCTCTGAGTACAGAACAAGTCCTTTCTTGTATGAAAAATGATGTTGATGTAGTGCAGCTAAACAGTTTTTGAAATAATCCTTTCAGTCTGTGTCATTCTTTTGAATTGCAGAAATTTCTTGTGTGGCAGAAGCTACAACATGAAGGGTCTTCTCTTTCAGAGGCTTCACTTGACAAATGCTATGATTCTTCGAACAAATTCAAAGACCCCATAAACCTTATTGCATTGTATTATGACATGAAGAATTCCCAGTACTCCTCTTTTTATCAGGCTGTTAATGGAAGTTTACAAATTTTTTGTTGCCTGTTAAAATGTAAATATACAGCTGCATGTCATGAGATCATAATTGCTGTTAAGTGAAAGTACACAAAATAGTGCAATCGTATGGTGTATTGGGGCCACACACATGCACACAAACATACACACAAACACACACACACACGCACACACATGGTTGGTTAAGATTACAGTTGGATCTGGCTGGTGGTATGTTTAGATGCCGCTGTGGAGTTACTTCGAGCCAGATCAAAGCTGTTTTCCTTCAACAGCAACAATGCAATGCTACAGTTTCTGCTCGAGGTAAGCGAGGTTTTGGATGCACTTGGGTACAAGGTTAGAGTATGATTCAAGCCTCCAGTGTCTTTTGATCTATTGTCAGATATGCAGTGCTTTTTTCAGCTGGAACGCGCTGGAACAACGTTCCAGCATCTTTTTTGAGTTACTAAAAAATAAATTTTTTATTTATTTCAATAATAAAAACAATAATTTAGTTAATTTAATTTCAGTGTTGCGAACTGTTTTCAGTGTTTATTGAAACCCTTCCAACCCCCATCCCGTTTTTCTCAGAATTTAGTCCGTCCATGATTGTTCAGTTCCGGAACTTATTGTTCAGTTCCAGAACCTTTTTTCTAGAAAAAAGTACTGCAGACGTGTATTCTTACATAATTTTGGAGATGAGTGAAGCTCCAGTTTTTCTCTTGTTGATTAATGGTGGTTTTACTTTTTCTTCCTCATTTAGGGTACGCCTGCTGTCACAGAGACTTTCATCGATTCACGGAAGGAAGTGGATAAGCAGTTGAAGAAGATATGTGAGGAGTTCATTCAGAGCATATCCGACCAATTCATCGGCCAACTCAGGGATTTCTTATCTAAGGTAGGTGGACATTATTTGATAACCTTCTTCCAAGTGTGCACTAGGGCATAACTGGGTAGACATTTTCCACCGAGTACCGAATCCAAGTATTTGGATGTACTATTTGCCAGATCCAGGTACGAACTGAGTACCATTTGTTTCATATGCGAAGCTTCACATTTTGATGTAATAAAAAATTATCGAAATAAATTTTTTTACTTGTAATAACTGACTAATTCATATTGAATTTTAGAAATAAATAATCAATTAAATGGACTTGACTTCCATTTTGGAAGCAAACACATACTTTATTACTAATCAGAATCGGATCCGGAATCGGCAAATAATGGTCTATACTATCCGGTATCCGGAATTGGCAAAAATACAAAATCGGATATGCCCTATTAAATAAATTGATGTAAGAGCTCCTGTGATAACAGATTCGCTTGCATTTTGGTTGCAGGCGAATGTAATCATGCAGATGTGTGGCAGCGATGGTCGACCTCGTGTTGACATTCGCCAGCAGCCGTTTGCCGCACCAGAGAAGCTGAGGGAAGTGGTGACCGTTACGTACAAGAACTTGAAGCAGAGGAAGACAACTGTCCAACGCAGCATGTCGCTCTACCTGGCCAACAGAGACACGGAATATATTCTCTTTAAGCCTCTTAAGGTAATCCGTAAGCTTAATTCATTGTCTGGTTGCATTAACCTTAGGTCTTTGTACTTCTGTAGAATATTCTTGTTCTGTTCTCTAGATGGATGTGCATTGTTCTTTTATTGTTTGAGTCATGGCGTGTTGCTGAGCCCTGTTGCACTGAAAATCTCTGTAGTTCTTGTTGCTATCAACAGTGTCAGATGCAGGTCATTCAGCACAGTTTGTCATTTGGTGGTGCAGAGATTCTTGAACTTTCATTTATTCTGACATGCATTGATTATTGTAATGCCATCCGGGTAGGCCTGTTGAAATTCGGAATCTGTCAGCTTTGGTCCATCATCAACTGAACCGCCTTATTACTGGCCTATCTGCCGAAGGCTTTATATGTTGTATGATGAAACACTTCACTGGCTCCCTGTAGAGGAGAGTATAAAGTTCCAGGATTTTCCTCCTGGTTTGGGCTTTATCGGTTGGCACAACTCTGGCATACATCAGCTCAGGCTCTTTGTTCCAGTCTTGAGTCAACCATGTTGGTGATCGTTGTTTTATGTTCATGGGGGATATGCAAGTTCCACGCTTTTACATGTCACTTCCAGTTCAAATTATTACCTTTTGTCTTTGACCTTCTGGTTGACAGTCCAGCACACTAACCACTACGCTGTCAAGTACCCTTGAATTGCATAAGCTGCTGATATCAATATCCTTGGTGCTAATATTATGTGGTCAGATTAAGAATGCCAACTGTGAGTTTTGATAGGGTAGTGTAACATAATTTTACTGATGTCTAAGTAGCAGACTTTTGTGTTGTGTGTTTTAGGGGAATGTCCAGCAGTGCTTTCAACAGTTGCATCAGCTTTTGAACGACCATTACTCGGATGAAGACAAACAGATCATTGCGGCGCCATCTGTAGAACAGGTCTGTAAAAACTTGCGCATACGTCTAAAGCAGGGCTTCCCAACTTTTTCTATGCCCTGCACCCCTAGGAAATGTTTGATTAATGTTTGCACCCCATACAAAAAATAATATCACATTTGAAGATGAGTAAGTCAAATTTCTATTTTTTGAACCACCGATTGAACCACATACACTCATGCAATTATGTGGGTGAACAAATTGACCTAAAAAAGTAGCTTTTGACTCGGTGCATAACAGATAGCTTCTACATATATACAGTATGATACTAACATACTTTCTACATATATACTGTATGATACTAACATACTTTCCCTCTTTGTCGCACCCCCTGAAATGCCATGTCGCACCGCTTGGGGGCGCGGGCAGCCCAGGTTGGGAACCCCTGGTCTAAAGCCATTTGATCTTGGTTTGAAATGAGCGAGACAGATAGTCATGTCAAGCTCTATTCCACTCTAAACAAAAGGAAGTGTACACGTTTTTGTATAGCGACCGTATGGCCTCGACCCTGCTCAACAGTTTGAATGGAGCCAGACTTTTGAAATCTCCGTGTATGGATTGTGCTAGCCCAGTATTTAATCTGTCTGGTAACTATGAGCGGTTTCAACGCTTCTGATTCACTTGGCGCAGGTGTCGGTGGTTAAACCTTCTTGTCTTCGTCATCCCACCTTCCAGAAGCTATGGATGTAGGTCATTTAAATGAGGGTAAGGTACAAAGATGAAATTGGATAGCACCTAACCTCAGTTGACTGACCCCCTCCCATTGACCAGACATACACAGGTATCGGTCTTTGTCTCATACCTGGAGCCAGTCAGCAAGCAAAACACCTGACAATTGTTCATCATTCAGCTACAATTAAGCCATTACTATCAAGTCATAGAATGCCCCTGTAAGTTCGATATATCTGCCAGTCAGCAGTTCGATAAGGACCGTAGAGCACCTTCACAATAAGTGAGAATTCGATATAAGCAGATTCAATTAAACAACAGAGTTATGTTTCTGTGTGTTTGCATTGGTCGTGGCCGGACCTTTGACTGTTATTCAATATAACCAGAAGTTTAAAATATCAAAGTTCGAAATACCGAAGTTTTGCTGTAGTATGGTAATTAGAGTAAGAATGTCCCTGGTAGATGTTACATGCTTGAAAATTTAGACCACTGCGGCCTTGAAATTTTTTTAAGAACTTGAACTGTCATTTGATTTTCAGGTGAATTTGTTGTTAAGTACTACTGCACGTCGACCATCTGTTCACTGATCGATTGATTGCTAGCATCAATCACCACGCAAATTGACGACGTCATTACTCTAGGTCGATATTTTGTGACAGCCATTGAAGAACTTGACTCAGTCAGATTGCAACAGGTGGATGCATGTCACTTGGTCCATTCTAATAACGAGCAATACATTTCTGCTGGTTTATGGTAATTTCTAACTGGCACTTAGTACCAACCATGTGCTTTATAATATGAGCGTGTTGTAATACTGATAGTGAAGTTTTCACCGGCATTATTGCGTAATCGGTAATTTTCATATCACAATCTATATAGTAAGTACAGTGTTAACTCGCTTATGCAGCTTTACGTGCCATTCTGCTTAATGCAAAGTGGTGTTATAACCCCAAAGCTATTAACTTAACACGTTATACTGGTTGACACACTGTGAAGAACTGCAGTGTAATGCTGAATATTGATTTTTCAGTATTATCCCCCCGTAAGCACGACCTGGTTTACACACCGTGTCATAAAACATGTCCTCTGATGACTTTGCACTAATGGTTTTTTGGCACTTGCTGGTAATTGCCAATTTTCATCATCACTTGTTAGTATGTACCAGTGCTTAACTGATGCTTGGTAACCATTGTCAGACTTTGGTGGCAAGTAATTTGCAGTTTTTGACTAGTTACATTTGCCGAGTTCTGCCAGTTTTGACTAGGTCTTTCCAGTGGCATCACAACCATTTGCCATTTGCACTTGACTAAATCATTAGCATGTACGCTGCTTATTGCTTGAGTCCTATCTGTGATAAGGTGTATAGTCTGTGCTGCTGTTAAAATCTCCATCCAGTTTAGCCTTTCGAATGAAGTGATGCACTGGTAGCGGAATTTAAGGTTTGCTGTTTAAACAAACTATACTGGTAGTTTATTTTATCTTTCATGGACGACTCTGCTCTGCTCATGTGGCCTTCGTGAAGTTGACTGTCACATCGTCACATTGAGTGAGGCAGTCGCAGAAATTGGTTAAAAAATTAAAAGCGTTATGCCATACACAATTGAACTTGTTGACTAAATGGTTTAATTTTAGCAGCATTGTTCATTCTAAGTCATAAATCTGGCACTTTTAGTTTCAATCGGTGTTATTTTAAAGTGCTGTTTACTTGAATGTTTAAATCTGTTATTTTCATATCAGTACCACACATCCGATGAGATTTGTGATGACTTTTAAAATAAATAACAACTAATAGTCACTTGTACTGCATGCGAATAGCATTGATAGATTTAAGTTTGTGTTGAGGCGCCAGGCATAAGGCAGATCTCAGAGGAGGGATACGGTCAGATTGGGTCCCTGGATCTGCCAGTGTGTGTCACTTACAGATGATAGTCGCTGAGGAAATTGTGAAATTCTTGAGTTACAATCAGTTGCTAAGGATCTCCTGAGTATTTTGCGGGCACCATCATATTCCCCAAATACCTGAGACATGGCTTATAGGTAGCTAGTAAAGTAAGCACAAGTATTCCGCACCATTAATCAATGCACTGTCATTAGGTAGTGGTGCTTAACAAGTGCAGATAAGATTTATAATACACCAAAGATTTGTTGTAATGCTCTTCATTATATGACAGTGTCTGATATAACATGGTCATGGATCCCTAGTATTGGATCTACCTACATGTAGTATTGGCCCTTCATTATGGAATCAACTACCCCCTTCAGTTTCTGCCACCCTGCTATCTGGTGCTGCTATCTGGTGGTCCTGCCACTGTTTTCACTGCATTAAAACTTCTTTTATTCCCGGGGACTTTTTCACTGGGAGTGCCTCTGATTTTTGGGCACTGGGTAGAGACGCTTTACAAGTTTTGAAATACAATACAATCTGAAACTGAATGCACCTTGAGAAATTATCTTTTCAAAACTTTACCTCTTCAGAATGCGAATCTTGATATGGATCCCAAGTACAGTGTTATAAAAAGTTTCTGGTATGAATAACAGTGTTAAAAGCACTGTAATTATATCTGTAGGCGTGTAGCTTAAGAGGTGCATTTGAAGACCTCTTTAGAATTGGACGTGGGTGGCATTGTGGAGTATTATTTATTAAACGTGGGTGTCTGAAATGAGGTCATTTGTTTGGAGTATTGTTTAGTAAACGTGGGTGTCTGAAGTGAGGTCATTTGATTTGATGCCTGTTGTATATAGTTGCACAGTTCTTGTATATAGGGTTGGTGACTCTAGAGATTTTCCTAATTTTGTAAATACGATTTGTGTGGGAGGTATATTATGCATTGTCACATTTATGCAAATAAATCTCATAATTTGTAGTTGTTTTGTTTGAAAAAGTTGATAAAATGACTGGATCAGATTCATTAAGAAGTCAGGAGGTACAGTTGCTGGGTGGCTAACACACCAGCCATTTCACCTCTGTGAAGCCCATACTGTGAAAGCCACACACACTTGTAGCTCAGGTAACTTGTGCAACTTTGGGAGATCTCCTGAAATCGAATACACAGCAAGAATATTGACCTCTTAGTTCCTCGTGTCAGGACAACTATGGCTCAGTCCAGGTCCTTTGCCTGCATAGGTCCCTCACTTTGGAACCGACTTCCTCCTTCTGTCCGCACCACCATTCTCTCTGGTAGCGTTGCTTCTTCCTTTTCTCACCTTAAATCCTGCTTTTTCTCTCGGGGTCTCGCGCACTGGGAGCGCCTCTGAATGGTATATACCGCGAGAGGCGCTTTATAAATGCCCATATACAATACAATACAATACAATGTGTTGCTGTTTTAACCTTCTGGTAATAATGGCAGACAGAAGATTCCTAAGTAAGTAAGTGAGTAGCCTTTATTTGCATCTAAATTGTGTGACAAGTGTACATGCATTACATGTATATAATGATTACATACATGTTGAAAATAAACTATAACAGGAGCAGATTATAATGTCACACATACATGACTAAATATAATTAAAAGTAAGTAAGTCTATTCTTTAATAATCCAACTGCTAACCGTACTTTGGTTTACACACGTTAATCGTGTCCAGGCATGGGCGTCCGGAGGGGGGCACAAGAGGGGGCATTTGTGCTCCCCTGGATTTTGCAAATATTTTTAAAAAATAAAATCTTTTGATTATTGTGATTATTACAATGGTCCCAACACGGTTTTCAATGCGAAAAAACAATTATAGGTTAAGTCCTTGATCATTATTATTTTTTTTTCTATGCAAATTTTTTTCTCTGCAAAAACGTCATTTTGCCCACCCCCCAAAAAATTTTGCCCCTTAAAAAATTTTGTGCCGCCTACAAAAATTCCTGCGGATGCCCATGTGTCCAGGGTTACAGTAATAGTGTCTGGCAGCCCAACATATGGCGCCTTTCCCAACATCAAAGCTACTTCGATTAACATAGCTACTCCGAAACAATTTAGATTTATATTAAATTATTAATTTAGATTTAACAAGACAGCAGACATTTCGGATGTATAAATTTCTACTTTAAAAGTCTTGGTCAAATCATATACTGGTTTTTGGTTGTTTTTGGTGCAGTGTTTCATATTCCTGATTGAATTCAGATGTTTTCTTTCATTCACTTGATCATGAGCTGGAGACTTCTTGTACAAGTGTGTAATATTGGAAAAGTAATATTGCTGCCAGGAGCAACTTAAATAGTGTGCAATTCAAGTCTATGAGATCGATAGCAGTTGTGACTGAAATGCGTAATTGGAGAGTGAGCAAGTGCTGAAAAACACGGAAATGATTGATTTTGTAATCACGCAGAAGATTCTGTAGGTCACAGTTGGTGATGTTTAACGAGGTCTTCATATTTTTGACGATGGTGGCTTGCAGTGTAGCAGCAATATTATGTGCAACAGTTTAATGCGAGTGGGAGCGTTGTGACAACACTTGTCGTTATACAGTATATTCTTTGTTGAAGACGTTATCGGCATTGATGTCGGAAGCAGCCAATGAGAAGTTAAAACAGTTGGACCATTTATAGGCTCCTCTGTTCAAGCAGTGTATAGGCATGTGGCTTATAGGCAGCCTTACGCGGAAGTATAATTGCATGATGTTCGACTCTGATGCAAGCTACAGCAGGTGCATCAGTTAGAAATGATTTAATTAATATGCTAATTAAACCTATTTTGCAATGCGACTTCGTTCGGTGGTAGGTCCTAGTTTGCGACAGAAGGCAAGCATACACAAGCAGTCACAAAGACGCAGGCACACGCACGGTTAGTCGCACAAACGCCTACACTGACACATGCAGAAGCCGGATACAGGCGCTTACAATCATGCACTTGTGCGCCCTATTGCGAAGCGAACTCTGTATCTGAATTTAGGCAGATCAGGAGCATCAGTTTCGGATTGCTTACGGCCATAAACCCTAGTCACGTGTGAAGTATCATGCGTTCTGCCGTTGGCTCTTCTGCTGGATTATAGGCTAAACATCAGAAAGGAAGTACGTGTAGTAAAACTGACGAGATGTCGAACTAATTGACACCAGATGCGGTAAGTTAACAGAAGGCTATTCTTTAAGGCAGCCAAGACAAGATATTCGATTGTCTTCCGTCGAGTAAAGATGACTCGCAGCTGAATAGATGGCCGTTGTGACGGTACACGCCTACAGGCATTGTTTGGCATTGTTTACGTGCTGTAATTATAATATGTAATAGAGCAAGCTTACTACATAGGCCCATTATGTAGGCCTAAAGAACCCATTTTTAAAGTGGGCTGTCGATTCAATCTACAGCGCGGGGAACAGGAAGTGAGTCGCTGAAGATGACGAATCGAGATTCCACAAAGTAGAAATCGGAACTGTAATTAGGGCGGAAGAGCAAACCCCAAACATTGAAGAATCGTTAAAAATAAATAATTACGGCGTGCTTGATATATATATATATATATATATATATATATATATATACATATATATATACATACATACATACATACATACATATATATATACATATAGGCCTATGGGTGTGGGTGTGTATACTGTGTAGGCTTAATATATAGGGTGTGTGTGTAGGCCTACGGTCAGGAAGATGAAGCTTGACCGCGTGATTCCTCGCTTCAGTTAAATTTGAGTCTATATTTGACTGAACAATTTTAATAATATAGAGTGAAAATTTGGGGACAAAAGCGCAGGTATATTCTTGTCAACACACTTTTGAAACTGGGACAGCGCGTATATCTTAATCGTCATCTACAGCTCCCAAAAAGTGAAGTCGCGGGAACCAGTTCAACCAGGTTAATCAAAGGCGCCTATATAGTCTGAACAAAATCGATAGGCGGGGATGGTAAAAATCGGTTCCAGGTTCCAAAGGGGTCAGACTGGCAAAGAGTAAGGCGACTAAGGTGTATGGTGTATAGAACTGAAACAGCGAGGGAGGTAAGGGACAGAGAAGCAGAGGCGTCTATCCCCCCTTAAGTCATTGGAGCAACGTCCCTTTTCCCCCTCTTCTTCCTCCCCCCCCTTCCTCCCCCCAAAAATGGTGGCACACACACTGACAGATATCCCCCCTATTTCTGGGATGGAGCATTTGCTCCAAGGTTTCTATGGTGTAGACGCCCCTGCAGAGAAGTAATGGTAGGCCTAAGGGGAAGAACTGCCCAAACCGTACCATGGATAGGCCTGACATGTATAATTCATCAGCGGATAGCTGGAAAACGCCACGAGTGTTCGATAGAGAGAGATGGACCAGTGCCTGAAAAGGCAAGTCTTCCTTAATTTGGATGAATTTGGGACAAACAGCTGGATAACGGAAGATGATAGGTGCGCCTAATATAGGCCTACTTGGCAATATGACGAAATATTGTAAGGGTCAACTGAGATTATATTTATATATATATACATATATATATATCATATATATATATATTATACGCGATAGTCTAGTGTGTTAGAGTGCTGAACTGTCAATTGAGAGGTCGACGGTTCAAATCCTCGCCAGGGCAGAAATGTCTGTCTGTCTGTCTGTCTGTCTGTCTGTCTGTCTGTCTGTCTGTCTGTCTGTCTGTCTGTCTGTCTGTCTGTCTGTCTGTCTGTCTGTCTGTCTGTCTGTCTGTCTGTCTGTCTGTCTGTCTGTCTGTCTGTCTGTCTGTCTGTCAAACTACCTTATTAGTAAGGAAGCGTGAGAAGTTTAATTCGATGTCGACAGGTATGATCATATATAGGATTCTGCTGTTGTTGCTGCTGCCCTTTGATTGACATGCTCTATGCAAATGGTCGTACATGCATGTCTCTTCCTTACAGAATGATCATCAGACGTCTGCAGTTACCTTACATTACATATCGATCGTAATAAGATGGAGTTGGAGCGGACATCTACTGACGGAAGTGCTGAAAAGAAATCAGGCTGGAGATGCTACATCATCTGCTGCAGCACACGGTAGGCCTATCTCAACTCGACTTCCTCGACTTCTGCTGTACCCCATGACAGCAGACTAATGTAATGTAATGTAGTTAGGACAGTCTGTATAGTACATCGTAGGTAATGATAATAATGATGATGATGATGATGATGATGATGATGATGATGATGATGATGATGATGATGATGATGATGATGATGATGATGATGATGATGATGATGATGATGATGACGATGATGATGATGATGATGACGATGATGATGATGATGATGATGATGATGATGATGATAATAACACCACACCCCGAAGACGAGGACGGCGTTCTCCAAGCTTAAATACACTTGTTTTATAGTTTCTTAGAGCCTGAGGGATTTTCGTACCTCGGGCGTTAAAAAAATAATAATAATATTGACAAGCTCACTGACAACCCTAGTAACTAATAATATTTACATTGAAACAATTGAAACACCACAGTACAATAATTATCAAGATTTTAATTTTTTGGGGGCACATGTCTTGGCAGCCTGTAAGGCGCCCGCTCATATTCCTGCTGCCCCCTAGGGAGTGGAAGGCTAAGCCGACCCAGAGGGTCGGCTTACGGGTATCGAACCGCGAATCCTCAAGATCTAATGCTCTCCAGGCCAGAGTGTTAACATTAATCTATTTTCCACTACTTGTAGGGTGCCTTCATCATGCCTTAGCCTAACGAGTGTTGAAGTCAAATCACTGCCTATACAGTGTACGTTCTTCGTTTAGCAAATGTTCGAATGGATAGAGAAGTCGTGACCTATATGAGCTCTTCCCTGCCATCATGTTCACATTGAGCCCATATAGTACTGACATTCCCTTATGGATATAACCCATATGGGTCCCGTTTTTCATACCCGTGGAAATGTGACAGGGTTGCTACATCCTACCGGACAGCAGCAGCTGTCAGCGACCGTTCTGGCCACATCACTTGCGAATGGCCTGCTGTATTGAGAGACAGGCCTCTAGCCGTAAAAAACTGCTGAGAAAACGTATAAGAGAAGAAAGTCGCGAGGCTGAACACCTGGGCCGATCGATTGGCGTAGAAGGGATCGTAATTGAATTCTACAGTTATATTGCTTCGAATACTTCAGCCGACGGCGAATAGGCCTAGTGGCCATTACTCTCGCGAATTTCTCGTCGTACGCCGGGTCATTGCAATTTATCGATTCTGAAAATATTGCATCGTTATTTTACCGTAAACAATCGGATAAGTACGACGCCTATTGGCCTAACCAGCTGCTTTAATTGTGTCCTTACTTAGCAGTAAACAAACCAGGTAAACACGCGCAGGCTTTTAGATTAACAAGCTATTTTTTAATGCGTTTTTTTTATAATTTTAACAATAAGAAGAGAAGAGCAGTCCCTTAAGCTAGCCCTGATGCAGCCATGGGTATGAAGTGTTAGCAACTTCATTTTCTTAGCCTCGTCATATGAGAGCAGGTGGCCAGTATACTCTTCCTCGCTGTCTCATCTTCCCACTGACAGTTTACGGTCAGTGTGCTCATTATGGCTGAGTTGGCAAGGGGGCAGCAGAAATCTCGAACCAAATTTCTGCCCTGGCAGGGATTGGAATCCCCGACCTCTCGCTCAATTGATCGTCCTGTTCGTCCAGTACGCTAACCACTACATATCGAGCTGTTTAACAATAAACGAGGGGGTAAACACGTACACGTTTAGATTAACAAGCTGTTGCGTCGCTGTTCCACGGTAAAAGCAAATAAACTTACGAAAGCTTATTATAGAACTGCCCAGCAGATGTCCAGTGTTTAATTTGATGATTTGGTTCAGCAGCAAAACACTGAAATAGAATGGAAACCACTGTGCATAACCATTTCATGCGACACTGGAAGCATGCCGCATCCATGCACCTAACATTAGACCATATTGGACTAGCGAACCAATTATCTTTTAAATGAGCCAATGGTGAGAGGGAGAGCGTATTTCTTTAGCAATTTGTTCGCTAAAGGAGATAGTGAATGTCTCTCTCTCTCTCTCTCTCTCTCTCTCTCTCTCTCTCTCTCTCTCTCTCTCTCTCTCTCTCTCTCTCTCTCTCTCTCTCTCTCTCTCTCTGTGTCTCTCCCTCCCTCTGTCCCTCCCTCCCTCCCTCCCTCCCTCCTTCTCTCCTCTCCTTCGTTCTCTCTCGTGCTCTCTGTCTCTCTGTCTGTGTGTCTCTCTCTCCTTCCCTCCTCTCTCCCTTTCGTTCTCTCTCTTCGATCCCTCCCTCCTTTCCTTCTCTCTCTCTCTCTTGCTCTCTCTCTCTCACTTTCGTTTTCTCTCTCTTCCTCCCTCCTCTATCTCCTCTCCTTCGATCTCTCTTGCTCTCTCTCCCTCCCTCCTTCTCTCTCCTTCGCTCTCTCTTGCTCTCTCTCCCTCCCTCCTTCTCTCTCTCCTCTCCTTCGGTATATATATATATGTATATATATATATATATATATCGTTCTCTCTCCCTTCCCTGTGTCACAACACGCATGCGGGCAATGTTTTGCGTATGCATGTATGTATGCATACATCGGGCCTTTTGTGCGTGTGTACGGCTATAGGCACAATT
>OY744617.1:22324667-22389667 GCA_963556255.1 Allolobophora icterica
AACACGTAGTCCCGAGAACTGACCGAAGTGCGAAGTAGGGCCCACCTCGTGCGCCGGTCGGAACCCAGTTCTGCGTGCGGTTAGGGAGGTTTTAGACCTAGAACCTGTCCTATCAGAAGAGAGTGTCGTGAGACCAGTATACCGCGATAATATTACACGTGTATATATTATCGCAAGATGTTCGCGTGTTTGAGACGGCACGACGTGACGACTCGTCAGATGTACACCTTGTCCTCTCGGACAAGAGAACGTTCAGAGTTTTCCCCGATTGACGATAACTCGAGAGTCATGAGATGCAGAATGGTACGTGAGGGTTCGGTTAAGGCGGAGAAAAAGAGGAAGTCTTTGACTAAGAGATCTCACAGGAAGCTGAGGACTCCTGCCGGCAAGAGAGCGAACCCTGTTCTAAAGGACGGCCATCCTGAGGACGAGGACGTTGCCCACCCGGCGACCGCGGCAGTGGCAGAGTCCGAAAGTGAGATGGAGCTTGACAGCGACACTGTTCGCAAACAAGCGATACCCTCGGAACCTCCTCTTGGAGAAATGGGCACTGAGAGCGGAGACAGGGAACCGCTCGTCTACAGCAGAAGTAGACAGGATAGTGACCCGGGCGACTCCAGAAGGTCGGTTGGCTGGAGCCGAACCCAGCCCGACGACGAAGCAGCGTCTCGGGTAAGACCGACACAAATTGGTACCACGTCTGATGAAGGGTTAGTTGATCTCGAGCGACGAACGTCACAAACTGGTACCAGAAGTGGGGTACTAACGTTTTCTTGTCACAGAACCAGGCAAGGTCAGGAAGATACCGAGGACGAGTCGGATGAAGTGCCCCATAGTGAGCACGGAGGCGCGCGTCCAAAGTTACGTAAACGGAAAAGCAAACGAAGGTTGCTTGATGAAACGGGTGCACCTGACGAAACCAGTGCATTTGAAACGGAAGCTGGAACCCGCAGTGGGCGTGAAAGAGGTTTCCATGAGGATAACGGATGGTTGATAACCGTTCCAAAGACTACTGAGGTAGTACAGAACGATGTGAATAACGAGACATTCACACACTGGCGAGAGACCGTTGGTGAGAGTAGGTTTGACAGGTCCAAACCACTCGTCGACAATAGATCGGGGAACCTTGTGCAGGTTCAAGTACCTAGTATTGTACGGGGCAGGCAACCTGTACAGTTGAGACAGGCTTGTGATAGGCCAAGAGACATTGAGACAGGCCTGAAACCGCGGGGTGACGCCGTAGTGCAGAAAACGAGTGGTGACATCGTGGCGCATCAGCGAAACGAAGGTAATCGAGTACCGTTTACCAACATGGAAGAAGGTCGCCCAAGACCTGTGACCGATGATGTAGATTGGCAAGCGGAGATGTCTTACCTGCGACAGAGTGTGGCAATGATGAGTTCGAAACTTGAAGAACTGTCTGTTCCTGCTGCTCAGCATGCGAAGTCTTACCGACGCGAGACATCGGGGAAGCCTACGGGCCCAGGTTACCAGATGGATCGCCGAGGGAAGCTGCAGATCGAAGAGCCGGCACGGAGCCGAGGTAACACAGAGACACGTGAGGAAGTTTCGCTTTCGGAAACTTCGGAAAAGTTACGTAGCCGCTATCTTCCCGAGGACAGCGGGAGAGAGTCACACGGAAAAACGGCAAGGCAATCGAGTCGACAACGCCTGTTGACAAGAGGAAGAGTTGAGGCGAAATTACGTTCGTCAGTGAGTTCTTCGGATTCAGACACCGATAGTGTTGGTCCAGAAGAGGCCATGAGAACCGGAGTTTTTGACAGGAAAAACCTCCGCCAACGAGGAAGACACGAGAGTTATGAGAAAACTGAAAGGGAGACGTATGGTAAGGAACGTCTACCAGAGTACGAGAGACGCGGTTTAAAACAGGCACTTGATAGAGAAACCGAGAGAGAATCGAACATGGGAAGAGACAGAGATCATTTGGCCTGGGATGAGACCCACGAGCGGTACTCTAAAGGGCACAAACCAGATTTGAGAAGTCGTAATTGTCTTAGGTACGACGAATCTGACAGACCGCCAGAGTCAGGAAAAAGAGATATTCGCGAAGAAGACAGAAGAGTTACGTTCGTCAACGGAAACTCTCAGAGCTCTCGCAATAAATATAAACGATCGGAGTCCAAAGACTACGAAGGTGGTGAGCCTCGTAGAAAAGGTCAGAGACAGGCTGAGTACATCTCTGATGAAGACAGTGCAACGTCAGGCGACCGAGAGATGACTACGATGTCTTCTAAGTGGCGTACAGGGAAGACGTTGGGTACTCTGAGGGGACAGAGTCGGCACCGGTCAGTGGTGAGGACAGACGAGGAAAACGATTCCAGGAGTAACGATGAGGACAACCGGAGAGGAAATCCCAAGAAGAGTGTCGGAAGATCACTTGTTACGCGGACAAGAGGCGAAGACCGATCGGATCGCGGTATACGAATCAAGCTAGAGAAGTACGACGGCAAGTCAGCGATCGCAGCCTTTCTAGCAAAGTTCGAAGTTTGTGCACGGTGCAACCGGTGGAGTGATCAGGAAAAAGCAGACCAGTTAATGTGTGCCCTAACGGGTCCCGCTTCGCAGCTGTTGTGGGACATGGGTGCACAGAGGGACGTGTCTTGGCGAGAACTTGTTGAGCGGCTTAAGGCCCGGTACGGGTCTGATGACCAAACTAGCCTATATCGGATGAAACTTCGCACTTACCGGCAGGCTCACGGAGAAACGCTGAGTAGTGTAGTGCAGGAAGTAAGGAGGCTAATGGCTTTGGCATACCCAGGACCAACAAGTGATATCGTCGAGACGGTCGCTTGTGACGCTTTCATTGATGCACTGGCAAACCAGGATTTGGGGCAGAAGGTGCGCGAGCGAGAACCAGTTAACCTCGAAGCGGCGTATAAACATGCGGTGAGGTTGGATGCCTATGGTCGATCTTCGACACAAGGTGGTGATTTAGACCGGAGACACGCGAGAGTTAAAGTTACCATGGAAGACCGAAAAGACTCGAGCACTGAGGGGCAACAGTCTCGTCGTCTAGAAGATCTCGAGAGAAAGATTAAAAATCTTTCAAGAGAACTTGATCGAGTGACAATAAATCAGAATTTGGGCATCGTTCCGAGAAAACCTCATGAAAGGGAGAACAGTTCTGATCTAGCTGTGGGAGATCAGAGGACAACCGAACCGAATGTGGGGTGGCGACGGATTTATCCGCCCACACGGTTGCGTAACCCGGATATCGAATGCTACTTGTGCAAACGAAAAGGACACATAAAGCGATTTTGTCCTCAGAGAAACGCTGAGACGAATGGTGCAACCGGTACCAGTGAACCTACAAAGGCTGAACCGATACAAGAGGAAACCCAAAACCGACTGGTCAAAGGCAGTAGGGTAGCCTACGTGGTTGCGAGACTGGCAGGAAAACGTATACACTGTCTACTTGATTCTGGAAGTGAAATGTCACTTGTACCACGACGTTTCGTGCTAGACGCTGTGCTAGTACCGTCAGAACAGCGACTCCTAGCCGCTAATGGAAGTCAGATTAAGGTGGATGGTGAAACTAACCTTAAGATTCGGATCGGAAAGCAGGTGTACCCTGTACCCTGTCTAGTTACAGACCAAGTGACAGAAGTGATCTTGGGGTTATCTTGGCTGGAAGCCAACCAGGCAAGATGGGACTTCGCAAGTCGATGCGTTTTCCTTGGGAGCGAGAAGATCCCCCTGAAAGAGGTCGTTACCGAGTCCATGTGCCGGAGGGTTATTGTGCAAGAGGACATAATAGTTCCTCCAAGGAGCGAAGTTGACGTTCCAGCTTGGGTAGTATACCCGCATTTCCAAAAAGATAACGAAGATTGGACGACCATTCCAATGGAATTATCAAAAGATTTGATAATCGGACGTACGTTGGTGACAGGAAGAGACACGGAAGTGTGGATCAGGATGTTGAATGTTGGAGACAGAGATTCGCTAGTCAAGAAACGGACTGAATGTCCGCTGGAGCGAGTGAACGTAGTCGATGTGACAGTTAATCGAGCCAGAACGGAGTCGTATGATGAGCCTTACCGAAGCGAAAATCCGGAGAAGCCTATGGGCCCAGGTTATCCGGAGGAACGCCGAGGAAAGCAGCAAAGTACGATTGACCGGTTTGGATCGAAGATCAGTACAACGGCCAGAGTAGCGGAGCAGACGCTCAACCCACTTGCCGAACAGACCCTAAAACGACTATGGGAAGAAGTGCCAGCAGACATTTCGGAAGAAGAGCGAATCAGGTTACGAAAACTTGTGCTAACGTACAGCGCAACGTTTTCCCTTAACGAAAGTGATAACGGATTCACTTCGGTGATCCAACACGAGATCGATACGGGACAGGAGAAACCAGTTCGGCAACCTTTGAGACGTCAACCGCTTTCCATGTTACCGGAAGTTGATCGTCAGGTAGAAGACATGTTGAGACAAGGAATTATTGAACCTTCGATATCGGAATGGGCATCCAATGTCGTAATGGTTAAGAAAAAGGATGGCAGTATGCGGTTCTGTATCGATTACAGGCAACTGAACCTGAAGACACGGAAAGATGCTCATCCGTTACCCCTTATCCGCGAGAGTTTAGATACCCTGGGTGGCGCCAGATGGTACAGTACGTTCGATTTGAGAGCAGGTTATCACCAGATGGCCTTGCACCCAAGAGACAAACACAAGACCGGGTTCGTTACGAGAAGGGGCAGCTTCCAATTCAAAGTGTTACCTTTCGGATTGTGCAATAGTCCGGCCTCGTTTTGTCGACTAATGAACTTAGTCTTGACAGGGCTAAACTATGACATCTGTCTGGTTTACTTGGATGACATAGTTGTGTTCTCGAGGGACGTAGAGACGCACATGCAACGTCTAGAGATGATTTTCAGGAGATTACAAGAGTATAATCTCAAGCTGAAACCATCCAAATGTTACCTGTTACAACAGAGAGTATTGTTTCTTGGTCACGTTTTGAGTGAAGAAGGGGTCGCGACGGATCCGAGCAAGATCAAGGCCGTAGAAGAATGGTCTGCTCCTCGGAACTTGAGACAAGTCAGATCCTTCGTTGGTCTTTGCTCCTATTACCGACGTTTCATACATGATTTCGCGGTGGTAGCTCAACCACTTCATTTTCTGACCAGGAAAAATGTACCGTTCCATTGGACTGACGAATGTCAGGGAGCTTTCGAAGAACTTAAACGAAAGTTGGTTTCCGCACCTATACTTGGGTTACCGAACGACGAGGGCCAGTACATCCTAGATACGGATGCCTCGGCATACGCCATTGGAGCGGTGTTATCGCAAGTACAAGAAGGATAAGAGACAGTGATTTGTTACGCGAGTCGGCTCTTGTCGACGGCGGAACGGAACTATAACGTTACCAGGCGAGAGTTGTTAGCTGTGGTGTATTTCTTGAAAGAGTTTCGTCAGTACTTACTGGGTAGTAAATTCCTACTCAGAACAGACCACTCCGCACTTCAGTGGTTACGCAGAACACCGGAACCGATTGGCCAACAGGCTCGTTGGTTAGAGATGATAGAGGAGTTTGACATGGAGATATGTCACAGACCGGGAGCAAAACACGGTAACGCAGACGCGATGTCTAGAGGTCCGGGTGAGGAACCACCTAAAGTGGTTACCATGAGAGTTACGAATGAAGACGTGATGTGGGCACGTCCGATCGGAGAAGTAACGCGCTCCGAGGTTACCAGTGAAGATACAGGCCAGGAAATCCGTTGGACAAAGGAGTTTCTTCGAAGAGAACAGCAGAGCGATTGCAATATTGGTACGGTCCTTGATTGGAAGGAGTCGAAGCATCATCCAACACAGGCAGAACTATCACCTGCTAACGGAGAGGTGAAAGTGTTGGTGAGCAACTGGGATCAGCTGGAAGTCCTGCAAGGAGTGTTACACAGAGGCTGGATTCAGGGTAACACAGGAAAAGCTGAGCGATCTCAGTTAGTTGTGCCCTTATCTCTACGGCAAGAGATGCTTCAGTTAACACACGCAAGCTTTGCCGGAGGACATTTCGGGATTCGGAAGAGTTTAACTCAGTTGCAACGTCGGGCGTATTGGCCGAGTTGGAAGGACGATGTTAGACGGTTCTGCCAAAGGTGCGATCGCTGTGCTCGTTATCGAAGGGAGAAACCTCCAAGACAGGGTTACATGCAGACTCCTGTGGTCGGTGAACCAATGGAGAGATTCGGAATTGATATAACTGGTCCGCATCCTGTATCAAGTAAAGGCAACAAATACATACTGACAGCGATAGATTACTTCTCGAGATGGGCTGAAGCTCTGCCTATCAGAAACCAAGAGGCCGTTACTGTGGCAGAATCGCTTATGGTACACGTGTTCTCGAGGTTTGGTATGCCACGCCAGATCCTGACGGATCAGGGACCGTGTTTTGAGTCGAAGTTATTCAAAGAGCTGTGTAAACGCATGGAGATTGACAAAGTACGTACAACTCCATATCGACCCTCTGGTAACGGAATGATCGAAAGGTTCCACAGAACACTGAACATGTTGATCGGAAAGGTAGTGTCGGAACGACAAAAGGATTGGGATGTTCACGTACCATATGTAATGGCGGCATATCGAGGTACTGAACATGAAGCGACCCAACGGACACCTAATTTCCTGTTCCTGGGAAGAGAGAACCATACGCCATTAGACTTGATTCTAGCCCAAGTTACAGAGTTCGAGAGACCGTCTTACAGTGACATGGAAGAGTACGTGGAGAAACAGAAAGAGAAAATGGAACGATCGTATCGGCTTGTACGAGAACAGTTAAAGAGAGTAGCAGAAAGAAGGAAAAAAGCCTACGATTTGAGAGTGAGACCTAACAAGTTCGCTCAAGGAGATTGGGTTTACTATTACTACCCTCGGCTAAGAAGTGAAAGGAAGACAAAATGGGCTCGCTATTACACCGGCCCATTCTTGGTTATTCAAGTGCTCAGTCCGTATCTGTACCGGATTCAGAAGAATCCGAAATCCACGCTAATGGTTGTGCACGTGGATAAATTGAAGCCGTTTTACGGTAAACCTCCGAGTACCTGGTTACCGGAGAGGGACAGAAATCTTGAGTTACCTACAGTAGACTGGCCAGTCCTGGCTCAAGATTCTAATGCAGAACATGAACCAGAGGAACCTTCAGAAAATCCAGACGAGACCGCTGATCCAGAATTGCCACCTGGACGACGGACGAGACGAAAACCTCGCTTGGATGGATGACTACGACTGTAGAAGTCCTTGTTAGTGACCTTCTGAAGCAGACGTGTATCTAGGACCAACTAGATGAACGCTTAATTGCGTTGGTTTCATTGACTATTCGAGACCCATGTTTCAGTTGCCCTTTTGATGAGAGTATTTCTTTTGAGCGGTATCTGGGAGCATACAGTACCGGTGCTACCAGCAACGCTTAATTGCGTTGTTTTGACAGATTGTCAGTGAATGACTGTTTAAGTTTCCTTTTGATGATATGTTTTCGGTTAAACATTGGATTAGTGGTTAGTACTGAAACGAGTAAAGATTCCAGTACTAGGACGCTTCATTGCGTTGGTTCTACAATATCATAACTTGTACTATTATTTTGCTTTCACGATTTGGAAGTGGTACCGGGTGTGACTGATCGACAATGGTTACCAGATCGGGAGACAGTGGGCGACTTTTCTCTCCTTAAGTTCTCCTGGCCCTTGGGGTCCGGTAGAGCCTAGGTTCATGATAGAGGGCCTGTTAAGGTTGGCGATTTGTCAGGTACGACAGGTTGCCAGTAGGGTGGTGGTTCGGATCGAAAGCATCATTAAAAAGGCTGTCGCTATCACGGTTCTCATCGTGTTTGGCGTACGTGCAGGGTGCCGAGAGATCGAAAGCATCATTAAAAAGGCTGTCGCTATCACGGTTCTCATCGTGTTTGGCGTACGTGCAGGGTGCCGAGATTGTCGATAGACCGCCCTATAACCAAAGGTGCATTTGGTTCCTTGCTCTCTAAGTGGATCTGGGTTGGGGATGTTCCTGTCACGTTTGATTAAGGTCCCCGATTTTGGCAGAGATGCTCCGCATCTAAGTAAGGTGGGGAGAGTGTGGCGGTCAAGGCCACAGTGCGTAAGTGGGAAGATTTATTTTATGCGAATAGCATCGTTTTCCTTCAGTTTACATGCGAAGGGAACAGCATCGTTTCTCTTAATTTTTCATGCGAAGACCCAGCATCGATCATTTAATTTTTATTTAATTTCAATAGGCGACGGTCCGGCAACGACCGTGGTAGGGAAGCCCGATCGAAGGTGTAAAGCCAGCGCATAGCGAGCAGACGCGTTAATTCGGGATGCATAGAGCCTGCCTCACGGTGTGCTGCTTTATACGTGAAGAGTTGGTTCGACTCTTCATACATAGCAATACTGTGAAACAGCGTTGTTGGTTAGCGATTCAGTTACCGATTCAAATATACTGCACTCAGTGTGGTAGGCGAGTGATTTTGGTTACGACAGAGTCAGAGTTCGAGTTTCCGGTTAGTACAAATATATTTACGGACGAAAGGGGCGTTCGAATAATATAATCAGGCGATCCCGAGTACAGCTAAAGAAGTTCACTGTTGGGAGACGGGCCGACAGCGCCGATCCGGCGGGTTGGATCCCTCAGTTGATCGCGAAGCGGTCTAGATCCCGATCGTGGGAAATCTACGGCTGAGTAATACTCGGGGAAGGATACCGTTGATACACAGGAAAACCAATTCAGTGTGAGATCGAAAACCAGGGTGAATTTGGCGACGGGCAGGAAAGTCCCTCTTGGGTTTTGAAGAACTCCGCGATCGGAGCTTGTCCGGTAACCCATGGGAGTAGAGGTGACCTTCTTAAGGTAGCCATTTTCTGGAATTCTGAAATCCTTGAAACCAAGAGTAAATTTGACGTCGGGCAAGGAAATCCCTCTTGGAGTTCGAAGAACTCCAAGATCCGACAGTGTTTGGTTTTATACACTGAGAAGAGTTTTACGCGATTTCGGCGTACTCGACACAAGGGAAGTTCTACGCACTTTCGGCGTACTCGGCCGGGAGGATTTTACGCGACTTCGGCGTCCTCGGCTGGGAGAGTTTTACGCGACTTCGGCACTCGGTGAAGTGACCGTCGGGATACCTGAAAAAACCAGTTTAGTACAAAAACGATAATAAGAGTAAATTTGGCGACAGGCAGGATCGGAGCTTGTCCGGTTACCTGTGGGAGTAAGCGTGACCCTCGTTAGGGAACCAAAATTCGGAAATTCTTGGGAACGAAATTCAGGACATTCTGGTAACCTTACGGGGTCGGCGTTACATTTGGATTGTGACACTTGGATGGCTGACACGCCGGTGGAGCGTTGGAGGGGCTCCATCGCCCGGTAACTAAAAATAGTTACTGGGAAAGACCACTGTTACCGAAAGACCGCAGTACGGGAAAAGACCGCCCGACAACTGATTACAGTGCGGTAAGACCAGGAAAACGATAGAGTCAGGAAAATCTTGTATTCAAGCCAATCGTTATTCAGAGCAAATAACTTGGTGATCGAAACACGTAGTCCCGAGAACTGACCGAAGTGCGAAGTAGGGCCCACCTCGTGCGCCGGTCGGAACCCAGTTCTGCGTGCGGTTAGGGAGGTTTTAGACCTAGAACCTGTCCTATCAGAAGAGAGTGTCGTGAGACCAGTATACCGCGATAATATTACACGTGTATATATTATCGCAAGATGTTCGCGTGTTTGAGACGGCACGACGTGACGACTCGTCAGATGTACACCTTGTCCTCTCGGACAAGAGAACGTTCAGAGTTTTCCCCGATTGACGATAACTCGAGAGTCATGAGATGCAGAATGGTACGTGAGGGTTCGGTTAAGGCGGAGAAAAAGAGGAAGTCTTTGACTAAGAGATCTCACAGGAAGCTGAGGACTCCTGCCGGCAAGAGAGCGAACCCTGTTCTAAAGGACGGCCATCCTGAGGACGAGGACGTTGCCCACCCGGCGACCGCGGCAGTGGCAGAGTCCGAAAGTGAGATGGAGCTTGACAGCGACACTGTTCGCAAACAAGCGATACCCTCGGAACCTCCTCTTGGAGAAATGGGCACTGAGAGCGGAGACAGGGAACCGCTCGTCTACAGCAGAAGTAGACAGGATAGTGACCCGGGCGACTCCAGAAGGTCGGTTGGCTGGAGCCGAACCCAGCCCGACGACGAAGCAGCGTCTCGGGTAAGACCGACACAAATTGGTACCACGTCTGATGAAGGGTTAGTTGATCTCGAGCGACGAACGTCACACTACTACTACTGCTACTACTACTACTACTACTACTATACTACCACTATTATTATTATTATTATTGCTGTTGTTGTTGTTGTTGTTGTTGTTGTTGTTGTTATATTGATTAGGCATGGTGCATAGACGGCGCCATTATAATCATTTAACAGTCGCTAAAGGGAAACGATGCGAAATTTGGTACCCCCACTCTCTAGACCAAAGTACACCTCTGTTGTTGATTATATGCAGTTCATTGCTCTCTTGTGCTTCACGTTAAACCTAATTTAAAGGTAATAATTATTAGTAAGAGCCACGATGGCGAGTTCTACGCGCAGTTTACTATGCACCTCTCTCTCTCTTCTCTCTCTCTTTCCCTCTCTGTCTCCTTCTGTCTGTCTCTCTATCTCACTCTCACTGTGTGTGGATGTGTGCGTGTGTGTAAGCGCCTAGTTAAAGGCTTAGTGAGTTTGCATTTACTTTATTGCTGTAGGCCTACGTGTCGTGTGTTATACTTAAATTCGTCTTTTCACGTGCAACGTACTGGTTATATGCAGTAGATTGCTCTTCTATATATATATATAGGCCACTCGCCTGTGCTTCATCACTCGTTATGGGTATAGCTATATCCCTGACCTATGGCAACAAAATAATATCGAGTTGCTAAGACATCTTTTACATTTTACATTAACGACTCCGTCACAATATTCACTACATTCAGAGTTGTCATCTCAAAGTTATTGAAATGTATAGGCCTTTATCGGATGAATAGGCCTACCCTTCACTCTAACGTACGTTGCCAAATCGGATTAAGTCAGTGTTACTCTGCTGCGCTGAAGTCACTGTATCCATATAGAGCCCATATTAGATCTGGCACAAAGATGTCACTATAGGATCCATAGGATCCATATTTCCATATGGGACAGACCCGGACGGTATGGAGCCCAGATATGAGTCCAATCTAATGCCCATTAAAATGCTGGCAGGGTTATTTAGCACAACGCTGTCGCGAAAAAACAATCAATACATGACGGCTATAAATCATACTAATTGATATTCACGCTCCTTGTCAATCAGTTGACAGATGGACCTGGGTAAATATGGCCCCTAGTAGCCTATGCTGCTAATAATAGACTATTGGTCCTTTCATATAGACCTATATACAAACATTCATATATATATATATATATATATATATATATATATATATATATATATATATATATATATATATATATATATATATATATATATATATATGTATGTATTCATGTATGTTTCCTTCTTCTCTGTCCTCCGTCAGGTGTGCACCGACGATGAGGCCTCAACATGACGTTTCCACATCGTTCTGTTTCTGGTTTTATCAGTGGCGTATTTGCATCCGTCATCATGTTAAGGTTTCTTGGTCCTATGCCAGGTGGTGACCATTCCTCTCCTGGCAGGGTAAGGAAGCCGGTGGGCCGATTAAAGGCCTCTTTCGCCCTCAGGTGTCCTTCCACCATCTGCCTCCTGCGTTGGCCAGCCATTTCTGGGTTCCTGGTGAGCCTGTCCACCTCGCGAGTCGCCCTAAGTGGTCCTTCAGCCGAAGCCTTCGCCACTGATGGCATACCCTCACCAGGCAATCCCTTACATGGCTGTTCACCCCCCCCCCCCACCACGGTGAGGTGCATGTAGAACTTTGTGGACTCTGTATGTTTTAATAGGCTATAATACATGTATATAATTAAATATATGTATGTACATATATATAAACACACGCATATTACATGATGTAACATAAGCGCGTGCGTGCGTGCGTGCCTGCAGTGTGTGTAGGTGTATGTGTAGGCGTGTGTGAGTGTGTTGATAATTAGTGCCGTAATGGCATGCAGTTGTAAAATCTCTAGCTTTAGATCGACCTTCTTAACGTCCACCTCCCTCTGACTTGATTGCCTTTCTGCTGCTCGTATTTGGCCTAAGTCACTAAGTGGGACACATAATATATGACATGCATCACCGGGTCACCAAAGATTTTTAGTTGCCTTCTTACAGTTGTTGGGTGTCATTGTAGTCGAGTGCCAATTAAAGTCAGTAGCGTCGACGGATTAGGTCCAGGACGTACGGTAGAGAGAATTATTTCAGGCTATAGGTTAGAGACTGCATTCGGTACGTCTTAACCGTTTCTCCCACAGACGAACAGAAAGAAAGTCGGTATAGGCCAGGGGTTCCCAACCTGGGGTGCCCGAACCCATGAGGGGTGCGAGATGGCATTTCAGGAGGTGCTGATTTTTTATTGTTTACAATTTTTTTTATAAATGCTCAATTTATATTTGCATGTTATGCACTGAGTTAAAAGCTTATTTTTAAAGTTCAATTTGTTCACTCGCAGTAGGCTACTGTATGAGTGTATGTGGTTCAATCTGTGGTTAAAAAAAATAGAAATTTGACTTATTCATCTTCGAAGGTGATATTACTTTTGTAGGAGGTGCGAACATTAATCAAACATTTCCTATGGGTGCAGGGCCTAGAAAACGTTGGGAACCCTGCTATAGGCTTTAGTGCCAGGGGTGTAACTTTGATCTGAAAAGAAGGGGTACCAATTTTTACAGCCTAAATACACTAATAGTAATGATATTAGGCCCCCTATTATTATCATCATTATCATTGTAAATTATTATTATTATTATTATTATTATTATTATTATTATTATTATTATTATTATTATTATTATTATTATTATTATTAAATTATTATTATTATTATTCGAATAAAACATTAATATTGATGATGATAATCATGATATTAGTGATATTAAGAGTGCGCAGTGGTCCAGTGGTTACATGGCCTACTCTTTCACAAATCCTGTCCCGATTCCTCATCTTTCCCTTATACCTCTCTCGCCGTTTCAACGCTAAACACCACCCATCTTAGGCGTCTGACTGTCTGCCTGATTGACCTCTTTGGATCTGGACCTGGAACCGATTTCACACTTCCCGCCTATCGATTATGATTTGACTGAGCGCCTGTGAATAAGCTTGTTCCCGCGACTTCGCTTTTTAAAAATTCATTTATATAGCCTCTCTTGAAATTTGAAATCTAAATTTGATAATTAGCCCATTCGTTTATGCCAGTTGTGATCACATTGAGTCAACCATTTAACCCACAATATTTTTGCTCATCTTTTACGTACCGCGATGGGGTGGAAGGTTGAGCCAACCTACGAAATTTGCTATTTGAAGTTGAACGTGAGATTACTGACTTTCATGGGTGTACTGTAAGACTGATGAAAAGCTGCAGAGCTAACTTCCACAACGGAAAGTTTATTATCAATATTGACATGTACTTCTGTTTCGGTTTAGGCCCCTATAGCAGTCTTACCTATTATCCAGATCGCCATGCAAAAGCGACTTGTAGAGTCAGAGGCTTGTATTTTGTTAAAAATCCAAAATGCGTAAGTGTATATCCGCTTAATTTGGGTTTCAAGGTCGACTGTAGGCCCTACAGTACTAGAACTTTGACATAGCCTAGGCAATACTACAGACCCTGGTGGTCACGTGTGACAACCCACATGTGCGCTAGTTTGATGATGGATATGTGTAAACCTGTCAGATGCTGACACTGACGATGTTTAAAGGGGATCATATCAACAGTGACTGCGCGTGTAGGCCTAATGTGTGAGGGACTATAATATGCGCTTTGGAGGAAATCTTGCGCATTCACCTACAATACATCCTGGGACACTTAATTCAGCATCCACTATATCTTCCACATCTTGCGAATGGTCCGGCGAATGGTTCTGTCAGTGGCGGCCTTAGGGTATTTCGGGCCCCGTGCAGAGTATAGGCTACTGTATGGGTCCCACATGACACAAGTCAAATTATTTTTCATTGCTAATCATTTTATGTTAGTAGATTGCTAACAAGTACAACAAGTCAAATTTTACTATACACGATAATTCTGTTCATTTTAATTTTCTGTGACATTTTTCGGGCCCCTCAAAATTGCGGGCCCCGTACGACTGCACGGTTTGCACGCCCCTAAGGCCGGCACTGGTTCTGTACTGCCTGCCAGCCGGTCCGATGACCTGTGGAGCTAAATGTCTGACTGTATGATTGACTGTTCACCTGAATGCCGGTCTCCACCTGTGCATGTATTGTGTATGTAATTATATGCTGTTATAAAGTTACGTCAATCATTGTCGACATGACGACGTCGTTAAATAAATGAATGTCATGTAACTATACATGACATACATTTATTTAACGACGTCATATACTGCGTAGCCTATTAGTAGGCATACACTCGTTTTATCTGTCTTACTGTCTGTTTGTCTGTGCTGTCTGTCTGTGTGTCTGTCTGTTTGTCTGTTTGTGCTGTCTGTCTGTTTGTACTGTCTGTGTGTGTGTGTCTGTCTGTCTGTCTGTCTGTCTGTCTGCCTGTCTGTCTGTCTACTTCCGTACCTACATATGCTAACAGACAGAAACAGAAATACTCGGAGTACACAACTGCAATTAGACCTAGCTGGCTCCGACTGAATAGTGATGGCATTATTTATTCGGGGTAAGAAAAGGGGATACGGTAATCCCAGTCCAAAAAGTGGGATACGGATACTCGTCATACTCCGAACCCTCAAAATTACGCCTATGTTATGAAGTGCCATATCGAACACCATTGGCTCGGCTTGACTTCCCCCCAGATTCTGACCTGGCACTGAAACAAACCAAACTGGCTTGATTTGATATAGCGCCGGTGTGTAAGCTGGTTTCTCTGACTCGGCTTCTGTGTACCGCTGAGAAAATTCGGAGATTTATATTACACTACAAGTCATCTTAGGCCTATATATTACGCGAACTGGTTTAGGGAAGCGATGCGGAGAAGACAACCGAGGTGGCCTACTCAAACCAAACCGGCGCATATCCCCCACAGCAGCAACAACCGTACCCCCCTGCAGGCGCCCATGGTGGAGGGCCGCCAGCGAATGGATCCGCAGTGAGTCCTCAAGGGCAACCACAGGGTCCGGCGGATGGACTTCCGGTCCAGAAGCTATTTGTTACAGACGACCCGGAGAACGACGGGACCGCGAAACTCGGTCGGATCCAGTTCAGCATCATCTACGACTTCAAGCTGAACACGCTGACGCTGAAGATCATGCGAGCCGTGAACCTCGTGGCGAAGGACTTCGGAGGGACCTCTGATCCCTATGTCAAGGTCGTCCTGATGCCCGACAAAAGCACAAAACTGACGACACAGATTCGTAAGAAGAACCTCAATCCGAGGTGGAATGAAGTGTTCGCCTTCGAAGGTCAGGATCTAGTTACACCTCACTCTATGTATTTACGTGTATATGTATGTATGAATTTATATATGTATGAATTTATGTATGTATGTATTTATGTGCGTATGCATGTATGTGCGTAATGCGTATGTAAGTATGATTGTATGTATGTGCTTATGTATGTATGTATGTATGTAGGCCTATGTATGTATGTATGTATGTATGTATGCATGAATGAATGTATGTGTAGCGTGGCTACTTGATGAATGTATGTGATAGTAGAACATGTAGCATAGCCTACATGTAAGATAGTTGACGCTCGTGTCTGTAGTAGATCGGTTCGTGTCTGTATACTTATCGGCGCGTCCCTAGGACGACCGAGCGGAGCATCTCCGTGATCGACGACCAGCTCAACCCCAGGCCGATGGCCCGAAGAAAGATTAAGATAACGCTCAGCAGCAGTTCATACAAGTTTAAAACGACGATCTCGAACTACTGCATCTACTATGACTCGTGACAACTCTCTCTTCTCTACATGTTAAGCTCAGCCTCTATTTATAGTCAAGTCAGTCGGTTGGGTTACTCGCATAGCTGTGTCTGTTCATCCCTCTCTCTGTCTCTGTCTGTATTCGTCTTTGTCCGTTTGTATATTCCTGTACACGTGGCATCTGGTCAGTTGGTCAGTGGGCTCGCACGTCAGACTAGTCGGCGCCTTCGTGGTCTGGAATCTGTGCGTGGGTTTGTCAGTCTGTGTGGTATGAGTGTATGCATCCACCCACCCGTCAATTAGCCGTGTCATTAAGTGCATGCCTTCCAATGATCTGGCGCCATAGAAGTCAAGTAGTCAACCACTACATATGTATGCGTGTATGTATGATTGTATGTATGTATGTATGTATGTATGTATGTATGTATGTGTGTATGTATGTATGTATGTATGTATGTATGTATGTATGTATGTATGTATGTATGTATGTATGTATGTATGTATGTATGCATGTAAGTGCTTATGTATGTATGTATGCTTGCATGTATGTGTGTATGTTTGTTCGTTTGTATTATGTATGCATGTGTGTTTCTTTGTCTGTATCTGTATCTATGTGCATGCATGTATGACATTGTATGTATTTACGCACTTTGGTATCAAAAGATATTTAAAGGCTTTAACGAACCTCTTTAAAGCGTTTAATTTGAGTTCGAATCCGAAGCGTTTCATCACGCATTGCAAACCTTTGCTTGATATCATCAACAGCTATATGATCATAGTTGCTCAGTCTAATTCTACTTTTTTTGCTATAACTAACTGGTTTCTGTAGTTATCTAGTTTGTTTGTTAAATAGTTAATTAGTTATCAAGACACTTAACGTAGCGCCTTTTGTGTACCGTTTACGTGCTCGATAGTGTAGCGGTTAGCGCGCTGCATGGACTGTCAATCGAGAGGTTGAGGGTTAAAATCCCCGCCAGCTATGATGAGTACACTGACCGCACACTGTCGGTGGGAAGATGAGACGACGAGGGAGAAAGCTGGCCACCCGCCCTCATATGCCGAGGCTAAGAAAATTAAGTCCCTAAAACTTCATACCCATTGCTGCCTCAGGGCTAGCTTAAAGGACTGCTATTCTTCTTCTTCTTCTTCTTCTTCTTCTTCTTCTTCTTCTTCTTCTTCTTCTTCTTCTTCTTCATCTTCTTCTTCTTCTTTTTCTCCTCCTCCTCCTCCTCCTCTTCTTCCTCTTCTTCTTCTTCTTCTTCTTCTTCTTCTTATTCTTCTTCTTCTTCCTAATTGTAAGTACCTTTTTAAGTACCTCAGAAAAGATGATTGTTTAGTAAAAAAACTTCCTTCAGTAAACAGACAGTGATCAGATTACTGTAAGACTGAGTGGGTGCGTTCTTCTTCTGCTTCTGCCGCTGTCAACACAGACTATCCGTATGAGAAGATCATAGCGAACAGTCTCTACATGCAAGTTCTCGACTACGACCGATTCAGCAAAGACGATCCAATCGGAGAGCTGTGCATCCCGCTCTCAGAATTCGATCTCGTCACGGGACAGACTCTCTGGAAGAACCTCCAACCCTCCGAGGGTGCAACGGTCAGCTACTGTTACTTATATATCCGCGGTTCTGTCTATATGTTATGCCTGTATGAATGGCTGTGTCTCTCCCGATCGAATCCTTCAGTGCTTCGTATAAGCCTGTTAACAAGACTTGTTAAGAGGCCTATATGAAGCCGCTTGAGCTTGGTTCTGGCCACAATTATTATGGTAATAGAGCATAGACGAAGACTTCATTAATGTCGGACTGTAGGTCACGTTGTGTTTGTATCCTTGTGTCAGTGTGCATCAGTACGTCTGATGCTCACATATATGCTGAACCAAGATATCTGTGGTTTGATGCGATGACCAACAATTGATCTGGGAAGTATATCCATAATCCCAGTGTGGGATGGTTTCACCGAGAGTGATTAGGCCCTAGTGAGGGAGAAATTCCCTTATTTCTACGAATCTCATCCCATGGCAGCATAACCGGACTGGTTTCTTTATAGGCGCACCAGTGTCTACGGCAAGGGCGGATCCAGGGGGGGGCAATCCGGCCATGACCCCCATTTGATATTTACACAGGACAGTCAAAGGACGTGGCTGGGAGATGAATGCCGAAAAAAATTTCGTTGGTCCGTTGGTCACTACCCGCAAAAACTTTCATGTAGGTATTTTTTTGGCCCTCCCCTGATAAACTTTCTGGATCCGCCCCTGGTCTACAGGAAGTAACGCAAAGGTCCCATAGTAGAACATATAGAGGCATACGGTGCTCATTTTCTATTCTTAAGCTCTTTCATTGGCAGTTAACGTCTTCAAGGTAGACCTATTGCATAGCTTACGCCGTTACCAAATTCTACTGCTTGATGACAGCGATTTGTGCGCGCAAACAACTTGTCCAAGGTCATGTGTAAAAGGAGACTACTCAGCAACCTTGAAACAACAATCGTTGGGTCCAGTGTGGGAATTGTAGAAGAAAGATGGGGGGGGGGGGGGTGAAAACTTTATCCGTATTTTGCAAACTGATGTCAACGAAATTTGAAGGCAGCTGATTTCAACGCTAGCAATTTTGCAAGTCAGACTCGAATCAAAATCAATATCCTCTGTTGAGGAAATTCAAAAATGCATACATGATACGCCATGGAAATTTCTTCTCTTTTTCAGAGACTCAGAGTGAAATAACGCTTAATCACACTAGCACAACTGAGGACTGAGGAGGTTGGAAACGAACCCCTAGGGTGTGCAATGAAGACTTAACTGTGGGGTCCTAAGAAAGACTAGGGGTTGAACCCCCTAACCCCCCGCGACAATTCCCACCCTGGTTGGGTTAGAGACCCGGTGCGCTACGAAAGATAGACCGTTGTGCCGCACATGTTTTGGTTTACTTCATGTTGTTTGATCGGTCTGTTGATCTGCTTCTGTAGGGGAGGTTAGGTGAGCTGTTCATATCGCTCTGCTACGATTCGGCCAATTCGACGATTCGTGTGACGGTCGTCAAGGCGGCGCATCTGAAGGCGAAAGACATCAACGGATATTCCGGTTAGTTGCCTCGTATATACATACGCCCCTCAGTGGCGGCGATCTTGTTTGACAGGTGAGGGGGACATTTTTTAACTGATCTGGTCAAAAAAGAGTTTTGAACTGATCTGGTCAAAAAAGAGGTAAAAATATTTATCGCCGTGAACTGATCTGGTCAAAAAAAGGTTTAAAAAAATGTTGATGACTTTTTTGGCGTTTCTTCTAAATGTGGGGTGGGGGGTCCGATGCATGGCATACCCCCCACTGTTAAAGGTGGGGGTCTTGTCCCCCTCGACCCCCCATGATTGCCGCCCATGACCCCCCTTGCTTAAGTCAGAAGTTCACTTAAGTAGAGCCAATTATTTATAACTGGTACGTAACGATTTTAGGCTGTCTAATTATGAAACGTCACTTCATATTTCATAAACAGCTATGTAGTATGTATTTATGAATTTAAGAAAAACAGCCAATTGCGTCGATTAAAGTTATCATATAAATATTAATTACTAGGTCTATTCTGCTTGTCCAAAGGTGTGTCGTAAATTGCAACTGATGTCAATCTCTTGAATGCAGATCCGTACGTGAAGATCTGGCTGATGCAGGATGGAAAGAAGATGGAAAAGAAGCGGACGTCAATCAAACAGAAGACCTTGAATCCTATTTTCAACGAGACCTTGACCTTCCAGGTGTCCCTGGACAAGATCCGGAACACGAACCTGCTCGTGTCTGTCATGGACTTCGATCGATGCGGCCGCAACGAGCCGATCGGTCAGTTGCTCCTCGGTAGCAAGAGCGCTCCGAATGAGGTCAAACACTGGAATGAGATGTTCAGCAAGGCCAGGCAGGAAGTGGCCCAGTGGCATCTACTTCGAGACTTTGGCTGATACTGCTGCTTTTGCTCTTACCTTAGCACGCCTCAACCTCTTCCTTCTCTTTCCATCAGTTTACCCCACTTTCAGTTTTGTTTTCCATTGACAAATCGTTCCCATTTTCTTCTTCCTTTTGTTCCTTCGTTTTTCTTTAGGCCCTACCGCCTTTTGTCGTCTGTTTCATGATGACGATGCCGTAATTGTTCTCTCTCTCTCTCTCTCTCTCTCTCTCTCTCTCTCTCTCTCTCTCTCTCTCTCTCTCTCTCTCTCTCTCTCTCTCTCTCTCTCTCTCTCTCTCTCTCTCTGTCAATCTGTTTGTCTGTCTGTTGTCTTTGCATGTCTGTCTGTCTCTCTTCATCTCCAAGGGTAATGTCTAGTTGCAAGTGAAAATATCGGTTCTTACCTGATCAGAACGCTCATACGTATACTTTTTTGAGCACATTATAACTACACACATTGGACTTTTTACTATCTATTGTTGGCCTAATTTCTAGAAATGGTCTATGCATCATAAATTTTATTATAGCCACGAAAAAGTATCAAGTGTCCATTGCTAGTCCAACATAAAAATGGTCCATGCATATTATAGCCAGCAGTATACGTGCCCAAGGTCATTTGTTAGCGTAATATTAATGATCCTATACATCTCTTTTTGTGGTAGCCAGCAAAGGGAATCAGAAGTCCATTATTGGTTCAATCTAAATGGTGCAGTATGCATACACATCGTGCCTTTTGCTGATAGCCAGCCAGAATTGAGTTTCTAGCAAACTAGTCCTTGCTAGTGTTAGCGCGTACCACTTAGTATTTCTCCATTACTGCTTCTTTCTTGCAACAGCAAACCGTAAACTATTTATAAGTTACAAGCGCATTTACACTGTTTTAGTTCATCGTTCACGTCTTTCCAACAGTCTTCTCTCGTGCTGGATACTGTTTCCGTTTTCACCTTTAAGCGTGGTTTTCTGTTTCTACCTTCCCTCCCATAGGTCTATATTCTTCCGCTTTTTTCTCTTTCTTCTTCCACGTGTCCTACAACTCTCGTGAAATCAGTGACTACTGTTGCATGCACTTCTGGGGACTGTGGCGAGAACGCGTCTGAAAATAACCCGGCCTTATTGTCAGTCACTGAACTTCAACCAGTCTGTACAAAAAACCCACTATGAAGACTCGGAGAGACATACGGGTCGGAGTGTGCATGGTGTTAGGCTGCATCCGGCTGTTCCTTCTAGATTCTACATAGATCTAGCTATGCGTGTTCTAAGCAGAGGCGGAACTACATTTTTTTGCTCCTGAAGCTTGAACTGTTGTGGGGCCCCTTTGCATATACACACGGAAGACAATTGTGTCTTCAGCTTCATTAGTTTCATGGAATAGATCGCCAGGGGCGTAACTTTGGTCTTAAAAATGGGGGATTACCAATTTCTTACATACATCAAGCGAGACGGACACTGCTATCTCTGGGAAGGCGCAATAATAAAATATTGATAGGCATTGTTTAAAAAGTGGGGGATACGGGTACCCCTCGTACCCCCCCCCACAAATCACGCCTATGTAGATCGCCTCTGCTTCTAGGGAATATATGTTACCAAACTGCATTTATTCTCTTTGTCTCTTTACTGCTCTCCTCCTCTTTCAACACTGTATTACATCATATTTTTCCTCTTCATCCTTATCGACCTCTTCTCCGATTAGACCGACCGTCCGTCTTTTCTTCGATTTCGCCTTTAGGCCTATTCCGTTTTGTTTCCTCGGCGTATTCTGAACCCTGATTTCCCCTTTGACGTTCTGTAAATATACCGCTTAAACTGCAGTCTTGTTGAAAATCTCGGTGCTTCGTTGGAAATGGAAGTTTGAGATCTGTTAGACCAACTGTATATCTCACCATTGACAAAAGTTCAACCCATGCATGGTTTATTTGCTCGTTTTTTGTCGTCTGCGCTTTAGTCGAAAATCTTACAGACGATGCAACGGTGTCTTGTTCAATTACCGTGGTGGATCATGATGATGATGACGTCGCCTGATGAGTATGAAATTACATGGTCTCAATGTAGGCCACCTCTTTGCAAATCGTCTGCGGGGAGGGGGGGATGAGTCAATAAGTCATGAACATCACGGCAACGAACAAACAAGTCATCAAATTTTAGTGACTTGAAATGTTGGGTCGGTTAAGTCTGTTGGCGACATATTGCTTTCTAGTTTCTACTGAAGCAGCCAATCACTTCAGACTTTGTTCAACCTACGCGCTGTAATTAAGAGGTCATCGTCGGCCACTATATGGGCACTCTGCGACTCTTTGGGCGATGTGTCGGCAAGATCAAAGCCCGCGGAACTGCATAAGATTCACTTCAGGTAGCGGCGAACTGTGGGCAGCCCACGCTAGGTGGATGCTAGTGAAAAAAGCTAGCTGTGTTGTCAGCGGTGGGAAGTGGTGGGGTAGATGGGATTGGCTGTCTCAAGTGTCCCATCCCCCACTATCAAAACCGCGCCGACATCTTGACCTTTACATGTCTTCCAACACGCTTCTGTGGTGGGACATCACTGGTACAAACACTTGAAGAACAAGCATAATGGTTGAAGTAGTTGTAATTTATTCAAGCGGGTCGCATATAATTGCTGTCTAATATAGATTTATAGGGGTTGATATGTTGATGTATGCGCTTTGCTAGCGATGTAATAAGTACGATAACAAAATCTATAGGCAGATCATGTCGTATACATTGGCCTAAAGGGTTAGTCTAATTTATTCGTGCAGAATGTTCTGTTAGCTATTTATAGTAGCTAGCAAATTACAGTTTTGTTTTCATTAATGTGTTGTTTAATTAAATTAATTAATTCCATCAATCTGCACTGTTTCACCGCAAGCCCTCCAGCCCGCAGTCATTGGCGTTCGGAGGAGGCATTTGCCCATGGATTTTAAAAACTGTCTCGGTTTCTGTGTTCGTGAATAGCTTGCAAAAACGTAATTTTGACTCCCAGAAAATTTCCCGCCCCCCTAGAAAAATTCCTGTGGACGCCCATGCCGCAATGTCCAGGGGCGTAACTTTGGTCTAAAAAGTGGGGGTACACGAAGCAAGGCTGAGACTGCGATCTCTGAGAAGGCACAATAATGAAATATTCATTGACATTGTTCAAAAAGTGGGGGGTACGGTACTCCCAGTCCAAAAAGTGGGGGTACGGGTACCCATTGTACCCCCCACAAATTACGCCTATGGCAATGTCCCTATATCTGCAGAAGAGGAAGCCCGCTAATAATCAAGGAATCTATAATTATTAGTCTTTGACCGTTAATATTTATACCTTACTAAGAGGACCAATAATACACAGCACAGGAAAGCCTTATTAAATGTCCTGTAACTAGTTTCAGCGCCTATGTGCCACGCTGCCCTGGCGGTCAGATAGTATAAAGTCTCGTTCACATAATAACACATTCAAGTTTGTTATAATATTATGACGAAAAATCAAATAGTTATAGTTCCAGACTAAAAACTGGCCTGTGGCAAGTAAAGCGTCATAATATCTAGTGTAAAATTTGAATCATGGCAACACTTGTGAGTAGTAGTACACCGGATATAAAATTTACACAGGTTACCATTCCTATAAATAAATATAATTATTATATATATATATATATATATATATATATATATATACATGTATATATATATATATTCCTTGTTCTCTAATGTGCTAACTCTTAGCATACTCTTTGCACTTGAACTAACATTGCAAGATACCATAAAAGCAGCTCGCGCTACCTATGAAGCAATATAAATTGTCGTAATTGCATTACATTACAATGAGAGACCAGTGCACTACCAAATAATATCGGCACTGCCTCCTACTGGTATCAGGTACAGGCAGGTAAAATGTGCCTCAGAAATTATTCAAGTCTAAAGAAAGGAGGAAACAAATTACCTGAAAGCTGTTTCAACATAAATACAGCAAAATAATAATCCATATAAAATATTATGCTGCTCCAGCAATGTACCAAAAACAAAATTCACATTAACTGAAGAATGCAACACTTCAGCAGTACCGGGTAAATCTTCATAAATCATAAACATAAACGTGCAATTGACAGGGACTAATTGAACACCTCATTACATTTCTACTCATTAGCCAAACCCTAAGTGGTTAAGGTAACTGCTCTACAGAAATTAGAAAAAATGAGTACAGTATGAAAGAAAAGTTTCCAGCTCAAGTGCAATAAAATGACATAATATGACAACATCCCAGCAGTACCTATTCCAAATCACACACACACTTCTAAGACAATCACTAATTTACTACATGCCTCTAATTCAAGATTCAAGCGACTTGCAAGACGTGAAGCTAGTATCCCAAACTAGAATCAGAAACTTGGTTATGTGGTTAAAGGCTAAAAGCGTTCGGCTGAAGCACAAAGAAAACTGAAATCAAATGATTGGGCAACTCTTCCATGGGTCCCTTTATCAAACACAAACTATCTATTTCATACACAGCACGAGGGTTCGAATCCTGGACACAGTGGTGAAGGCAAACACGCTAGCAATCCAAAACTCAACTGGATTTAAATCCCGGATTTCGAGGTGGAAGGACGCATCATTACCTATGTAAAACAACAATGTTAACGAACATTTCGAAACAGCATTTACTTCAAAAGCATGCTGCGTAATGAACAATGTTTCTGTTTCTAAACCAAGTTTACTTAGAAACCATGCTATGTAAAGAACAATATTTCTAAACCGCATTTACTGCGAAACCACGTTGTGCGAACGTGCAAGTAGCACTGAATTATAAAGAAATGCAAAATCTGCCAAAAACAATCTGCAGACAATCTTTACACACAAAAAGACCTCTCCTTAGAATTGGTACATTTATATAGTGCCTTCAATGAGTTGCACAATGACCATTTGTCTCTACTCTGCTATGTAGACTTTCATGCTGCATTATTTGGAATCTCTTCTGTATTTGGCTAATATCTAGACATGGATGGTATGCTGATTAGAACAATACGTCTTAGCAGCGCTGGGGGCACAAACCTCTGCCCAATGCCTATACACAAATTCAATCTATGAAAACTTTATTCTATTGCCTCATTCCCTTGAATTTGTTTATAAAACACAAAATAATTCTAATGATGACAAGTTTACACAATAAAAATAAAATTATCGAGGTCGTGGTTTTGAATATCAAACCCTATCTACTAATACTATTGAGTATTTGTGATACTAAACTACCACTATGGAATTATCATTTAAAGGAAATTATTTTGAAACATATAGATAAAATATAAATGGGCTATCATCCACATTCAGCTGAATGAGCCACCTTGCCTCAGTGCTTGGTGGCCTCCGTGTCACCGGAACTGACTCACTGGAATTGACCGGATTATGTATAAGCAACAGTGTATCACTTTCGACTGAAGCCTAGTGCATTAAGATGCAGAACGCGATACCTAGGGTGATGTTATAAGTGGAAACTTCCTAAACTCATTCAGCCTGGTGGAAGGTACATTTATCCTAAATGTTTCAGACATTCAGCTGTGTGAGCCATCTTGCCTCAGTGCTTTTCAGCCTCTAAGCGGAAACTTCCCAAACTGTTTCAGCCTGGTGGAAGGTACATTTTTCCAATGGATTTCAGTCCCGTCTGTCAATGGATAACAGATATCAAATAATCTGAATATTAACAAAAGCAGTTTTATAAACTCTACCAGACATCATCAGTTATTTATCAGTGTCACCAAACATCCATACAATTCAACTTTTCTGCCACAGATAATTATTATCTCTTTTCCTTGTGGATATCTGTCGTCATCATAGCTATCCACTGGATATTCATCTGTCATCATCATTTTCACCCTGCCCTAACTGTCAACACTCTTGTGCATATCTTTTCCCTCCATAACTTTATCATCCACTAATCAGTGTAATCACATTTTCCTCTTCAACCTGAGCCATCCCTAACAATTCTGCACCAATGCCATTTCCCTCTACCTAAATTTACCAGGCCTTTCCAATCCACCTCCATCACCTGAAGTCCCCAACCTAGCACTAGCACGCATAGGACACTTCTCATCACCTCCCGATGAAAGCAATTTCTTCTAATGCCGTAAGTGCTTTCAGAATAATTACAAAATTTTGTCCATATATAATAATTATCTCACTTTATTACCACATCACTGTAAATTTAACATTCTAACCACAACTTCCAGAGGGTTTCACTGGCCAGTCATTGGTCAGTTGGTCACCCATTGAAAATGCCCTAGCTATCCACTGGATATTCAATGAACATCCACTAGCAATGCATTGGTTATCCACTGGACATACAGTTGGCCCATTGGCAATGCACTTGCTATCTACTGGCCATTCAGTACTCATCAGTTGGTAAGCACTGGCTATTCACTGGACAATCAGTTGGTCCTCCACTGGCATTGCATCGGCTATCCACTAGACATTTAGTAACAGTCCAATGGCAATGCATATTTGCTATCTGGATATTCATTGAACAACCACTGCTAATGCACGGACTATCCCCTGGCAATTTATCATAAAATATCCACTGGCAATGCAGGCTATTCATTGGTCGTCCATTGGCAATGCATCGGCTATCCACTGGCCATTTACTGGTCATCCATTAGCTATCCACTGGCCATGCAGCCTATGTCAAAACTGCACAGCTATGAACCAAATAGAAAATAAAGTTCAGAGTTCAGGCCCAAACACCTACGGATACATCGCATTTGCCTTTACAATTTCAAAATAAATACTACATCTTTCAACATCTGCATAGCATTGTTCTCAGTCATTCAAAAATAAAAGAGTAAAATGAACTAATTGGGCATACGATACATCTTCAGCCAATCCAGCCGCTTTTTCCATCTAAATTTCTACGTTTCTGTTACTTCTCTTATCAATCATTGCCTAGTTTGCTTTCTTTTTCTTCTTCTCCTCTGCCTCAAGAAGTTTCTTCTCCGCTTTCTCCTTGAAATGCTTCCTCGTCTCTTCCTGGCGTTCTGGATTCTGACGATAACTGCAATCACAAAATTATTTCCATGTTATCGTGTAATGAAAGCCTCGTGTAAAGCAGCATCACAATTAGGCAATCCGAACTAATGTACATGAAAGTATGTATGTATCTATGTACGTACGGATAGGCATGAAGTGCTCCATTGGCTGCCTATTTCCCAGCGTATTGAATGTAGGACTTTGATCAGGGTCTGGCGGTGCCAGTAACGGAGTGCTCCTGGCTACTTGTGGGAGCTCTATATACTTGCCACGAAAATCTTTGTTCTACATCTGAAGGTGAACTTGTTCCCTTTGCATGCACTTAAAAGATGCAACGTCGTGCCTTTTCAGTAGTTGGACTGAGCTCATGGAATAACCTTCCTCCGGGTCTGCATATCCTTTAAATTAGGGACTCTGCATACACCTTTCACAAACACATTAAAACTGTTCTTTATTGCCAGAGTTGGGCTGGGAGTGCCTCTGAGTAGGTATCTTGGAAGTGCGCTATATAAGTGCTCTCAATGAATTAATGAACAAATTAATGAACTTCATCTTTCCACAGACAATATATGGAGAGTGTTCTCATTTTACAGCCGAGTTCACTAGGGGGTGCAAGTGGAAGAGTAACCTGCAAATAACATTCGCCCTTCGAAACCCGACCCTAGAGTTGACAGTGCAGCACATTAATCACACTACCCTCAAACAGTAACCAGTGACATTCTGAAGTATAACAAGGCAAAGAGGCGAATTACTGATATTCTGACTGAAAAGTTTAAACAGATTTAAATGTTGTTAACCATTATACAGCCACAGTCCAGTGAAGAATGGATAGTCAGTGCTGTTGTTCATTCTATACCGTGAGAAAGAAATTGTGCTTCGTGAAATTATCATTCTTATTATTTTCATCACAATTTCAATGGTACTTACACTTAAATAACAAAGGCAAGTCAAGCATCAGGTTCAGTAAGATGCAGTGGTTAAATTATCTTAGAACAGGTATTGCGCATTGTTTATTTATTTTATTTATTTATTTATTCCGGATATTTCTATAGCACCTCTCGAAGTCAACTACTACTCAGAGACGCTCCCGACTACAGCATTTGATACTGTGCCGGAATTTTCACGCCGAAGCGCCACGAGCAATTGCGAGTGAAGGACTTGCCCAAGGTCCGTACGCAGCGGCTAGAGTGGGATTCGAACCTGCAACCATCCGGTCACAAGGCGCCGAACTTACCACTGAGCCACCACGCCCCACATATATATATATTTATTGTTTAGTTTATTATCTATTTAACACTTTAACGATGAGCTGCATTGGTTTCCAGGTCACTTTTCGTACAGGCTCATTGTTAAAGTATTGAAGCACTTTACAATGCTCGCAGTGAGTAAATCTGATTCTGAGTAGAGGATACATACTGATAATCGTAGAACCTCATCAGCTGAAAGAGTTGAGCCGATTCGTTTGTGAAGTGACAGGCAAAGAGCAACATGTTACGCGGCTGGACCTTCCAAGCGAATCGCATGAACAGACCAGAGTAGATACACAGTGCTACAACCACACACCAAGTAGCTCATCAGTCAAACTCATCAACTGAACACTCATGCTGCATAATTACTTTTTCCACTTGGCCCGAGTCAGAAGCACCTCTCAGTAGGGATCTTGAAGGGACACTACAAATTTCGATTGATTCTACTAGGACTGTACCAAATAGGTGATTATCACTATTCGGCCAAATACAAATAATTGGAGCAACTATTTGGCCGAATACGAATGAATGAATACGAATAGTGTACAAAATAGGTCTACCTACAGCATTCAAAAAAACGTTAACATTCACTCACTGTACACAAAGAATGAGACTACTGACACTGTGATACCGCGGTCCAGGCAGTAGGCAACGCCTGGCTGCAACCACAGCATATATTATGTTAATGAGAGAGTTACTTCAGTCCACTCGCTATAGCAGCCGCAATCAATCAATCAATCGATCAATCCATCTTACAACAGCTTTCAAAGTGAAATACTGCACAAGTAAACATCACCTGTAGTCATCTTGCCACTGATCTTTTCTGGAGTATCCTGCGCATCAGCAGCTGCTGCCAGAGGCAATCCCCAGTTGGCAACTAGAGATCAAAAGTGCAGCAAAAGTCAATAACAATCTCATCCTTCACACAACAACATAAAACTTTCTTTTCGCGAATCCTTTGATCACTTAGCTTCCTCCCTCGGCATCCATTATCTCTCCCTCCCCCTTAGCGAATGCCTGTGTCTCTGATGTCTCTCAAGTACTGACGTCTGGCATGTAAATCCCATTTTATTCAATCAACACCAAAAAACAAATAATAGTTCTACTGTGCGCAGTTGGGAATGCCTTAAAGACGTTAATAAATGGTGCTGTACAAATGTCCAGATGAATAACCAACACTCACAGAGGGATCAAGATAGAAAATTAAAGATTATGACAAACTGCAAATGTATCTGCCTTTCATGTCTGTACCCAGGGTTCAAATTCTGAGGTGATATACGAAATTGGCATCTTGTTGTCAAGTCAACAGGAATGAATATGTAAATCGCAATCCCAATTGTAATCGTAAACTCCAAATTTCTCTGGGCACAGATCACAACTTTAAAGCTATGTAAGTGCAGAGCACAGCTTATTAATAACCAGTGAAAGCCTACAGATATTTCTTATTTTAATGACCGTAAAGACAGTACCAGTTGATAATGTACTTGCTACAGAAAAGGCACTTTAATTCTTAGGTATGTGAAATTAAATAAGAAATAAAACACTTACCAGGTCCCCAGAAATGCTGAAAAGAAAGCAACATACGCCATCAAAATGTGATATTTGGATGACTTAAAGTTCTAATTATAAGTGGAAGTCTGTTCCAGTCGATATTTGATGCAAGAGATTATTTTTTTATTTACATACTACCTTTGAAATATTCTCAAAACACAGGAACAGTTCAAAACATCCTCAAAATATGTTTTAAGTTTAGCTGCAAATGTTTCACATACTCAATGTCCAATAATTTTTGGGATAACTTAACTTATCATGTCTTTTGTATGACCTCATCAGTGTCATCACAACTTACTTTGCCCTACTTGAACTTAAGCAGTGGCTGTAAAGGACAGTGATCTCAAGGTCATTAGATCTTTTAGCTGTTATCGTATTCCAGTCACATATTTTGGACTTTGATATCTCTTGACCTTGGCATAAATATTATTGATCAAAACCCCTGATTGCCTCAAACTATATTCTAGACCTTTTGCTTTGCTTCAAAAGATATGGCTTTGAAACTTTAACTGACAGCAGGAATTATATGATGCTTCAGAATGCTAGAAACATATATGGTGCAATCAACAGTATCTGTACGAAACTTACAGTGCTGTGTCCATTGACATTTCATCGAACAAGTGCAGAAAGGAAGGAAGGAAGCAGAGAAAACAAAAACAACATATGTATAATTTCAATTGCTGCTTGTGCTAAAACAATGAAATAACGAGAAAGCATTTCACGTTTTTAAACTTTCACAGCTTTATACTGAACTATGACCACAGCTGTTTCTTGTAGGCATTTCAAAAGTCCCATGGGTCATTATCTCAGTTCCCTAATTTCAGCTTTGGCAAGAAAGTAAAGAGGCTGACTTTGGAGACTAGCTATTTAAGAAATATGGCACTGGACAGTCAGAGAGCCCCAGATTATAGACTGTGTACATGACTGTAATGTAAACAGACAAGTTACATAGCCAATGTAGGGCAAAAACATTTACCAATTACATGAAATCAAATTTATCATTGCTTTACCATTTACCACTCCCTTAAAGAACTGCCACTACAGAATTTGTTCAATTTTCTTACGAGTACAAAACTTATCAGTTATTGAAAACGTTGTTAAGGGGCCATCCACATATTATGCACGCACTTAGGGGGGAGGGGTCGGATTTTGGCGATTTTGCGTACGGGTGCGGACGGGGGGGGGGGGACAAAATGTGTACGTACGCAAAATAAATTTCTATAACTCTATGTCCACATTAAAACTCTGTATTGTCCTATAGTCGTCCAATGGCATTTTATTACATTATATAAAAGCCATGTGCAGTTATTCTGTGCTGTGAACGAGACACCTATAATTTGTCTATATTGGCCCTCACTCATCCTTCAATCTGGCCTACAGTGCAGAGACACTTTCTGCAGCTGGTCTTCTCAGGGGGGGGTGCGTCAAGCGTACGTACGCGGGGGGGGGGGGGGGGTGGGGAAGAAAGTACGCTTGCGGACAGGGGGGGTCCAATTTTCCCGAATTTTTGCGTACGTAATATATGGACGGCCCCTAATACAAAATGTTAACACATTATAGGAATGCCTATTCTGGAATCTACTCCACTTGAATTCAGAAGAAGTCACAACCTCTTCTGGAAGAGGACAAGCCCAGTAAATATTAGAAAAAGACCAATAATGCCAAACAACTCCACTAATTGTAGAAGAGTCTTTTTCTGAAAACATTAGATCCAAAAATGTAGGGAAATCGTAGGAAACACCTCAAAGAAAGTAGTTATAGTTACAAACAATGTACACAGATTGTTGCAGTTGGAAGAAACTCAATTCACTTTGATTATCGGGCGAACACGTACAATTGGGGTTCATATGTACTATCTGGGTGGGTGTCTGCATCGTGAGTGTCGGTTAGCCTAGGGTCAGAGTAAGTGCCGTTAGGGTCGGTTAGGGCTTAGGGTTAGTGTAGCCTATGTATTTATGCAACTAAAAAAGCTATACCTGCGAGTGGAAGCTGGATTTAAAACTTCAGGGCTAGGGTCAGGTACCCCGATTGTACATGTTCGCCGATTATCGCTGTATCAGCATCTTTGCATAAGTGACAAACCACAAGTCAGAGTACTGAACAGTTCACACCAGTACATCTTAATCTATTTAATGTTTTGCATATATGATTTTAAGCATTTGCATTTAAAAGTGCATAGTCAATGGCTGCTTTTTCCCTGCTAATGCTTTACAACTGCACCCTCTTGAGTTCCACAATCACATGCTTTTGATCACACAGCAACCACTCAAGCATCTGAAACGTTGCTTCTTCTGTAAGTTCTCTGCCCTTCAGCAGGTTTCAACTTCCAATGACGCCATTCCCCTCTTCACTGTGCTCTTCTCTTCAGTCCGCTGTATCCATCTGTCATCATCCATCCCAGCATCATCTGTTGCGGTCTTCCTCTCCTTGTCTTTCCTTCCAATCTCCCCTTTATGATCTCTCTTACGAGGGAGTCTCCTCTTAATATGTGTCCTATCCAGTTCTTTTGTCTTTCTCTTAATGTTGTCATCAGTGATCTTTTTTCTTCTACTCTTTGCAACACCTCTTCATTTGTCAGTCGCTCGTCCAGCTCACCTTTTCCATCCTTCTCCATATCCACATCTCAAAGGCCTCCAATCTCTTGATATCCTCTTTCCTGATGGTCCACGTCTCCGACCCATACAGTATCACACTCCATACCAGTGCCTTGACAAGTCTCTTCTTCAGGTCTTTGCTCAGTCCTCCTCTCATCAACTCTCCTCTTTTTGCTACGCTGCTACCAAACCCAAATTCCCACAGTCGCCTTGTCATTTAAATTTGCGTAATTGGTAAAATGCGTCTCCAAGGTCTTTTGAACATCTAAGGTCGTAAGTTGTTTAACAAATTCACCCTTTACTCTTACGTCTTTGGATACAAATCTTTCCCGAACTCTTTAAAAAATCTGCGTAAGTGGTAAAAGTTTCTCACCTGGTAAGGTACTTGCCCCAAGTCAACCCCGCCATAGCGAACAATTAATGTTTGGGTGCGACCGAACTCACTAAGAATTTTGTATTTCGGAGATGACCTCTCTCCTGACGAGCGAAAATCTTCTATGTTATACAGCCTAAACTTACAAAAACACCCGTTATTTATCACAGGGAAAAATTTATTAATGCCCAGAATCGCTCTTTCTGTCCCTACAATGTATAAACTTTGATAAATCAAATTGGGTGACCCTGAAAGAGTTCCCGATAGGGTCTCACTAAAACCCCATAGGCTAAAACGTAACCGCACATTATCAAGAAGCGCCGGTAGCTAGCATTATTAGGCCCTATTTTTTTACCCGAGGTATTTATGATCCCTCAGGTGGTCAAAACTATTCCGGAGATATGGTGCTATTCTGGAACGGCTTATTATTATTATTATTATTTTTTATGCCCCGAGGTATACAGGATCCCTCAGGGACTTCAACATTATTTACAGAGTAGATTTGTCCGGAATGGGCCCTATTCGTCCAGGTTTAAGTTGTTGAAGGTACCCATAAAGGCCACCGCGTTGAAACGTTGAATCGTGAGCGCAAGGCGTTGAAACAAGAAAGACGTTTCACGAATGTCCCCCGTAACAGTTTTGAGTTTCTGCCCTAGAGCAGAAAGAAAGGTCAAGCCCTCATTGTTAATCGGGCCCATGGTTTCAAATGCCAGGGGAACAAAAAAATGAGTAGCGGACAGCTGGCAATATTTATCGTGTTTGCGGGCTGCCGCCTTCTCGGCCGCCCCACCGGCCGTCCGAGCGGTATCCGACAGGTAAGAAGCAGCCAATGTGTCAGTCACGGTCGCATCCCACACGAGGCTGCGACCAGTGCGCCACGGAATAAGGGTGAGGCCATCCGGTCTCTTGCCATCGGCTCTCAAAAGGCCCACGGGCTCCCTAGTTGAAGGGAAGCCAGCGCGGGTCAGACTACGAAAAATAAGGTCGTTCAATGTTGCGTGTCTAGAAGAACGACCTGGTCCCAAAGGGCAGGAGAGCCCGTGCAAGCCATCTGCGGCCACAGGAGAGCCACAAGGTTCGCAGAGGGGGACCCCAGTCGGAGACTCACCGCCACCCTGACCGACTCATCGCTCAGTCTGAGCCCGCAGGAGGCGATAGGGAGAGCCAGCAGCCAGTCACCGGAGTGCGGGGCTGAAACCGCTCTGAGACGCGCCTGGTGGAGAGGGTCCGGGACGGCGTACAGGTCGGAGATTATTATTATTATTATTATTATTATTATTATTATTATTATTATTATTAATTATTATTATCATTTTTTCTGGTGGAGAGGGTCCGGGAGCCCGGCGTACAGGTCGGAGATTATTATTATTATTATTATTATTATTATTATTATTATTAATTATTATTATCATTTTTTCCCCGAGGTATTTATAATCCTCAGGTGGTCAAAACTATTCCGCAGATATTATATATGGTGTTAATATTATTATTATTATTATTATTATTATTATTATTATTATTATTATTATTATTATTATTATTATTATTATTATTATTATTATTATTATTATTATTATTATTATTATTATTATTATTATTATTACTCTAAGATCTAAGATCGCACTCTAAGATCTTTGATTAGGTCTATAGTCCCTATACTATGGTTGTTTGTGAAACAGTAGGCCTATGCCCAGGCCTGTAGCCAGAGGCAAAATCAAGACGAGGCAAATCCCCTCCCATCCCCGCCCCTGCCCTACCCTCCGCGTCCCTATCCTTACCCCTCCTTTTCCCCTCCTCTGCCCATCTCTGCCTTCCCCGTCCCGCCCTGTCGATCGCCACCCTATTTCCTGCCTTCCCTTCCCAAACCCTTCCCATCCCCTCCTCAGCCCCTTCTCTTTAAGTAGGAACTGTGGAGGTCCGGGGGTATCACCTCCGGAAAATGTTTATATTTTAGACGCTCGTAGATGAGTTTTAGGGCATCTTAAAGCCAACAAAAGCAGCATTTTGTAATGCCTAAATATGCTTTGGAATCTTCAGTAAAAGCCTAGCTGTCTGTAACTATGATCATAACTGAAGCCGAAGCAAGTTTTTCAAGTAGGCTAAACATTAGCCTACATTTTGTGGATTTTCGCACGACTCTAGGCCTAATTGTGTTGTTCAACTTGTTCTAGGCCTAACTTCTAAGGTGAATTAGGCTAACACATTTAGGTTTATGCAGCAACTGGTCGGGCATTCGTTCACGATCCCAAAACTATAGGTCTATTAATGGGCGGAGGCGATAGACTAGATTCAGTGTAATGCGGAGGTGCTGTTAAACAGAGAAATGTCAGATGGAGAACCTAGGCTATAGGCCTACGTGTGGGTTTAAAGCAGGGGTGGGCAAACTTTTCACGCATCGGGCCACATTAAACGCCAAAAATTCGGAGGGCCGAGTAAAATATTTTAACTTTTAATAACGACGACTAACGTGAAAAACGTTTAGGGGCCTACTTATTAAAATTAAATATATACTTTCGCGAAGTTAATAGATAGGCCTATATATAGGCTATTGTGAAAGAATTACCGAAATACCCGGTAGTAAATAAGAAAGCTGTGCCACTCACGATCTGAAGACTGAATTGTGTAATTTTTATGAATTTCCTGAAGAATTTTGTGGGCCGGATAAAGTGTTGGCGGGCCGGATCTGGCCCGCTGGTCGTAGTTTGCCCACCTCTGGTTTAAAGAGTAGAGGCTGAAATTTTAAGTTGTGTAAGGTCGGCTCTGTCTCATGTGCTTTCCATTCCATAACAAGACGAGTAAATGCAATATTGCTGAACGCATGCGTGAACTCACGCCTCCTGTGTTCAGTTCGTGCATGAACTGATTAACAGAAGATTTAAAAGTCTCACAAACCTCGTCGCTCATATATAGAGAGGACTTGCCAAACAGTCGTTTTAACAATGGAAATATCGTCAAATGATTCATCATAAGCATGGGCGTTCGCAGGAATTTTTTCAAGGGGAAGCAAAAATTTGTAGGAGGCCAAAATTTCCTAGAGGGCAAACATTACTTTTTTGCATAGAAATGATAGAAAGCGGACTTATCTAAATAATTAAGCGTTTTTTAGCATTGAAAATCGTGTTGAGACTGTTGGAATAATTATAATAATCAAAAGATTTTATTTTTGTAAAATATTTTCAAAATTCAGAGGGAAAATGCTTCCCTGTCCCCCTCCGGACGCCCATGATCATAAGCAATCATGGGCGTCCCGCAGTTATTTTTGTAGGGGAGCAAAGTTTTAAATTGTTAGCACAGGGACTAACGAGGGTGCCGAAAGAAACCGATCGCGTAAACAAAATGACGGTTTTGCATTGAACACAGAACACGTCTTCTTCTGGTTCTCTGCCTTCAGGCGGGTCCTTGAACGTCCGACGTCGCCATTTCTTTCGATTTTGACCCTCTTCTTTGAGTCTTTTGTATCCTTCCTTCATCATCCAATCTAACATCACCTGCTGTCGTGACAGAACACGTGACAACTTTTAAAATAAACAATGGTCAAGGACTTATCTAAATAATTAAGTGTTTTATCGCATCGGAAATCGTGTTGGGACTGTTGTAGACTTGTAGTAATCATAATAATCACAAGATTTTATTTTTGTAAAATATGCGCAAAATCCAGGGGAGCACATGCTCCCACTTTGCTTCCTCTCTGGACGCCCATATGTAAGCAATTATGCACAAAACCCGCCATTTAATGTTTTCTTAGCTTAAAGCCTTAAACGCCCATAACATTACCAATTTCCTCCCTAGCGAAAATCGGCAACTGACCTATTTGTGTCCTTATTGGATTTTATGATGTGTGTTTGCAAAGGCTTCGATCGTGTATTCGGGATGTATCGCGACTGAGTCCGCTCATTTAATGCTTACTGAATCAAATGCGTGTTTTCCCTTTCTGAATGATTTTGTTGACGCCTATAAGAGCAGCCTTAATGGGTTCATGCAATCCAACGCTGCCAGGTTCTGGCCCCAAAGCTGCGAAATGCAAAACCCGCTACAGAGGCTGACAAAGTAGGCTTAGATGAAAGGATCCAATATAGTAACAGAAAAATGGTCAGAATTTATAATCTCATCTCTGTAGAGTGGTTATAACGGACATGTAGAATCTCAAAACAACTAGAGTATTTGCCCGTCATATGACGGATTGAAAAAGAAAATGAATGGATTGATAGGAAGAGAAAATAATTTGTTTATTGGAATGCTTGATTATAAGTCAATTGCGAGTGAAATTCTTACATCATTTAGCAAATGACCATGACGATCGGTTTTCTTGATGAGTACTTTGATGTTGTCTCCGGTGATTATGCTCATCAGTCTCACGTCTTTGCGACCTCAGACGATCGAGAGTTTCCTGGCTTTGTCGGGCCATCCATCTTTGCCGTTGCGCACGATTTAAACGTAATCGTCGCTCTTGGGGACTTTCTTCATTCATGGGACAACGAAATTTTCAAGGACTATTTACCAACAATATAGTATTTGATCTTTATTGTTATTTTTCGTGTATTGCACGTGACCAATAGATGCTTAGGCTGATCAGTCTTTGCCTCGTTCCTGCTCGTCCTCCCCCTCAACCTCCCATCAGATCGCATGCCATATTGAGAGAGTGATGTCCGATGCAGGTCTTGGTTAGCAGCGCCCGTGCGCCTGCATCAGGCGAAGCCCGATGCAGGCCTTAGAGAGGTCGGCCAACGGCCTCTCAAGAATGGTTAGCAGCGCCCATGTGCCTGCATCGGACATGCAGGCCTTAGGGAGGTCGGCCATCAGCCTCTCAGACATGTTTAGCAGAATCAGTTACATTCCGTACATTCCACAGCGTTTATCGTAAGACACGCAGATTTGGGAAAACTATGTAAGAGATTATCACATTGGACGGCACAATTAAGAAGCGCGTGTTCAGTATTAAAAAAATATGTTACATTTCATTTTCTATTGAATCCACAATTATTTACCCCAAAACCTAGTGACTTGCACTGTCTTGCAGTGGCAAACTTTACGCACACTGAAACCAGTAACATCCAGTGAAACGGTGAAACCAAAAATAACTAATGAAACCCAATAACAGCCCATATCTAATTAAACCAATAAGATGCTAATAAATGATATCCAATGAAGCTAAATTAAACTGATGACAGTAATCTAATAAATATCTAATAAAATCTAATAAATCTACATATAAGCATTTATAAGGCCTACATTGTCTTTATAATACCTCTCTATGCGACGATCACGCCTAACCTACTGCAAGTAGTTCGCTACAAACGAAGCCTAATAGACATTTCATTTTACCAATAGAACACACATTACAGAACATATTATTTTGGTTCCCATGTAGTAAACAAAACATCGTGATTCAAGACGCTTTTATCAGTAACTTAATTACCTATTGGTTAGATTCGTCGCAAGTCCTAATGAAAACTCAAACGTACCTGCTTCCCCGAGACTTGGAAGAGACTTGACATTCTGCCAGTCGTTGGCGGCATTCTTCCAGTCGTTGGCGGTGCAGATACAGATGCCGGGGACAACTCTCGAACAGCGTGCCATGTCAGATGTCATATAGAGACCGGGGTCAGGAGTGGCAGAATCCCGTACCGACACATTGTAAGAACTAGTCGTGCAATGGCTGTCGATGTCCAGCCTATAGTTCTTACAGTGTCTCAGTAGGCTACTGACAATGCCAATTCTCTATACTGACGTGCCGCATACGTGACAGAGCTGCCATGGCGGCCGGATTGGACGGTGCCAAAACTGCCGGTTTGGTCTGACCTGTGTAATTTATCGACAAGGTGATGTTGTATACATTTAAATAGCGCCTTACTTAAGTAGTTTTAAGTAGATTAAACATCGCAAGGATTGTATTATATAGGTCTAAAAACGCAGACTGGTATTTTTTCCAGGTGATGCAACCTTTATCTGGCTTTCTGAAAGCCCAAAATAATCGTCAATCGAAGGCAGCGATCTTCGATTTGGGATATTATACTTCAACAAGAAGTGAAGACGGTGTCTGAGGTGTAGTACCTTCAAGGACAGTTGCATGTACGATTTGCGAGTTGTACGAAGTGACAGCTAGTGACGTCGATCAAAAGCAGCGATCTTCGAACTGGGATATTATACTTCAAAAAGGAGTGAACTTTGAACTGAACTCTCAACCAGTTCGAATGTGGAACGCCTAAGTTCTATACGAGCAGTGCGAACTGTGAAGAGACATTCTTCTGGGACAATCAAAGTACGAGTCAACGGCAAGAATCAAGTTGGGGAGTTTAGCATAGGTAAATAATAACTAGTTAATCGCGATGCTGGATTGGTAGTGATAATCTACGATTCTGTCAGTTAGCAATTTATATATAGAACACTGATCACATGATTGTGTAATGATTATGCGTTTAATAACGCATTGCGTTATTCACATATATAGGGCCTAAGGACTAATTGAATAATTAAACTGAAGAAACTGATTGACATTCATTACTATGTATTTGATTGCTAATGCTAAAGATAGGGGCAATTAAACTGAAGTAGTGGGTAATCGTAATCGTAATCTCCAAACTTCTAAAGCGCCACTCGAAAGCCAAGCTCAGGTCATCAGCCTATTCACGAGCGCTGGGTATAAGCTCAAATACCAGGTTTACGCATTACATTCAGTTATGACTAGAATACAAAGAGTAAATCTCAGAGGCATGATCATGTATCCAACAATCCAACTCTGCCATATTCTGGCACCAAGTCTGCAAAAGACGGGATCCGCTACAGAGGCTGACAAAGTAGGCTAATACAAAAGAATTCAGTGATGAAGAACCGTAAACTGGTCAGAAAAGACTCAGAATATCTTAATAACCTCTGTAGAGCGGCTATATCGAAATGTGCATATTCAACATTATCAGAAATAATTATGATAAATTTAATTTTATTTCAATCTTCAGTGTGCGAATCTCCTAATAGGCCTAAGTAACAGTGACGGTTTTGTTTTGACACACACTGAAATCCAATGAAACATAGAAATGCCTAGTGAAACCTAATAACATGGAAGAATTATAGGGCCTACCCAATGAAACTAAATGAAACCCATGATATGGTAAAGAACGCAAAAAAGAATAAGAAGAGCAGTCCTTTAAGCTAGCCCTGAAGCAACCATGGGCATGAAGTTAGCGACTTCATTTTCTTATCCTCCGCATATGAGGGAGGGTGGCCAGTCCTCTGCCTCGTCGTCTTATTTTCCCAACGATAGTGCACGATCATTGATATCTGAGTAGGCTATGGACGCAGGTGTAGGAGAAGTATTGTATCAAATTTCTGCCCTAGCGAGGATCTGAACCCCAGATCTCTCGATTGACCGTCCACCATGCTAACCACCACACTACAGAGCACACTGCACACCCATACAAACTCGAGCACTAAGCGTCATAATTTCGCCTGAAATAAATATATGCGTTTTAATACACAATGGCAGAATAAAGATAATATAAATAAATCCTGATCCTGACTCTTACTTATATACTGACCTTGACTCAGCTACTCGATCAGTATACATATATAGGCCCTATATCGTCAACCGCTCTACTCGATTCGTCGCAAATTTTCAAACAAACTCAAACATAGGCCTACCTGCTGCTCGAGTGTCGGTCAACTGGATATTCGGTGTCTCTCCTGGATCGATTTGTGTTCCATCGAGTGAAGACATCAGTTCTGCCAAACAGAATTTCGCGGGTCGTCGCCAGTTTTCACGCATGGCCTCCTACAAGTAGTTCGCTACAAAGGAAGCCCAAACGAAATTTCTTTTAACCAATATAACACAAATTGCAGAACATATTATTTTGGTTCCCACTTAACCAAACATGTCAAGTCTCAAGACAAATAAAAATTAGAGGTAGACACTAGAGGTATGCGATTATACTCTAGAACGACCAAGCTCTTCGGATAGTCTCTAAGAGCCAGAAGGATTATTTTAACCTCGGGCGTTAAAATAATACCTTATATAGTTTCTCAGATCTGTGTGTCCTACGATAAACGCTGTGGAATGTGTGGAATGTAACTGATTCTGCTAAATATGCCTGAGAAGCTGTTGGCCGACCTCCCTAAGGCCTGCATGCCAGTGCAGGCACACGGACGCTGCTAACCATGCTTGAGAGGCCGTTGGTTGACCTCCCTAAGGCTCTTCGTCTCGCTCCGTCTCACTAGCTCCCACCATCCCTCTCCCTCTCTCACTGCCTCCCTTCCTCCCTCCCTCCCTCCCGGCATCACTCCCTCAATATGGCACTCGATCTGTCGGGAGGTTGAGGGGCAGGAGGAGCAAGGACGAGGCGAAGACTGATTAGCCTACACATCGATTGGTCACAGGCAAAGACGTGAGACTGATGCGCATTATCACCGGAGACAACATCAAAGTACTCATCAAGAAAACCGACCGTCAAGGAATTTTCACTCGCAGTTTGACATAATCAAGATTTCCAATCAATAAATTTTCTCTTTTCTCTTTTCTCTTCCGATCAATCCATTCTTTATCTTTTTCAACGCGTCATATGACGGGCAAATACTCTAGTAATAATAATAATGATATTTAAAAAATCGAATAATAAAGATGTGTAATGGGTATGCGTAAAATAATAATAATAATAACAACAATAATAATAATGCTACTAATAATAATAATAATAATAATAATAATAATAATAATAATAATAATAATAATAATGATAATAATAATAATAATAATAATAATAAATAATAATAATAATAATAATAATAATAATAAGGAGGAGGAGGAGCAGCAGGAGGAGGACGATGCTGAGGGTGAAGAGGAGGATGCTGAGGATGAGGATGCTGATGATGACGATGCCGAGGATGATGATGATGAGGATGCTTAGGATGAGTATGCTTGGGATGAGGATGCTGAGGATGAGGACCAGGACGAGGATGAAGATGTGATTGATGAGGATGAGGGTGCTGATGCGGTTGAGGATACGGTTGAGGATGAGGAGGATGGTGGTCCTCTCTGTCTCGATGTAGGAGTGGTTTCGTAGGCGTCGATGGCTTCTTGGACGCCGAACGTTGCCTCGTTAATCTCACGACTGGAGTCGAGTTTGATGCAGTGGAGGAGGTTGACGACGAGACCCGTGCAGACGCCAAGTCCCACGTGTCTGTTATTGCTGCATAAACAACGGTTGATCATGAATCGGTCTGTTGTCTTGAGCTAACCTACAATTCAGGGCCTAAGGTAGAGTGTTTTGTGACATAAAGTGTGCAGTTGACATTGTCGAATGTGCAGTTGACTTGTTTGGAGTGTACAGTGTGTAGTATGATTTTGAGAGGATAAGCTCAAGTTAACTACACACGATTTCATTCTAATACCTGAAATTTTACTTACCAGTCCAATTACTATATAAGTAGCCTACAGTTTGAAAGTTTAAGGAAAGGTGCGTAGTTGACATTTCTGAGTATTTTAGACAATTCATAAGTACTTTAAAATAAATCACTGCTTTCATCCACAGTCAGTAAATCTTAACCGAAGGCATAGAGAAGTGTTCTTATTCATCATCCAACCAAACAGGTCTACTCGATTATCATCATATCTTTCTCTATCTTGACCTCTAGTCTCCTCCTGTCTGAAATTCTGCAACCGCTCCTTAGTCTGTGCTGCACCGGCTCTTTGGAATGAACTCCCAAAAGACCTCCATCAGTTTGCTCAAACTCCTATCTCGCCTGTTAATTTAATCTCTCCTCCGCTTGCACTCTCCTTGGCTGCTTTCCACTCACGACTGAAAACCGAACTCTTCAAGCTACCATACCCTCATTGTATTCCTGCGCCACCACACAACCGCCATCATCACCGATAATTACTACCGTAGTGTAGCAACATGCTGTTTCCTTGGCTTGACCTCCCCGGAGGACTTGATTCGATATAGTGTCGGTGAATAAGCTGATCTACCTGACGTGGTTTTTTGTGGCGCTGAGAAATTTCGAAGATTTACATTTACATTACATTACATTTACACATAAATGTAGAACTGCAGTGAAGACTTTTTAATGATGATGACAACTGTGATTCCGATAGTCATGAACTTATTCTTAACCAGAAAATGTCGGTCTGTACTAATTCACAAATTTTGGATTCTGACTGGCATTTCAATGCAATGTAGCTTACCGTTGTGTAACTCAAAGAAATGACTTTGCATGTTTAGCATTGTCATCTTGTTGGAATACTGCTGCAGAAGAAATAAATGCAACTATCTGTAAATAAGTTCTCGTGTAGAATTCTAAGCTAGAATTGCGGCAAGTAATTGTATTGTTTATTATGAGGTTATATTATAGCTAGGACAGTGGCGGCGCTACCATGGGTCGCGGTAGGTCATGTGACCTGAATGTTTTACTCTTGACCTGCCTTATGACCTGCCTATTTTACTCGTGACCTGCCTTATGTTCTGCCTACTACCTACTGCAGTGCAAAATTCTTTTGAATTTTTAATATCTTTTTACATTTAAAACATTAGCATCTGTCCCGTAGCATCACTAGTGCAATTATTAGATCTAAACGACTTTTTAACGGTTTGCCTATTATGTCAATAGAAGACTGTGTTGTAAACTCTAAAATTGAAATGCTTCCTCGACCTGCTGAATAACTCCCATGACACTGACGTGACCTGCTGAAATTGTATAGCTTGCGCCGCCACTGAGCTAGGCCTATGTAAAGAGCTGGTCGTCTCTTGTGCTTGCTTGATACCGTAAACAAAAAGAAATTGCGTCAGCGATTGGCTACGTAGCTCTAAATAGCAGTAATAAATGTTCCTAATAAAAACTGGCTGCGTAATTCTGACTAGCATTAATAAGTGTTCCTCATAAAAGCTGGCTGAGTTAATGAAACAACAACTACAAAGCGTAGGAATACTATTAAAATTTCTCAGCATTAACTTACAATCTGAGCCGTCCTTTGTTTGCTCGTCACTACTGGATTCAAGTGATGTTCATTCCTTCGACATGGCGTAAGGAAAGGACTAGAATCTGCAGAAGAAAAGACGTCGTCTCTTCCCACAAACAACATCAGTATTGTAAGAAACGATTGTCGCTAAGTGCTGAGCAAAATCGAAAAAGAATAACAGTCTCAATTAGTACGATTGTAAAAGTAAGCCACCTAAGACAAAAGTTTTAAACGAATCCGAAGAAATACATTATAATAAATTAATACATTAAATACATTAAAATAAATTATATTTAGATAAAAGTAGAAATCGAAGCTTTCATATGCAGTAAGCTTTAACGCGAATAATGATGACGTTCTGAGACTATTGTGACGTCACACAGTAGACAGTTCGTATTCATCGATACTGTGAAAATTAATTATGTAACTGTTATTTTCTGTAGCGCCTTTTCAAGAAAACACATCATAGTTGCCTACGCCGATCTAACCACGCAAGACCACCCTCGAACAGAATAGTCTTCAATTGCATCATGCGAAGCAGAGGCACAGAAAGTAGAAGAAGCTCATGTCGTAGATAGCGTAGAAGCCTCTTACAAAATGGCTGACGACTGCAAAACTTACACGTTGCATTGTGGATGTACGCAATGAGATATAATATATGCTCAGTATTGCTCACCTCACAAAATATTTGTAGCCTACTCACCTTAAATTATTTCGGAAAAATAACCGGTAGGCCTATAGCCGGGGCGTAACTTTGGTCTAAAAAGTGGGGGCGGGTACCAATCTCTTTTCGACTTTCGCTTTTCGCATGGAGACCATTTTGGACATATCAATCAATCAATCAATCAATCAATCAATCCTTTTATTGAAGCCATTTGAAGTACAAGGAAAATACAACATAAAAGTTTGAACTTTGGCAACAAGAGGAGACCCAAAAGGGATCTTGATCCCGCTTAACAGGGCCACCTAGTTAACATTTATCGTAATACAAGTAAATGTCAGCACAATCAATACTTTTAACGGTAACATCGATCAAGTTATATGATCAGCAAGTAAAAGAAACAATGATAGAACTCTTAACTAAAGAACTTAACTACCAGTACACATGGATTCCAACTAAGGTATACAGATCAATTGTCATTAGTTACAAAGAGATGAAAAAAAAACAAACAAACAAAAACAAACAAACAACAGTGCCTGTGTAAATAAACACATAGGCCTAGGCCTAATGCAGTCATGTGAGTGCATCCAAGAGATAGAGTTTCAGTTTTTGTTTAAATTGATGCATAGTAGGTATACCAGTAACTTCAATAGGCAATGAATTCCAGAGTATCGGGCCACAGACTTTGATGCTATGCTGCTTAACAGTAGTGTGGACACTACGTTGATGGTACTTGTTGAGCGATCGCGTGTAATGATTGTGTACGTCAGAATTTTTACAAAAACAATTTTTAAAATTCACAGGCAGTAGATTCGATTGAAATCTGAACATAAATAATCCAACTTGCAACTTATTTATGCATTCAAAAGGCAATATTCTCAAACTAAGAAATAACGGCAGAGTTGTAGCTCTAAAGGGTAAATTACATATAGTCCGAATGGCTCGCTTCTGCAGAGTTTTAAGAGTTGTTAAGCGAGTATGATACGTGGAAGCCCAGGAGATATTACAATACGATATGTAAGGGTATATTAAGGAGTAGTACAAATTCACAAGTATATATTGCGGTAGAAGGTGCCGAATACGAGAAATTATACCAATATTTTTTGACATCTTTTTAGATATGACATTTATATATGCTCACTCCATGTTAAGTGCTCATCAATGTGAACACCCAAAAATTTAGTAGAAGATACCCTAGTTATGTTTTGGTTATCAATATTGATATTTAGATTGCAAGTTGGAACACATTTCCTTCGTGAATGAAACAATATGAAATTCGTTTTCATGAGATTTAACGACAGTTTGTTGGCTTTAAACCATTCTCCTACTAGACTTAATTCGGCATTAATTTTATTAACCAGTACATCAATTGATTTATCTGACATAAACACATTAGTATCATCAGCAAACATAACGAAATGAAGCAATGAAGAGGCGTTTGAGATGTCATTCACATATATCAAAAACAGCAAAGGGCCTAAAACAGAACCCTGTGGTACACCACAGGTAACATCAGATACATAAGAAATATGTCCATTATATGAGACACATTGCCTTCTATTTCTTAAGTAGTCAGAAAGCCAGTTAAGACAAACTCCTCTGATGCCATAATGTTCAAGTTTCCTTATCAGAATGTCATGGTTCACAGTATCAAACGCTTTAGATAAATCAAAAAAGACACCCATAGAGAAGTGATTGTTGTCCATAGCTTCGGAGATTTTGTCGTGCATTTCTAGTACGGCCATGTAAGTAGAATGACCTGAGCGAAAGCCATGCTGGCCTTTAAATAAGATATTCTTTAATGTTAAGTATGACGTTAGCCTTCCATGAACAATTTTTTCAAAAAATTTAGAAAAGTATGGCAAAATTGATATTGGCCTATAATTACTAAATTGGTTTTTGTCCCCAGACTTAAAGATTGGAATTATTTTGGCAATTTTTAGACTATTTGGGACAATACCAGTTACAATAGAACAGTTTATAATATTTGCGAGAGGAATCGAAGTGGCTTCAATGGCAAATTTGGCAATTTGGGGGTCAATGCCATCTAAACCGCTGCTGTGGGTGGGACGAAGTTCTTTTGCAATCGATACTATTTCTGTAGGTGTTGTTAATTCAATTCCCGTGGAAAAGATGGTCGGATGTTTTAAGAAAGTCTTGAATGAAATTTCAGTGTCAGGAATTTTAGCTGCTAATTTGGGTCCAATTTCAGTGAAAAATTCATTAAATTTACAAGCAATAAGGCTTTTATCTTTAGTTTCTACATCATTGATAAGAAAACTATCTGTGATCGAAGAATTTCCTTTTCCACGTAGAAGTGTTTTAATTACACCCCACGTCTTACTCAAGTCATTTTCACAATTCAGAATTTTGTTTATGTAGTAGTTCCGCTCAGCTGCTTTGCGTATTTTTTAAAATTTATTTCTATACGTGATAAAGCTGGTCTTATTATCCGGTGTGGGATTTTTAATGTATTTTTTATACAGACGTGATTTCTTATTGCAGGATTTTAACAAGGCTGTAGTCATCCAGGGGTTCTTGATTCTATGGCTCTTTTTCGAAGAATAATTTGTTTTAGGGAAGGATTGTTCATATAATGACATATACTTCTCAATAAATAACCTTGCCAGTAACTGATTATGAAACGCTGATGAGCTTACCTCCATAAACCAAATCAAGCGTCTGCAACTGATCCAAAACTCACTAACCAGAGCTGTCAATAGAACGCCCAAACATTATCATGTATTTGTGTGTCAGTAGTTTGTTATACTTTTCCCTGCTGGGCCTCTGGCGTGGCGTAAAACCCCGTAAGCCAATACTTTGTCGGTGTTTTGTGTTGTGTATTTTGTCGTTGTCTTGGAGATGAGCCGAGGGATACGAAGGAGGATGAGAGAAGACCAGATTAGAAGGAAGAAGAGAAGGAAGCGGAGTCGAGATGGCCGAGGAATCAATGCCTAAAATACTCATAACTGTCAACTGCGCGCTCTTCCTCGAACTATCAGCAAGAAGCCAGAGGAAGCCCCTTAAGCTAGCCCAGAAAGGGCCTGGGGCGAAGCCCAGACATCAGTGGACATTTTCGCAAGGCCAAACACCAACTCAACCCGTCAAGGTCCCAGACTCCTACGTCTGTGGGCGTCGATTATACTTGGGCAAAGTTCATTGAACAATTTCTTAAACTTTGTTGGTATTAATAGTCATCAAGAGGTGACAACTTGTCAGTATGATGAACTTCGTGAAGCTATATTTCAGACTGAACTACTTGTAACTAGAACATCAATTATTTAATTTCTCATGATCAAACATTTATGTTTACGATTTTCCGAGTGTTTGTTAAAGTTTTCTGAGAAAAGTTAAATCGCAGTTATTTGATAGAGTTATGCAATATCAGCACTGCCCAGTGCAATAGCGGTCACTTCAATTATTCACCGATCTAAACGGGCGTTCAATGCCTCGAGTTCATACAGTTCATGATGGCTTAAAGCAGGGGCGTAACCTTGGTCTAAAAAGTGGGGGGTACCAATTTCTTACATAAACGAAACAAGGCTGAGACTGCGATCTCTGGGAAGACACAATAATAAAATATTCATTGGCATTGTTCAAAAAATGGGGTACGGTACCCCCAGTCCAAAAAGTGGGGGGTACGGTACCCCTCGTACCCCCACAAATTACGCCTATGGGTATAGCGTGTACTCACCTCTAATTTTACCACTACAGCCATGTATATATTAGATGCAGCGTCCGCATATGTCTTGGTTACACCCATAAAGCACTGTCATAGGCTACGTATGACCCCATATAAATAGTTTAATGAAGCTGATATGCCGGTGTAAGTAACTTCCAAATAGGTTTAATACGTTATACCATATGGGACCATAATGTTACGTATAGGGCATAGTAGCCTACTGCCTGCCTGACCCCCTCAGATCTTGACCTGGAACCGATTTCACCCTCCCCCTCCGCCTATCGATTTTCTTTTGACTAAGCGCCTGTGAATAAGCTGGTTCCTGCGAATCTCGCTTTTTAGACGCTGTAGAAATCTCGATATTACGATTACGATTACATATATAAGCGGCCAGGATGGGTCCAAGTTAAGTATTGTCAAATGGGCTTCATATAGCCCTACACATGGCGTTGATGCTGTAATCTTACCTTCCCCTAATGAAATTTCCATGACGCAATTACCTGTAGGTCCTAATTAGGCCTACTGCAAAGATTTTTTAACGTACGGTATAGCAAAGTCTAGCCTAGCTGTATTTATGTGACTGCCAACTTAGAGGATGGGTCAACAAAAGACGATGGGAGAGTTAGGTTATTGAATTCAGTAGGCCTAACCAGCTGTGGGATGAAGCATACGATTTTAAATTCCGAACTCAAGCAAATCAGTCCACGTACAATGTTTCGAAACTTTATATTCATAATTCGGATGCTATTTAACATATTCAGCTGAAGCAAAGTTTTGCTGTGCGTTACGGCTATACACGTTGAGATCCAACTGTCCAGAACGAAACTCTGGTAGAAACAATTAGGCCTACAGCCATGCCTATTTCAATCTTTGTGCAAAGACCATGTCGCAGTCAGCTGCCCTTTGGGGATGCTCAAGCAGTAGCTACGTAGCGCTCAGCGTCGCAGCTGTCGCTAAGCCCAGTTCGCTTCCAGGTGATGTTGGATTGTAATAGCTCAGCCTTCTTATAAGTTCACGAAGCGTAAACAAGGAGCGGCGCGCTGGCTGCAAAAGGCTTTGTCGAAATTCGGAAGGTCTAAGCTAAGGAGTCACTGCATGTACGGAATAAAGAATTCGATTAACTACTTTAGATGTCATTACTGTCGAAAAATTTGCGTCATAATGGGTGCACCATAATAGGCTATTATAGGATGTGAGATAACCTAGAGTTGAGCCTATTTCACAACTAGGCCTACGCCTTAAAATATTGCATTCACTATGTTTATGATTTTACTTAGCCTACTCGTTCTTTAATGTTTATCATGACGATCGCTAGAGCTCCAGGAGTTGACAATGACAGTACAAGGTGACAAGGTGACTCGTTCTTTGACAGCCACATACGTATGCTCCAATTGGACACGTAGTTTAAATTACCAGTAGTTGCCACCAGTGTTACATAGTGGACCTGCTACGGAAACAGTGAACACGGGACACGAGTTCTACAATCCCCACAACGCCCTCAGCTGTTGTTATTTCGACCCTAAATAGGATAAATACTCAGCGTCGATCTGGTTTGTCTGCAAAGCGCTGATGACGCTGTAGTCAGCAAAAAATTCCGATGGAAAGCAACAGTACAAGCGAAGGTCATTTGCGTTGTTCTCTTTCCCTATAGTTCCATCCAATATTCCACTTCTTCCACTGTCGCCTTATCTTCTTGCTTCAACTGAGTCTAGCTGGTCAACCGAATAATGACGATCACTCCTCGACCAAACACGCCCGGCAGGTGGCGACTAGCGTTCAGTGAGCGAATCGGGAGACGGGGTAGATCAGCTGGACCGGAACGGGCGCTGCATTGAGCTGGCGCGGCCTAAGGTAGTAGAGACACTGCCCGCTCTGCGACAGCTCCATAGCATTCTCTACGAAGTCAACGATATCAGGTGACTCGTGTAGGCCGTGCTCAGCCGAAAAGCTAAACAACCCTGTGCAGAAAAAAAATTACAATGACACATCAGTATAATGTCTATAATTATTTTTCATAACAAGGGTCTTCTGCAAGCCACTCTGGAAACACTTGTACAGTCTATATACAAATAAGAAGAAGAAGAAGAAGAAGAAGAAGAAGAAGAAGAAGAAGAAGAAGAAGAAGAAGAAGAAGAAGAAGAAGAAGAAGAAGAAGAAGAAGAAGAAGAAGAAGAAGAAGAAGAGGAAGAGGAAGAGGAAGAGGAAGAGGAAGAGGAAGAGGAAGAGTAGATAGGAGATACAGGAACTGACGCAGTCGCTAGGTGTCGTTCTGAAAGCTTAAGAACCGTTACAATGAGTGAATCTGAAACCGGAGTTGACGCATTCGCCAGGCGGCGTTCTAAAAGCTTAAAAACCGTTACAAAGAGTGAATCTGAAACACCAACCCGTTGGTGCTATCAAGGGCCTGCCAGAGGGGAATGGAATGGTCATTCAGGGTAAAGAAATGAGATTACAAGCCTTCTCGTGACCAGCCAGCCCTTATAAACAGATCGGCTTTAAAAACAGTGCCTATGCTTATAACTCTCCCAGCCCTAAGTCTGCCACCTTCTCATCGTTCTCCTCCAGCACCAGGCAATTAAAATAACTCAATAGCACACACAACAACACACAGACACACACGCACACACACACACAGACACACACACACACACCTACACACACACACCTACACACACATACATACACACATACACAAACACACATACACACATATACTGTCTGTGTCTGTCTGTCTGTCTGCAACGCACCGACAGACAAACAAACAGAAGAGACGCCCATATAGACAGGAACACACACACATACAGAGGCATAGACAGACCTACGCACAGACAGGCCTATACATAAAATTTTAAGTTACAGAATCGGATAGAGGGTGAAAAATCCGGAATTTTGCGTACCTACACGGCATACTTTGCTTCATAAATAAAGAAACGCAGCGCTGGCCCATTTAAATCTTCAGCCATGAAGAACATACTGGGCCAAGCTGCCCATCTTAACGACTGCAGAACAAGCCACCTATCGAGTGTGGCGGAATCATTTGATAATGCGATAGATATAACAAACTGAAATATGGTTCTTCTCGTAGATGGCACAGTAGCTACATTGGTAACAGCGTTAGGCATGATTGTTACGATCCCAGTTCGCCTCCCGAAGACGGCACGACTTTTGTAAATACTTTAGTGATTTAAAATCTTGGTCTATCACGGTTGGTATCCTACACTGGGACCTTAAATTGCGTCGTTCCGATCCATACGGACAGCGGTGATGAAGATTCTCATCCGATCAATGATCAAGGCCGAGACCATACAGTCGCTATATAAAACACGTACATTTGCATGTTCCCATTTCAGGTTACACGATGACTTAAGTGATGCAACCATCATTTGTGGGGCGTGGTGGCTCAGTGGTAAGTTTGACACCTTGTGACCGGAGGGTTGCAGATTCGAATCCCACTCTAGCCGTTGCGTACGGACCTTGGGAAAGTCCATCACTCGCAATTGCTGGTGGCGCTTCGGCGTGAAAATTCCGACACAGTATCAAATGCCGTAGTCGGGAGTGCCTCTGAGTAGTAGTTGACTTCGAGAGGCGCTATAGAAATATCCGGAATAAATAATAAATCAATGCAACCAATGCATAGCTAAAGTACACACACAATGGTTTCAGACAATAAGCTACACAATGGACCAATGCAACTAGGAAATAAATTTAAAAAAATAGAACAGGTTGTGCAAAGCAATCATGGAACAAACCCAACGGTGTGGTAACGCATTGGGACGTCTGCAAAATTTTGGCCCCCCTTAATAATTTTGCTATAAATCCAAAAATTAAGCCTTCCGCGTTATTAGAAGTATGATACGGGTGTGGTAACGCATTGGGACGTCTGCAAAATTTTGACCCCCCTTAATAATTTTGCTATAAATCAAAAAATTAAGCCTTCCGCGTTATTAGAAGTATGATACGGGTGTGGTAACGCATTGGGACGTCTGCAAAATTTTGACCCCCCTTAATAATTTTGCTATAAATCCAAAAATTAAGCCTTCCGCGTTATTAGAAGTATGATACGGGTGTGGTAACGCATTGGGACGTCTGCAAAATTTTGACCCCCCTTAATAATTTTGCTATAAATCAAAAAATTAAGCCTTCCGCGTTATTAGAAGTATGATACGGGTGTGGTAACGCATTGGGACGTCTGCAAAATTTTGACCCCCCTTAATAATTTTGCTATAAATCAAAAAATTAAGCCTTCCGCGTTATTAGAAGTATGATACGGGTGTGGTAACGCATTGGGACTTCTGCAAAATTTTGACCCCCCATAAATTTCGTCATAAATTAGAAAAATTAAGCATTCTGCGGTATAATGCGGGTGTGGTATCATTTTGGGACCGTCTGCGACATTTTGACCCCCCTTAATAATTTTGCTATAAATTAGAAAAATTAAGCATTCTGCGGTATTAGAAGTATAATACGGGTGTGGCACTACTACGAAACGTCGGCAAAATGTTGACCCCCTCCTAATAATATGCTGGTGGTGCGCTAGGAATTACAGACTCACTACTCCAGCCACCTACGACGAAAACTTTTATTTTGAGGTTTGCGGGCAAGACCCAGCGCTGGTTAGTTTCTTGATTAGTTCTGCCACCATCTGGTCTTTGCTTTGACTCGGCAACTCTTTTTTTCCATTCTTGCTTTGTATATCACGTTTCATCGTTCTATATTTCTCCTCCTCTCCCAGAATAAGCTTATACTCTTCATCGCTAATAGCCGTGTCCTCCAGCGCCTTAGAAATGTGGTCATGAACAGTGTTTAGCTTACTTTCCGCCAAAATACAAATTTCGTCGTGTTTTGAAGCTTTGGCAACAAACGATCGGCTAACAACATTTCCAATAATATCCAGAAAACTCGTCGCTATGGCCAAACTCTCTAGAACAATACCAGGAATAAAACCAATACCAGTGGCTAACATAGCTGCCCCACCCACCCCAGTTCCAAGACTAACTATCGCAAGGCCGGCCGATGCCCCATTAGCCACATCCACAACCCTCTTATATTTCTTGCACAGTTGTCCCCGACTTATCGCCTCAGACCTCAGGAAGGCTTCTATTTCGCCGATCTTCTGCAGACGAAATGTTTGCGACGTCGTGTCTGACGAAATTGTTGACTCCATAAGCGGTGGGTACAAAGACATTGTTTTTATAGTTGCTCTATCAGTAACGTTACGTTTAACTCAATAGTTGAAGTACTTAAAACGCCTCTCTTTTTTCCTTCAATTCGAAAACTCGTTTGTCCTGGAATGAATATTGCCCTAGATGCATCAAATTGTCCACTTAGAATGTCGACTGTACGATCGATGCTACCCGCGGCTGTAATAACGCGTACTGACGCATCACCGGTACTAACACCAAACATTGTAAGCCTCCAGAATCCGCGGTCTAATGAGACCGTCTCATTATTAATTTGCAACGTAATACATGGATAACGTGCCGCGGTCAATGGAAGCGTTTGCCACGAACTTAGAGTCACAGTTTTGGTCGCTGTGTAAATATCGCGGCTGTGATAATCGTCCGAAACGAAATCGATGTGGATTTGGGGAACCGCGGCTAACATATCTGCGGTGGGCTTAGGGATAGTATATCCCCAGTTGGTTAGTCCAACCAAATCATCGAGGTTGTACTTGTGCATATTTGTTTCTCCTTTTTGCCGGAGATAGCCCCGAATCTTGTAGTGTGAGTCGGCCATTATTAAGTCTTACGTGTCTCCAACTTTAAAATATGTGTAAATCTGGAAGTGGGATATTCCAAAAGTACCTTGTGTTGGGCTGGTGGCCATGACCATCAGACTGAATGCTTCGTATGCAGCTCCGGCGTTGGCGGCGCTTGTGTTGATGGTGAACTCTTGTGCAGAATTAGTCAAAGTGACAGCGGATGAGATGAGAATTGCACGACCAATTCCATCAGTGGATGAAAGCCCATAGAATACCCAGGACGTGATACGTGGTGCAGTAGGACTAGACCCCGCAGCCAGACTAACCTTCCATATTCGCACAGGCGTCGGGCAATCAATCTGTAAAAAACTCCCTCTAGTACTACCATCAGGTTCAGGTGCGGCAGCCGTGGTCCTCCACTCACCTATGACTCCTGAGTTGAATGCCATATAAGGCGGGTAATCGGGAAGAGATGCGCTGGCTGTAGCCTCAAAACCAGTTTCGGAAATGTTTTTGGACAGCGGTGGAATGTGACCTGTATAGTTGAGAAATTTGAGGTTATTCACGTACTGTCTTACAGCGGTCTCTTTACTGTCTGTATATCTTTTAATAACAACAGCCTGATTGTCGACATATTGTTTATTGGCCACGTTCAAAGGCTCCGTCGGTATTTTATTTAATTTTGTCATTTTGCCGGTTACGATTCTCGTCACCTGCCCGATACTCGCCGCGTCGGTATTAGTTGTTGAGGCCCCCGTGTAAAGCCCAGTCACCCTCTTACCGCCCATAGCTAAATTTCCAGTCATTGCGTCGCCAACTTTAAGCACGCAAGCGCTCCTGACCATAGCGTCTTGTTCTTCGGCGTAAGTTTTTGCAGCTTCGGCTTTCTGGTCTGCGTACCCCCTTGCGGCGGCGGTCTTTTGATCTGTATACAACCTCACGGCCGAATTAATCGCGGTGTCCTGATCGACCGCGTACTGCCTAGCAGCAATATGTTGAACATCAACATATTGTTTGTTAACCACGTGCAACGACTCCGTGGGAACTCTATCGAGGCTCAATAGAGCGCCGGCGACCGCTGTTGACACTTGTTTCCAACTCGCTGCGTCGCTATCAGATCCTGGAATCTCTGTTGGAAGTCCAGTTACTCGGTGGCCACCCATGACTAAACTTCCAGTCATAACGCTGCCAGATTTTAGCACACACGCGTTCTTGACAATAACATCTTGCTCGTTGACGTAACTTTTTACAGTAACATCCTTTTCGTCCGCATACTGCCTAACGGAATCTCTCAGCACCTCGTTCTTCTCGTCCGTGTACTGCTTGGCATCGATAAGCTTCTGGTCTGCATGGCTCTCGGCCGCGGCCGCCTTCTGGTCCGCGTACAGCCTGACGGCAGTGTCCAGCAGAGCGTCCTTATCGTCTGCGTAACGTTTAACGAGACCAGTTACCTCGGAGCTTAAGCCGTCTGCATACAACTCAGCTTGGTGCGCCCGCTCTTTCGCGTACTCCGTTATTTGTTTCCAACTCCCAACGTCGGACTCCCCCATCAATTCATCCCAACCCTCGTCTTCGCTATCAGATCCCGGAGTGTCCGTGGGCAAACCAGTCAATTTATGACCGCCCATTTTTAGAACGCCAGACATCGTTCCACCGGTGAGTTGCAGGTTGTCCTGATCTATGATGTCTGCATAAGCCTTTGTCGCGGCGTCCGTTTCCATCGTCGGCGTTCCCACATTTGTCAGCCGAAAACCTCCAGCCGAAAGAATTCCCAGCATGGTATCACCAGCCTTGTGGATGAGCCCAGCGGCGCTTATCTGCCCTCCTCCCACCCCACCTCCACCGTCTCTTCCAAATTTATCAACCGGCATTTTTATATACAAAAAGGTGATGGAAGTCTAACATAGGTCAAGCACGATATCTTCAAAATTCTTTCCGGCAGCGAGCTCTCTTAGCACGAGCAGACAGAGATGACCACATACCACATCATCGGGACCCTGTAGCTGAAATGTTTGAGTTCTTATAGGATTTTTTAAATATCTAGAAATTTCGAGAGGCGGATCCAGCCCATAACTATCAAAATAGACTGCTATAGGCCCATCTATCCAATAGGCGACCCAGTGAGTGCCATCGCCGGAACCGGAATCTAAATTAACAACTCCACACTCCTTCTCACGAGCCACGGCGGGCAGACCATCTCGCATGAAAACACCGCGGAAATGCGGCAGCGCTCTGGCAACTTTCTCTATGTCGAAGTTGCTAAGAGGTTTTAGTTTTTTTGCCCGATGTAGAGACCGGATCCTTTACACATTGGACAACAACCACCACGAGTCTCGCGCCCGAGATATAAACCGGACCCCCGCGCTTCGAGTGCGCGATTGTGACGCTCCGCCTCCGCCTGTGCGGCGTCGTTGGCCTGTTTGTTGTGCACGGCCTCTGCCACCCCAGTGGCAATGCCACCCACGGCACCCGCCGCGCCTAACCCACTAAAAATCAATGGGAGGAGAGCCAGCAGTGGAAGAAATCCACCAGATTTTGTCATCTTTTTCAGTTGCGTTTTGGTGAATCTCAGCTCCATGCCAACGCCTTCCGAAATCTTCTTCACGATTCGGGCGGCTTGAACTTTTGTCAGCGCGAGCTTGTCGTCTCCGCGAAGCTGGCCATGAGTGAGCCGGATCGTGGCGCCAGTGCCGGCACGCGCAGCTCTAGCCAATGTTTGCTTTTGCCCTTCGGTCAGTGAAAGGCCGAACGCAACGTATTCAGTTTTCATTTTTGGAAAAAATATATCTAAAAGAGGGCCTTGTATCTAAATGTGAAAAAACCGATTTCTAGTAGACGACGTTGAATTTGCTGCCATCCGATTCAAAATTCAGGAGTCGGTCGCTGATCAGGACGGCATATGCCGTCGTATTATTTGGTACCCCTTCGTTAAAGTCCACCTTGATTTGTATGTCCTGTACAGAGGTTTTTAGTCGTTCAGATTGCCTGCGCACGTCCAGGACGAAGATCGGAAACAAATCTACAAATTCGATTGGTGTCGGTTGGCATGACGATTCACGCGCGTCTATGCCGCAATATTCTTCCTTGAAGTCACGTAGGGCCTTGTAAGCGCGAGAAGTTGTCCTCTTGGTGAAGTCGAGATTCATGTCAACAACCGGGTAGCGATCGCTGTTGAGCATAGCGAAAATGTTGCGAACCTGCACATGGTCAAACAGTGCCGGATTCTGGCCTTGATGTGCATTCTTTCCAGTTTGAAAAGCAACAAGAATCCAGCGTGGCTTTTCCGTGCCCGACTTAACACTCAAACGCCAGGAAAAAGTCGTCGCTCGTGGCACCGCAATGTTGTCGCATTGCATGGCGCGGAATGCCACAGGTACCTTAACCTTTGCTTCAATCTGCTTCATAAGCATGCTTTTATACTCCAGAGCGGGTATTATATGCGGCATGAACCAGGAGAGTTTAGTCAGCGCGATCTGGCCATTGGCCGCAGCGGCTTCCTTGAAGATCGCGTCTGCGTCCCCCTGCCGGCTCAGCAGTAAGGAGTGTTTAATCCCGTATACGACTTTGTGGTAATCATCGCAAAAGCCGAATAGATGTCTTAAGGGAACGATGAATGAAAATGTGCCGATGGGGACGGGTTTTCCAATGATCATCAGTCGACGGGCCTCGAAGCCGATATTCGCAGCCGCCGCCGCCGCGGTCGTGTCCTTCTGCCAACACATGTTTAAACCTTCGCCTTTGGAAAAATCGTCGCCGTAAACCAGCATGCCTTTCATCGTCGTGGCTTGCCCAGGTGACATAACATTCTCTATCTCGGTATTGTTAGCCAGGTATCGAATTTGAGAAAACATGTACGGGATGGCGTTGTTGATGAATGACACTAACGAGTCTGCGTTGTAAGCTGCGCCTGTTGTGGTAAGCCTGCCCTCCACAAGAAGGTAGCTCTTGGAAGGCTGTGTGAAAATGTCTTGGTTCTGGATGTCTATCTGTATGGCCTGACCATTGTTAATAGCTGCGGGATTTTGTGATTCATACTCGCGGTATTCAAACGATTCGATGCTATTATCATCGGGTACCGCCGAAGCGATGTCCAACATTTCACTCGGCACGTCAAATGCCGCCATTATTATAGCTAAAAAAGTTCAAGCTTCAATTATTAATCATGTTGCAAATTAATTTCATATGTGGTGGGTTAAACATTTTTTTTCCGTTTTGTGAATTAGTCGGAAATTTTTTTCATTTTGCAAGAAACAGACCCCTACCACAACGACTCGGCTTTATAGTTTTGAAACCGGATCCAGCAATGCGGCTGTTTATGTCGGCCATTGTCGGAACAACGGGTGGCGGACTCACAGCCAGTTGTTTTAAGTATTCAATGCTCTTGTCGCTGAGCGCCTTCTCCAAAGGTGCGGGAACAACAGGCGCGGCAGATGAATTTTCATTTCGTAAATGAGCTTCATTTACGGCCGCAGCGCGTCTCGCTTTCACGGCATCAACAATTTGCCTGACGGCAGATGCTGTTGTGGCGCCGGCTTTCGCGACATTACCAACCGCCTTGGCAACGTTTGTGATTGTGCCTCTATTCGCCGAAATGAAGGAGCCTGCACGGCCAAGGAAACCCGCGATTTTGGGTATCCAGTCGAAAAGTCCACCACCCACGACACGACGCCGCTTTTTAATTCCAAGAACAAACATGAGAATATTTAAGTGTGAAAATCTACGCACTGCGGATGTGAAACCTTATAGTTACTGTCTCACCGCGGAGGTTTAATTGTTCACCATTCTGGTCGGTCAGCCACACACGAATGCCCTGTACGTTGCCAGCCGGTGCTACTGGTAGGTACACTAGATTTTTCGGAGACTCGATTACCTTATAGCCGGGCGACACATCCGGGAAAAAACTGTAGATTACTGGCAGCTGGCTACCATTTCGATACGATCCAGAGATAATATCACAATTTACCAGAATTGTGTCTACCCGGAGAATATCGACTGGATTTTCTCCCTCTTTATAACCAAGACTAAGCGTCTGAGGGTTAAAACCGAGCGTTTGCCTGATGGTAGATGCGGCCATATCTACCTTAAAACGGACCTTCGTTATCTTTACGAAGGCGCGAAGGGTAGATGCGTTAGCTCCTATAGTAATAGGAGAATCAAAGCTGAGTTGAGCAACACCTGGCGGCGGCGGATTTTGCATTTCTAACTGCCGGCTGATTTCATAATTAATCTGTGCGATCTCGTAGCTTCCGTCGGGTAAAATGATCGTCTTCCAGGTCTGTCCATTGGTGGAGCTGTAGACGAACTTGTTATTTGAACTGTCAATGTTCGGAATCGAATTATAGGTTTCAAGATTGACCAAAGCAAGCTCAAAGCGTCTTTTTGGATCCAGGTACAGCGGCGGTGAGAAAGCCGTGGTCCACCCTGTAGTATCTGAGGAAACAACTATACTAAAATTTTCCTTAGGCTGCAAAAGTTCTCGAATTTCTTCGAGTAGTTTCTCCGAGCGTTCCATCTGAGCCATGAATTTTGTTTTCTATTTCTATTTTATGAGCATGTTTCTATTCAATTCGAGTGCCAGCTCTTTGGAGATCGCACCGGAACGCAGTAACTCATCAAGAATGGCGGAGATTTCGTTGCCGAGACCTGTGTTTCCCGCGGCCCTAGAGGCCACCAAAAGCCGCAACCTCTCTACCAGGGCGTTTGGATCGTTGTAAAATTGCACCGCGCCGCCTCGAATCAGCTGGAACTTTTTACTTTTCCGGCCATGAATAGGCAGACCAGACATCTGTACGAGCTTTTTGAAAGTTTCAATTGCCTGAGGCGAATATTGCTTAGTCTTAACGAAGCGTTTCGTTAACAGGCTGAACAATGACTCATCGGCAGGAGCTTCGAGCACGAGGTTCCCACCTTTAAACACTCTTAGTCTACCAGCAGACAGGGCGACGGGGTCGACGGAGAGCTCACCCAAGGCGTTACCTTGTAATTTCAGAGGAACGGTTGGAACACTGAAACCCTTTCCCTTTTTGATGAGGGTGTGGCCCTCTATCAGTGTATCGATTCGCTTTTTATATTCCCTTAGGGCTTCGATATCTGCAGTCACCGCATCTACCTTTTCTTCGTCTTTTTGCTTTTTAGCCAGCTTTTTCTCTTTGCCCAGGGTGTGGCGATTATAGTGATTGACCTCACCGATTATCTTTTCAGCACCTGCCTTGTCGGCTAAATCGAGCTCGCTCGGAGGTCTGAAACCGTGCCTTATGATTGCCTCGACGTTGAGATATTTGTTTGGATCAACTAACAGTGCGGGGGGGATTCGGGATGCTGGAAGCGCTGGAAGCGCTGGAGCAGCTGTTCCTGCTGAATCGCCGAACAACGCCGCTATCGGGTTAAAATTAGCAGACTCTGAAATCTGGGCCGGCAAATCCTGTAAAGCGCTGGTAACTTTCTGCAGCTCCTTAGACGTAGCCACCTGGGATTCAGCCGTGGCTCTGGCGATTGGTTTGAAAAGCTTTGCAGCATCGTACTGAAGGTTGGCTTCACCGAGCTTCTCATCCACGAAACGCTGTCTCAATCGATTTCTGCGAGCTAAATAATCCTGAGTCAAGGCGTCTCGCTCCTGTTTAGACGAAACTTTTGTCCACATCGTGGTTGTATGTCGACTATATCTTGTAAGTTCTTAAGTGTGACAAGTTTTACAATGTGACTGATAATATCGTCACAACTGTCACGCTAAGGTATTTTTTATACACATTCAATCAATCAGTAACGATAACTTTTGTCCACATCGCGTTTGTATGTCGACTATATGTTGCCTATATTGTGTCTTTAAATACTTGCCTTGGGCTTATAGAAGCGATCGAACCCGCAACGATATTTTCCGTCGTACACTTTAGACGTCAAATCTATGACTGCGAATCCATATGGCTGAGCAGCACACTCGCTGAAGAACGTACGGAACTCATCGAAAGACATGTCGCCGCCCACGAACGTATCGTGAATGGCTCGTAAATTTTTACTGTCTTGGTTGAAGAGGACGATAAGATTAGCATTGTCACGGATCGCTTGCTTGGGAATGCGGAAGTAATTTTGAGTTAAGTAGAAGCAGTCCGCGCCACCGTGTCGACCCATAGTGAAATACCTTTCGATGGGCGACTGTTTTTCAAGCATGACGTCATCGAAAACTAGAAGACTTCTGGCATTCTTATTTAATGATTCAACTGGAACTATTTCATCTGAGCAAGAGTGAAAGGAAGCCACTTCCTTCCCGGCAACTTTTTCGAGTTCTGTTATCCAGTCCCGAAGAAACTGATATTTTTCCTGTCCCAGAGATTTTGAGTATAGATAGAGCCGGTCAAAACGTAGGTACCCCTTCTTCAACAGAAGGTTGAGTAGTAGGTTTGTTTTTCCACATCCGCTAGGCCCACAGATTATGCATCGTATGCTTGATGGCAACAACCAATGGTGGTGTTTTTTCCCATCGTCGGCTTCGAGATCGAAATTTGTTATTTCCATATAGAGACAACGAGTTATGATTGTATTCAACGAACACAATGTATTGCCTACGATGTAAGAAACATACTGAGACTTCAAATGAAACAATCGTCGAGTTACGAAACGGTCGGCCAGCCAAGAAGGGAACCTGTGCCGTCTGCGGTGCAAAGAAGAGCCAAATTTTGCCTTCTAAAGTGCGAAAGCATAAGTCTCGTGAGACTTATGGAGGCTCGCTACTGAATAGCGCTCTTAATATTCTGCCTCTGCCTGAGATGCATATGAGCCTTCCATCCGGTATGTCTTCGGAAGATAATCCGGGAGGTTCTTTTCAGAATACAGGAAAGTACTCTTACTGTGGACCATTCACAAAACTCGATAAACGGCTGTCACAGCGCTATCGCGGTGTTAATCAGCTCGACCGTGCGTGCCTCCACCATGATGTGGCTTACGCAGTTCATAAAGATACCCCAGGGCGTAACCACGCAGATGACATCCTCGCTGCAGCCGCGTCGAAGATCGCACTCACCGATGAAACTCCGGATTACGAGAAGAAGGATGCCCGGCTGGTGTCGGCCATTATGTCAGCGAAGTCGAGGCTGGGGATGGGTGTTGGACGGCGACGCAAATGAAAATCATTTGTGTATGTGTTTACCTGTTTGTAATATATAGTATTACTGAAATGTCTAAGCACCTTTCAGCCGTCTATTACAGCCCTAGAGGTTACTGGCGAGGTAAGGCTGCGGTGAAGAAACTAGCCTCAGCCGCCAAAGTTTCCGAGGCGGAGGCTCGTGATTGGTTGAAGAAACAAGCTGTGTGGCAGATTTATCTTCCCGTTCCACGCCGCATACCGCGTCCAAAGTTCGATGAAAATCGACCAAACGCGGTACACCAAGCCGATCTCTTGTTTTTACCTCACGATAAAGCAGGTCGAAAGACTTATAAATACGCTCTCACTGTTGTTGATGTTGCCTCACGATACAAAGAAGCTGAACCGTTGATCAACAAAAGTGCGGCCGAAGTCGCCGCCGCTTTAAGCCGGATCTATAAGAGGGGCCCATTAACTTGGCCTCGACTCTTTCAGGTCGATCCTGGACGCGAATTTATGGGTGATTTTACACCGTTGCTGGCGAAGCACGACGTTCTTGTAAGACGCGGACAGGCCGGAAATCATCGCCAACAGGGCATCGTTGAACGCTTTAACCGTACTCTAGCTGAGCGACTCTTCGGTGCTCAATACGCTCAGGAATTGCTCCTGGATGCAGGGGGGTCATCAGAACGGTCAGTGGAATGGGTTCGACGATTGCCCGAAGTTGTAGCTACACTAAACGATGAGCCGACGCGCTTGCTCGACATGAAGCCGGTTGAAGCGATGAAAGCTGCTAAAGTGACACAGAAGCCCTCTCATTCACAAATGAAAACTCGTTTGTGGGGAATGGATGAGCCTATTCTCGGACACGACGTTCTCGTCCGATATTTGTACGCTCCCGGCGAGCTCGAAGGTGGAAGCAAACGTGCCACCGATCCTAACTGGTCGCTCACCATCCACGCTATTTTGGATGTTGTTCGGCAGGCTGACCAACCGGCCCTATACCATCTGGTAGACGGTCCTGCCCGCGGATTTGTACGTGAGGAGCTGCTTCTGGTGCCTATGGGCACTGAGCTACCCCCCGATAGAATACTCAACCGTCGTTGATTTTGTAGTGCCCATATGCCAGCGTTGTTATTCCGTCCGGAGATATCCACTTTTTTGTGTCTAATGGAGAGAGGCTGATCTTATTCTGCTCGTACACTCCGATCTGGTGGTCGTGGCTTCGAATCACGACTTGTGTGTGCCGCATTTCCTCTCGTTCGAACAGGCATTTCTTGTATAGCTCGTGGTGCAGATCCTTCTTCACAACTGCTCTCTGAACGCCTTTTGCTTTCCTGATTTCTGAACCGCCCGATTTTAAGATCGAGTACATCTTCGGACGCAATCCTACGAATTCCGCTATGGCAACTCCGTTACATTCATCTTTGAACTTGCCCACGACTTTCTTGTTCTCGACGTCGTAGTAGGGGCTGTCTCTTGGAAACTCTGAGAGGTCGTATTGGTGTTTTTTATTCCACATATCGGTATAGGCGTTCGGAGTTTCCACCTGAAATAACAGGCTGTCAGTGTCTGTATATAGCAACTGGGCTTTTTCACCGTATTGGTTTTTCACATCGTTGTACCAGAAGTCGTACATCAGATGCTTGCTGAGGTCGAGGACAGCCTGGCCGACATATACAGGTCTGTTTAACTTGAGCTTGTTCTTCAAACTGTGAATCGCGGCGAGTTGGTCGTTGAAGATTTTGTGCGATATGTAGGCCGGGTCCGCAATTAGTTTACGAAGTTTGTCAACTTTTGAGGTCGGGACCAGGTTGACCCTGATTCTTTTTCTAAGATTTTCCATGGTCTTTCCAAAGACCGCATTATTAGCCAGCTTGAAGAAATCCTTCTCAAATTCCGACGTTGCCTTCGCTCTCAATTTCGTATTCATCTCGATGTATGGAGCCATCCATGCCTCCTGTCTAAACTTAATGACACGATGAATTTTAGAAACTCGTAGGCCCAACGAGTGATATAGTTTGAGATTTCTATAATGGACCACATACCGCTCCTTAGGTCGCAGGCTTGGTACTAACTTCACATGCTTTGTGAACTTGCCTCCCAACTCGTTCATAAGCACATTCTGATAGTCGCTCAACCACTCCTCTTGGACTGTCAGGGTCTCCGGTGCTAAGGGATAGTCGCTATGTGATTCGTGGAGGTGCTCCGGGTACTCGAGATCGACTTCGAGTAGGAAGCCTTCAGGCGCGTCATCTGGAGTTTCCAACACTTCATCGAGAGTTGGGCTTTCCCAGCTAAATCCTCCAACTGGCAGTGGCTGTTGCATCGCCCAGCCGTAAAGATTATTCGCGTCGAGATACATGATCCAGTTGTCTGGCTTCGTGGTATCGTAGTCGGGGCATTGTGGGTTGTTGGCTTTTGCGAAGCGCTTAGATACCATCGAGATTCCGCCTCGGAGACCTTTCTCTACGAACAAATGCATGTCTATATCGGTTAAAAGTTCGAGTTCGATTTTCGTCTTTTTCAACAAAGCATCCCAGGCCATTCCTGGCAGGCTGAAGTAGTTAGCCGGGTCGAGACTGTAGTGTTTCATCGATGTGGATCTGAAGGTCTCGAAGACATCGGCTAGTAGAAGTACATCCGTGCGGAGATACAGGTCGTGATAGTCGCCCAGAGTTTTACAGTCGAATTCGTTCCATACTCGTTGTGCGTGTTGATAATCCTCATCAGAAATGTTCTCTCGGGAGAGCCTGCTGTAGAACGCTTCTTTGGGTGGAAGTCGGTCTTCTTCGAAGCGGTGGTAATCGTCAATGTGCTCGTAACAATATACGCCCTTTCGCCTCAAAAGATCTAGTTTTGTCCTATCATCATGAACGAAACTTTCCTTTATATATGCTGTTGTGACTTTCAGATCCTCTAGCGGCAGATTTCCTGATAATTTATCCAACGAGCTGTTTAGAAACTGGAGACTATCAATGAACTGTAGTTGTCCAATGTTGAATGTCATATATTTCTCCATATTGTTTGGAATACAGTTAATTTCAGTTTCCTCATCCTGCGCGGCCTCACAGCTACCTATCGCTTGCATTATGAGGTGGCTGTCGTAACCTCGCAGATTGTGGAAGACCACCGGTACCTTACACTTATCGGGATATATTCTAAGTTTTAAGTTACACTCGCTGTGAGCGGCACCTCGGTACTTACCGGTAATGTGGCAGTGGTCACGAACTCTGTCCGCTTCGAGCGCATCTCCG
>OY744617.1:22394667-22419667 GCA_963556255.1 Allolobophora icterica
TCGACCTGAAATCAATTTACTTTGTTTTTGGTGATTTTGACTGGAATTTCGTCGAGGCTATCGTGATGCGTATGACGAGGGGGATAGAATGGTTCATCCTACCGGATACTCTAAACCGGTTTATTCCATTCGGGGGGATACGCTTTAGGGGGGATAGAATATCTCGGGACACCCGAACGCGCCGTAACGGTGTTCCGGCACCTTTTCTCGGCTACGAAAAAATTATTTATTTTAATAATAAAGACAATAACTTAGTCATTTTAATTTAATTTAAATGTTGTGAACTGTTTGCAGTGTTTATTGAGACACCTCCCAGCCCCCAATCCCGTTTTTCTCGGGATTTTAGCCCTTCCATATCATTGTTCAGTTCCAAAACCTTTTTTCCAGAAAAAAGCACTGATTATAATCATATTGATTTATTGTCGTCATGTTTGCAATTTTAAATTAAACCTAATGCCCAACTTTTAGTTTTATTTGTTAAAGAATTGAAGCTCTCTGGAAATGGAATGTGCCGCTCTGTGCGCCATGACCTCGTTCGCTACTCTCGTAAATTTGTCACAGCAAGCTTTACTACATGTATATCAACATTAGGCTATATGTTAGTTCTTCCGTGTTAGTTCTTCCGTGTTAGTTCTTCCGTGTTAGTTCTTCCGTGTTAGTTCTTCCGTGTTAGTTCTTCCGTGTTAGTTCTTCCGTGTTAGTTCGTGATAATGTTTGCACTCTTTCAAATGGGTTGTTTTAATCATCAGTACAAACCCATTTAACTATATATCGCTGGAATAGGAAGAACGGACAGTCAGTCCCACATTCTCTCAATAATTGATACAAATGACGGTAAAGGTAGGCCTAAGCTCGATTGTTGCTGGAATCCTAATCGACAAATGCCCTGGCGCACTTAGTCACGGTTATTGTAGCCTATAATAGAGCAAACACGAGCGCGGTTAATATCAGTGTCACCAATCAATACGAACTGGTGGTACCTGGTCGCATGAGCTGAGAATTAATCTGTAACTCATATATCATGCACTGTGTGGTCCAGTATAGCTATATGTGTGTCTGTTTGTCTGTCTATCTGTCTATCTGTCTGTCTGTCTATCTGTCTGTCTATCTATCTGCCTGCCTGCCTGTCTGTCTGTCTATCTACCTATCTATATCTATCTATCTATCTATCTATCTATCTATCTATCTATCTATCTATCTATCTATCTATCTATCTATCTATCTATCTATCTATCTATCTATCTATCTATCTATCTATCTATCTATCTATCTATATCTATCTATCTATCTATCTATCTATCTATCTATCTATCTATCTATCTATCTATCTATCTATCTATCTATCTATCTATCTATCTATCTATCTATCTATCTATCTATCATCTATCTATCCACCCGTCCGTCCGTCCGTCCGTCCGTCCGTCCATCCATCTATCTATCTATCTCTCTATCTCTATTTATAGAACTTTGAGATTCGTCCTTTGCCGGCTTAAAACCTTGGAGTGGGAAATGAGTTCATGTATTCTATGCGCCTCGGTATGGGCCACTGTACCTTTACTTATGCTGATGACTGAGTTCCATAAATACAGATCACATTTTGTCTTACTAAACCCAACAACGTGTCCGCATCTATACACTAGACGCGTTTCATATCTGAAGACCCCTATATAAGCATTCCAATATTCCATATTTTTGTTTTAAACGCTCACGAATATTATTCACTTGAACATAAAGTTTAAAGGATAAAAATCCCAACATTTTCACAAACATACACACGTCATTCAACACCTGGGAAGCTTTAAGAAAATCACCTGACTTATCGATTATTATCACCATCGATTGATCGATATTGACATATTGTGCACATCATGCAATTCACTATATATATATATATATATATATTATAAATATATATATGCTGCATTGCTAGAAATACTAAATCACTTCTATAGCGCCGTTAAAATAAGTCTTACTTACATATAAGTAAGTAAGTAAGTAAGTAATGCACCAGGTAGCAACCGATGGCGCACCAACGTCTGTCTGCAAACCGGTCAGCTACGGAAGGTGAGACAGACTCCATCTCACCGAAATGAGATGCTTGTAGTCATTAAGGGTTACTAAGGAAGACAAGCACACTTTGAATAGACGGGTCTGAAATCAAGAGGGGAAAGACAACTATACGATTTCTGTTGTCATAGTTAGTGTGTTTGTATCTGCAGGCACCAGATTTTAGTGTGGCCAGCCTACTTTAAGTATATTGTATGTATGTATGTAAGATGTAAGTATGTATGTATATAACTATGTATGTATGTAAATATGTATGTATGTATGTATGCATGTATGTATGTAGGTATGTATGTATGTATGCATGCATGTATGTATGTATGTATGTATGTATGTATGTATGTATGTATGTATGTATGTATGTATGTATGTATGTATGTATGTATGTATGTATGTATGTATGTATGTATGTATGTATGTATGTATGTATGTATGTATGTATGTATGTATGTATGTATGTATGTATGTATGTATGTATGTATGTATGTATGTATGTATGTATGTATGTATGTATGTATGTATGTATGTATGTATGTATGTATGTATGTATGTATGTAGCTAGTGCATGACACTGTGATCATACTTACACCCATGAGTTGAGCCAGACTCTTGAGAAAGTCACGGTCATTATCGTTAGCCCTTCGTATCACCGGCGATGACGAACTCGTCAACATTTCTGTAACGAAAACAATGGCACAAATAAATCACAGATGAAGTCCATGCGTTCCAACACTTCAGATGTAATACGACACTCATCATAAGTGGAATTACTAACCCAGTTCAATTATGTCATGATTGAACTAGAATCCTTTCCGGCATACGTTATATCATAGGTGTAATTATTATTAGGCCTACATTTTCATATGCCTAATTATTATTAAGACCCACATTATATTATTACAAGCCTAATTATTAGTAGGATCAGCGTTATATTATCATAGGCCTAATTATTATTAGGGCAAGGGGATCTTATAGTCTTTGGTTCTCGTGTGACATCAGTGTTGCCTCCTGTATCCTATGCAAAATATACCAAATAATGTCCAAAAATAGGAGTATTGCTACGTAATATTGATCTGGTATGAAACTACGACTCAAGGGATTGGCAGAGAGGAACACGTACAGAATGAGGCAGGGAGACAAATGGACACAGACAGACAGATTTATAATCATGACACATGTTTGTCTGTTGGTATTGCATGCCTGAGTGTCGTCTGTGTTTGTCTTCGTATGTGCCTATGTCTGCACAGACTGTTTGCTCTTGCACAGATGATGGATGCGATCCAGTGTGTATGCATGCGTTAACGCAACTGTATACAAGACCTATATGGAGAGGCTCAAGGCCTTCTGCAGCTGGAGATTCAAGCGATGAGAGGAATAAGCATTCCTGTCGGAGAGTGTGGGCTGTAATGGGGCTAGATGTTGAAGGTTCTATCACTGGGAAGCGGAAATCCTCGTTTTACTGTGTTCAAAGCAATTTGCTCTAAAAACCGAATATATAGCTTTGCTTGAATGATCGCATAGAAGTAGAGCAGTCCCTTAAGCTTGCCTAAGAGGCAGCCATGGCCCATGGGTATGAAGTGTTAATGGCTTCATTTTATTAGCCACGGATGTGACGGCGGGTGGCCAGTCCTCTCCCTCACCGTATGCTCTTCCCACTGACAGTGTACGGTCAGTGTACCCGTTACAGCTGAGTTGTCTATACGGGACGCAGATGAAGCAGAAATCTCGAAGCAAGTTTCTGCCCTGGCGGGGATTTGAACCCCCGATCTCTCGATTGACAGTCCAGCACACTAACCACTACACTATCGTGCTAACTGGAAACTTATGGTTACTACCTTAATCAAATCTACACGGTTTCTATAGTACTGATAACATATAATGTACGAGGCATCAACGGATGATCGCTTTGAAGCGACAGTTGGTCCACATCCGTTATCTGTATACAAAAGGAGTCTAATCGAAATCAAACAGGCCATAGGAAGACCGGAAGGCAGGTAACGGTGGGTAAGCACGTTGAAAGAGCTCTGTGTATCAAGCAAAACCTGAGCTGTGCGTGAGAAACGTGCCGTTGTGTACATGTGTATACATCCGTTGTGTCGTGGTTATTTTCATTGCATTGTGTTAATACTGAATTGTGGTGCAGTGTATTGTAATGTATCGTTGCATTGTGTTGTAGTGTATCTTAATGCGTTGTATTATATTCTATTTTAATGTACCGTGTTACAGTGTAGATTGTGTGTATAGATCACATGCTGTAATGGGGAGATTGAAAAATGACCAGTGTGGCATTATGAGCAACAGGCAAATTTCAGTGTTGGAAATACTTGAGCAGGTAGTGATTAAATGGAAATCTGCATGACAAGTCTATTGATACAAGTTAACTAAAGGCCCTAACTCACTTCAAGTCATCCGTTATACTTTCGCAATATAATATGGCAGTCCTCAGATCCGAATAAGGAGACAGTTTCTCGCATAATTATTTATCCAGAGCTCAATTATAGCTATAAACTATAGACAATAATTACTGTCTATGCCTCTCTTCCGTAGTTAGTTTAACTGAACTTAACTAAACTAAGCTAAACTTTAGTGATCAACAGAATGTTAAAGGTAGTATACTGATTTAATCTTGTTTAGTATACTGTTGTCACAAATTGATGATTATATGATTGTATGTATTATGATTAATGTAAGTAGGGTGATCCTGATAGCGGAACCTCATGTTCCTTATGGGTTTACCTATTGGCGCCATTGTATGTGACTGTTTGGAAATGCATTTTCTTACATGGTGATCAATAAAATAATCTGAATCTGAAAAAAGGTAGTGCAAGCAATCGCATGATCAACATTTTGGGTGTAAATGGAGAACTTCTAAGGAAGAAAATTGGTCCTGCTGTTTGGAGATCCCCTATTACGAAATCAGGATATCCCTAATTACAAAATCAGCATATCCCCTATTACAAAATCAGGATATCCCCTATTACAAAATCAGGTATACCCTATTCATGGGCGGCGATCCCAGGGGATCGAGGAGGACAAGACCCCACCTCTAAGAGAGGGGGACACACCATACATTCGCCCTCCCTTCACACATTTTGAAGAAACACCAAAAAGGACCTCTTTTTTGACCAGATCAGTTAAAAACTCTTTTTTGACCAGATCAGTTCTAAAGTGTCCCCCCATCTGTCAACCAAGATCGCTGCCAGTGGCCCTATTACAAAATCAGGATATCCCCTATTACAAAATCAGGACATTCTCTATTACAAAATGGATATCCCTATTACAAAATCAGGATATCTCCTATTACAAAATCAGGATATCCCCCATTACAAAATCAGGATATTCCCTATGACAAAATCCCAATGCATATTTTGCAAGGGTTACACGGGTGATAACAACATTTGTTAATCAAATATCTTAACACGTGATTAAATTGTTTCTATGTACAGATCAATTTCAGATGTAACTCTAAACAATTTCTAAGCAAGTCAGACGTCTATTAAATTCAATGACAGTAATTGATATTAATCAATTTCTACTTCTGTTAAATGCTTTTTAATGCTTTCCCTCCACTGAGACACAGCGCACCTGCACGTAGTGAAAAGCATGGTTTAAACCTCAATTTTCCACGTATACATGTAGGTTGGCGTTGTAAAGTCTCGAGTCCTCTGAGAACTTTACCACGAATAGGCTATGCACCATAACACTACTATCTGTCTACAGACAGGGATATTTATTTTTTAGCAAAGTCGTCCTGCGTCACTCAATAAATAGCATGGTATATAGACAGCAACAGAGGCGTCTATCCCTCCCCTAAGTCATTGGAGCAACGTCCCTTTTCCCTCTCTTCTTCCCCCCCTTCCCGTTCCTTCCCCTCTAAAATGGTGGCACACACACACTGACAGATCTCCCCCCGCCCTATTTCTTGGATGGAGCATTTGCTCCAAGGTTTCTATGGTGTAGACGCCCCTTGACAGCAATACTGGCGTTAACCATTAACCAAAGATCCGTCCCAGCAGAATCTTGAACCCGCGTAGGGCCTACTCGCCTTGCAATCTGCCACCTCTGTAACAAGCCATTTTATCTGCTAAGAATTTCCCAGCAACGTAATGGTTTCCGCTCCATGTAGACTGGTTTATGAAAGTATGCCCTACACACATGAAAATGAGGCTATAGAGAGCGGAGGAGAGACCGGTGCACCTGGCGCAATAGATTAGGGCTGTGTGCTGCAGGTGTAGCTTGTATGTATAGACCTCTCAGGCGCAAGAGCTGAGGACTAGAAACGCCGACAACATCCCTGCAACGAGTTTTGAGAAAACATCCCTGAAACGAGGTTTCGGCTTAAGTGCAGAGCGCACATGTTACGAATTATATTATATGGCCAAAGCACGTATGTGCAATTGTGCACGCCCTGTCAGCTTTGTGTTCAAGGAAATAGAATTCTGAGAATCATCTGGTACATGTTTATAATGTTGTTTTTGGTAAACATAACCAGAGAACATTACTATATATTATATACTGTACATACAGTGCCAGATTTAGACTTGGTGAGACCCTAAGGCTTGAGCTAAATATAAAGCTTTAATGCCCCTTGTTAAAAATTACATCAGAAGGTCTAAAAAAAACTTGAAAACATAAATTCCTTTTAATTATTTAATAACAAGGTATTTAAACAAATTAAAGACATTTCCAAATGAAGGCATTTACTCAGGCGAGATGGAATTTACTGTATTACAAGAGTCGTTTTTAAAAGGTTCTACATAAACTATATATATATGTAGTACACACAAAATTTAAAAAAAAAACTAAATTCGGATTTTTTAGGCCCCTGCGGATTGTGAGGCCTTATAAGCTACATGTAGCTTTTTAGCTTATGTCTAAATCCGACACTGACTGCGTATAATGCGTAAATGGGTTACATATGAAGAAAGCATGAATACATAGGCCATTGGCACGTGCTGATTCTCCTCGAATGTGGATGATTCCTGGAACATAAGCCCACGGCTTATACAACATAATTATATGTAATATTAGACATATATCTATATAATATGGTCTTCTCTGTAAAAGGCCTATATAATTATATATAGGCCTACGCTGAAATGGCCCACGTACAGGCCTGGATGCGCTGCAATATAATTTGATTTCTATTTCGGAACTCAGGTGTGAGCATTAGCTGCGAGCATAATAGCATGTTATGTAATATTATGGCATCAATACGTCGACGGAGAGTGCGTGTCTTATGGCTATAGGGCCCTTGGCGTGCACGCGTTGCTTGAGCCTGCATGTTGCCATGGCAGTTGCTCTCGTTTTCCAATGGAAAGACCAAGTCACCGCCTATAAATAAGTACACGAACGTGCAGAAGCCGTGTGCAACGCCAGATGAGAGCAAAGTACAAGAGGTCTGACTGACAGAGGACAGAACGAATGTGAGACGTAATCGATGGCTTCAAATGGCACAAGGCTTGTAGCTTTACCAACGACATCTCATATATATATATATATATATATTTATTTATACACACACATATATATATATATATAATATATATACACACACATATATATATATACATCTTAATGCAGTTTTATTGTGTCAGCAGTCACGTCATAATGAACGTTGCCGTCGCCATATGACGTCACTTGAGACGCGCGAAGACGAGACAGCAGGCCAAGTGCACAGCGCTTCCATTACGCATGCAATATTTGCAGAGGCCTTGTCACTGTCGTGTGTATACGTGGCCTGCGCTTGAGTCATTCACCGACGGAGCGAGTGAGGCTTACAGTCTCTGTCGCGTTGTTATTTACTCTGTCTATGGGAAGCAGAAGGGTGATGTCTGCTAATAGTCGACACTCGTGTTGCAGCACACAGCTCGCGTTTGACAAAATTATCAGACGATAAAAGACAGTGACCTTAATTGGTGGACAAATCGGTTCACGGGATCTGGTTTTAGGTCAAGATAACATTTGCTAAGCTCTATTAGGCCTATGCTTGTCTGTTCATGACCAACGATGTTAAACGCACAGCTATCAACTGCATCGGTGTTCTGAAGCTGCACAGGGTGGTTCATTCACCTCGCATCCACGACCGTCCTGCTACCCCTCCCAGAGATTTTAATCTCGAGCTATAGCACGGTCCGTACACGGGGATCTTAAATGAAATGGCGTGGCGAGCATAGGCGTCGACTTTTGCTTTTGTCTCTGGGTGCCAGTCAGGGGCGGATCCAGAAGGTCTATAAAAGTTAACAGTTTTAAAGGACCAACGAAACTTTTTTTTATGAAATCATCTCCGAAAAAAACTGATGACTTTTTTAGTCATCCGGAAAAATTCATTAGGGCCTATACATTATTTCGTCATTTTCCTCGTCTACTAAGTGTGTAAACATAAAAAAATTTAAATAGGGGCCATGGCCGGATTGCCTCTGGTGCCAGTGCATATGTTAAGATAATTATCTCCTAAAATTTGACGAATTTTTTTAGAAATTCATCCCCGAAAAAATGTGACGACCTTTTTTTAGGAATACCCCAAAAATTTAATTTAAGGTCCGAATTCTTCTGGGTGCCAGACCCCCACTGAACTTTTTCTCTGGGTGCATTGGCCCCCAAGGCCCCCAAGAAGTCGGCGCCTATAGTGGCGAGGGTCCCATGCAAACGGTCAGCGGTGGTGAATGATTTCACCTGATCAATTCATTGAAAATTGAGCAGAGTTGAGGCCATGCGATCGCTGTAGAAAAACGTGTACATTAACACAAAGAGATAGGCAGGGGCGTCTACACCATAGAAATCTTGGAGCAAATGCTCCATCCAAGAAATAAGGCGGGGGAGATATGTAAGTGTATGTGCCATCATTTACGAGGGAAGGAAGTGGAAGGGGAAGAGAAGGGGAGGGAGGAGAGAAGTTGCACCAATGACTTAGGGGAATAGACGCCTCTGCAGATAGGCCTACAAACCTTAAAGAAACGCCGAATTATCCCGTTACTGCTGATGAATTCTGCGCTGAGCCCCTAAGCCATACGTTATCAGCGATACTGCTGGTTGGCTATAGTTGCTGTTTAACAATGCTCTGCCTTAACAAAGATGTTTAGCGTCTCCCTTCTCCTTTATCCACGCTTGGGGCTGGCACTAACAGAGTACAGACAGTGGTGGAGTTAGTGATACTACTCTCATGCATGCAGGCTTCATTATCATCTGATTGGACTGCACGGGCCAGGCCGGGTTTAGAGCGATGGGCTCTCCAGGGACTTTGCACAAACGTTTGATTCTGTAGTAATCGTTGCACCAATCGCTTCGTGAATGAAGAAGGACCAGATAATCGCTCATTTATTATGCTCCTCTACAAACATCAGCTCTCAAAAGCGCGACAGCACTCTAGAAACACGACAACGGCGATCCAACCGCAGCGATGACAAAGTTTCCTCAAGGGTTACGCGCTGCGGCTACCAGGTTTCAATTTCCCTCGACACGCCGGGAATCAAATCCCGGACGTAGCGGTTAGCAAACGACAAATACCCATGCGACCGCTGCGGTACAGCTATATCTCCTGTGTAGTAAGGGCAGAAGGTAACACGTAGAGGTAACAACATCAGTTTACACGCATGTATCAAAACAGCATCATTAGCGTGGTCTCCTGGTTGAAGGATATTTGGGCTGAAGTGCAAAGATGACAACAACATATTTCAAGCTAGACTCTGGGCGTTACAGTCGAGCGCTCTATCTATTCGGCTAATGCGATGGGTGGCTGTGAAGGAGGATCCTGGGATGGAGTCTGACTCGAATCAGACTCACTTTTGAAAAATAACCGCAGTTTAATCTACCAAGCACCAGTCAAGGCCTTGTTCGCTAGATTCTGGCGCTACAGAAGTAACAAAAGCGATATAGGCCTATTAAAATAATTACGCTGCAAAAGTCTTCATATGAGGCAAGTTAAACAAGCGATAAAATATTAAATGTCTTCACGTTGTTATCACTGCACGAAATAAATTGCTTTAATTTTGACGGTGACTTGAAGGAAACAACACTCTGTGATGTACAATGAAAGTGCTTATGATGGAAATTATAGGGCTAATGGCTAACGTGCAAGTGAGCCCGTACTTTGGCTATCTATACTAGTCCATAACATTGGTCATAAATGAGCCTATATTATTACAGGCTCATATATGACTGTGAATGTCAACTGCCGTGTCTTGTACTTGCAGACTGAACAAATCGCTTCCATGACAGTCGCTGCTGCAGACTGCAATTACGACGCTATTCGCATTGAGGCTCCCTACAGAAGACTTTCGTGGATAATGAGCGATTTTTGGTCTCCTATTTAGACGCTTATCTGAATTTATGGCTGTCATTTCCTTTCACAGACGGTGGCGCTCATTATGACGTGTCTGTTGACACAATTAACTGCATTATATATATATATATATATATATATATATATATATATATATATATATATATATATATATATATATATATATTTGTACGTGAGACGTCGTTGGCAAAGCTACAAGCCTCGTGCCATTTGAAGCCATCCATTACGTCTTACATTCGTTCTGTCCTCTGTCAGTCAGACCTCTTGTACTTTGCTCACATCTGGCGTTGCAGCATCTTCTTCACGTTCGTGCACATTTAAGCCACTACAAATTAGGCGGTAACTTAGTTCTTCCATTCCTTACATTAGTGCAACAGTGCAACTGCCATGGCAACATACAGGCCAACATACAGGCAACACACTGGTTCAAACAGCGCATGCATGCCAGGTTTATTGGTTAGATGATGCGTACGTGGAAGCGTCCAAATCAAACCACCAATTTATATGGCTCATATATGTTAAACGAGGTCTTGAAAACGGTAAAAGAGCACACCTGTAGTTGCTTTGACTCAACCATTAGTATAGCGTTGGGTTCCAGAAGTTTCTTTTGGAGCCGAGTGTGTATACAGTGTTCTTAGTCTAAGCCAGTTCCTTAGATAAGTGTAAAGGGCGTATACTGCTTCGAAGACTAGACCTTTAGATAATGTGTGATAAATAAACGTGTCTTAAATATGACCGCATACCTTCCGAATTCCGAATATAATGGTAGGGTGAGATGTGGTATACAACCATTGCACAGATGGGACTTGTAGAGTCAAGGCTGTAGTGTCGATCCGGCAGCGAGGTTGGGCGTTAAAACGGCCTCCGAATAACTCGGCGCTTCTGATCTTAGGTAGATTAACTGAAGTATTTTTTCATAAATCTATCAATCGATTATTTGGCAGGGTTAAGCCTACACTTGACTATAATAGGCTTGTTGGCGTTGTGGGTGTTAAGCGAACAACAGTGTCAACGCCTGCAGCTCTTCATGCAGTGAAATCATGTGAAGTCCCTGGTATCGGCTCTAGTCATTATTGTTGTGAGGTGGAAGTCTTCACTGTAACGCCGTTGGCAGGTTACAAGGAGCGCTATAATAAACGTTGAAGTAGATCGGTTACGTACACTCCGCATCAGGATTAAATGACAACGAAATCACCAAGTCACGAAAAATAACAGTCGTGATGATGTCATACTTTTATCTCCTGTTGTTTTGTTGTTCTTATAATCAGTCGCCCGTCCCTCTGCTTGCCTGTCTATCTGTCTGTCTGCCTGCCTTTTTGCCTTTCTGTCTGCCTTTCTGCCTTTTTGCCTTTTTGCCTGCCTTTTTGCCTGCCTTTTTGCCTGCCTTTTTGCCTTTTTGCCTGCCTTTTTGCCTGCCTTTTTGCCTTTTTGCCTTTTTGCCTTTTTACCTTTTTGCCTGCCTGCCTTTTTGCCTGCCTTTTTGCCTGCCTGCCTGCCTGCTAAGCTGCACTTATTCGTAGGGCGTAATGATATATGCTCACGTTACGTTACACGATTGAAGGGCAGTCGTATCGTAAAGCAACGGGATTACTTGAATTGACAGCGAGGGATATCCGTAATTCACTCAGCGTTGGAATGCATGGCCAAGGTGCTTCAATTAGGTCCAGGGGCTCGTGTCCTATGATGCAATGGCAACGACGTCTGTCCGTCATAATCGAGTTAAGTGTTGGCCGGCCATGCAGCGCGTCTGCCCCCTCTGCCTCGCGACACCTTTCGCCGTCCGACCCTCCGTCCGCCCGTCTGTCCGACCCTCTGTCTGTCATTCAGTCGTCGTCTCTGGGAATCCGCCTCACGTGGCTCCATGCGGGGTGAGGGCAACGGCCACGAGCTCAAAATGCCCCTTCAATTATTCAATGGTCGACGCACGTGACTTGGGCGACCAGGAATGCTGGAAAAGAAGAGTTCGACATTTCGGATTAACTGCGACATTCATTCGCATCGGTCTTCAACTGATTTCCCCGGCGACAAGAAACAACCATAGCACGTTGTGATGGAATTGCTTACATAGAGACATAGGCCAACACTCAGTCATACAGATAGACGGAAAGTAAGACAGAGTAAGACAGAGTGAGACCGACAGACGAAGAATACAGTCGAAAAAAAGAACGCGTCTCTAGGTCTAAGTCACGAATGCACGAGATCTGCAAATATTTGAGAAAGTTTATCTCCATGTATAGTAGATCTAATCGATTACCCCTGTGATGACTGCGTCCGTCTCTAAGCTGTATATATATTATATATATAATCGATTACCCCTGTGATGGAATATATATATATATATATATATGTAAGCTTAGAGACGGACGTAGTCATCACAGGGGTAATCGCAGTCATCACAGGGGCCTCCACCTAAGTTAATACGGCCCTGTGTATATGTATATATATGTATATATATACATATACACAGGGCCGTATTAACTTAGGTGGAGGCCCCAGTGCACCGCCGTGGTGGAGGCCCATTGCACGCCAAACTTTCTACCAGTCATTGATCAGTTGTTACTGTTTGGCAACATCAGCTTGGTGCGTACGAGCTAATTTCGTCTCGGTTCGGCTTCCTACGCAGATTGGATGGGCTTTCATTACAAGAACTACTAGCAGCGGCATCGAATCTCATTGAGATCCACAAAGACGACCTTGGTGCATGCTTAGGAAATGAGCTTGTGCAGTTTGTTGACTTTGTGGACAAATTCAAGGATGAACAAGCTCAAGATCTCGAGAGAGAATTTGATGTATTGGCCGATACTCCAGAAACAAGTTCAGGGATCATTTCCTAATGTGGAGATAGCATTCCGCATGTAGGCTATCTGGTGCTGATGATCAGTATACCTAACTGTAGTGCAGAACGTTCATTCTCAAACATGAAACTGATAACGAACAGCCTTTGCATATCGATGGGCAATGAACGGTTGTCTCCCATCTGGCTCTGATGAGCATAGAAGCTGACATTCTGCGTGCGATCAACTTTGAGGATCTGGTGACCGAATTTGCGAAGAAGAAAACACTCAAAGTTTCACTAATTTGACATGACTTCACGCCCGAGACAAACAATAATAATCTTCTGACCTTTTAACTGTTTCTTAGTTCTAGATATTTGTGTTAAATTGTGTCTGTGTGCACTGCACATTACAGAAATATTTTATAATCGATTATGAAACACAAGTCAAAATTACTTGTGCCTTTGTGGTGGAGGCCCTATGTGATGGGGGCCCATGTGCACTGGCACATGGTGACCATGCCTAAATCTGGCCCTGCATATACATATACATATATATACTGTATACATTGGTTTGGAACATCAGCCACTAGTCGAAACCATGTCCCATTGACCAACCATAGAACGCTATCTGTACACAACTGTACATGTAGGCCTACCAGTATAATGTCATGCAGTCTAGTTATTCTCATAGACCTAATATAAAGCCGGTCTATCCACAGCTGGTTCTTGTGACTTTACCCACTGAGCTGGAATTCATATTAAATGGAACGAGGAGGCCGCGGAGGAGGGATTGAATCTCTCACCTTTCTCGTCTGCAAACCTAGACATGCACTCCACGATATAAAATCGTATATTAACTGTTTGAGAGGACGTACAACTTCACAGTTGCTTCCAGACTATCTCATGAAGGCATGTTGTGAAATTATGAAAACAATTGAAAGAATGAGAATGACGAAATCGAATTTAAAATTACCGATGATTACTGCAAACTGAAAAAGAGGTTTGTTGGGGGTGTAGCGGTATGTTCTGTGCCTTGTAACCGGAGGGTCGCAGGTTCGAATCTACCTCAAGCCACTGCTTAGCGACCCAGGGCCATCCATGTTCTGTCGTATAGTCGTGTGCACTTCAGACATTAGCGAGACTCATCAAAAGCATCAACTGCAGCTAAAAACTGGGTATACAAGACTACTGTGAACTGTTTACCTCATCAATTCAAAGTATTGAGTGTGCCAAATAAAATACAGCAATCGTTATCTCGAGATTTCTACAGCGCCCAAAAAGCGAAGGCGCGAGAATCAGCTTATTGACAGCAACAGCAACATCGTCAGCGAAATAGAAGATCTGTCATCGACTTACCGGAAGAGAGATGTGCTGATTTCTTAAGCGATGGAGATTGACTCGCCGACTGCATGGTTCGACCATGCGAAGAGAAACGACATCTGAGTAGCGGCGGACTGCACAGGTGACTGATACGTTGTCCTCGCTTGTCTCCTCCTCGGCCCCAGATGCCTGCTGCCCTTGGCGACGATTGAACCGCTTGGGAGCAGCGGGTCGACGATACAGGTGACAGCGATCGCTGGCGGCTTGTCTGTAGGCTTCGACTTGTCCTACACGTACAGTTCTGCCCACCCCACAAAACGACATCCTTCGTCGTCGATGCGACAATAGGTATCGGCATCGTCGTGTACTTTGCTCCGCCTGCAGGGCTCTGAACTTTTCGACTAAGTGGCGACGACGTGGCTTGACCTTTACACGTTCTCTCTTCTTTCGGCTTCTTCCCTCCTCCTCCGCCTCCTGCTCCGCCGCCGCTGCCACCAAAGATGCTCTGCAGCTTGAACTTCTCTTTGAAAGGACTCGACGTTTTCGAGGGCGTCTTTCTGGCTGCGGGGGAAGAAGATGACTGGTGTTGCATGGCCTCAGTACAGCTGCTGCACACCCAGTAGACGTCCGGGAACGATGCGCCACCGTGTTTAAGTGGTGGAGAACCGGAGCTACAGAGAATCTGCTGATCCGTAGATGTTGATTGTCGAGCCTTGTCGCAGCTTCCCGGCTGTTGCGACGGTCTGCTGAGAGGAATTCCAAGACTCTGCGCTTCCTTCATCACTTCGTCCCAGCTCATATGAGTCAGCTCTGACCCGTCCTCGGGCGCCGACGATCCCGGTGGAGGTGATGATGGCGGGCACTGATGCGATTTCGAACTGTTGGCGATGCAACTGTCGACTTCGTCGAACGCCTTACGAGGACCAGATTTAGCCTCAAGAACTGGGTCTCCTGTCTGGAAATAATCGGCACGACCGTCAGTGGGACCGAGTTCATTCCTGCTAAGGACAACATTCGTCTCTTCTTGGTCTCCGTGGTCCGAGGCTGACTTGTGAACGATCGCAACCGTGGTCATCCTCGTACCCTGGTTGGATACGATATCCTCAAGCGTCCGCTGTCGACCAACGACGCCAAGAGCGACATTTCTGGTCTTCGGACTTCCGTCTAACCCATTTCCCCCAGCAGTATGAACAACCTGTTGCTGAGACACGCTTGGAGTCTGATCCTTGAACCCGTCGCTTGGGTCTGTCACAACGTTCGAAGACTCTTTCCTTGTCTCCTGCGATGATGTTACATTCTGAGTTTGGGCCGGTGCACCTTCTTCCTGCAGCTGCACTTTAAACGATCGTTGTACTAGACTCATGGACTCGCTTCCAGGGATACATGCCTGCTGGTGGAGTTGCTGCTTCTCTTGGTTTATGACGTTTCCTCGTCCTGGGACAGAGGCGCCTCCTCCTGGCTTCTCCTGGTTTAAAATATCCAACCTTCCTGAGAGCAACGAGGACCCTGACCCTGCCACTGCTCCACTCGGTCTCTCGACGTCTCTTCTCGTCCCGCGAATGACGTCATTGTCGAGCCGAACGGTGAAGGTAAACTGGAGAACAGATCCAGAAGTGGATATTTGACACCCTCTTTCTGGAACCCTCTCTTCCTCCACTCGCTCTTCAGTTCTATCTGATCCTGAAACTTTGCATATGTCTCTACTGTCCTCCTTCGAGATCACACCCGGCGGGTTGTGGATATCTGCCCAGGCGACATATCCACTGGACAGCCGTTGTTTAGTAGCTGTGATCGGAGACAGCAGAACAGCAGGTTGTCTACAACTGGCATCGCTTTCTAACTGTGCTGGAACACCTCCGTCCTTCGAGGACCTACGCGGAAGACCTGCGTCAACGCCATCCAATCTCACGAGGGCAGACGTAGTCGTTTCGTCCAGATTTCTGGATTCACCGACGGGTCGTTTCGATTCCACTGCTCTTGGCGGCAGGCGATCAGAAGATGAACTGGTCTCAGGGAAGAGTCGACGCTCTCGTCGCACCATCAGTGGGGCGCTGTTCTTGTCGGCGTTCTTCTTCCTCCTCCGACGGAGCTTCGGAGGAGACACCTTGACGTAGTTGAGGTCGAAGGCCAACGACGTGTAGTCGGAGCTGTTGGACGAGGATTTCGTCCCCTCCGATTGGCTCGAATTCCTGAATGGCTGTGACGTTGACGGAACACGTGCATCTTCTCCTCCGTCCGCTGAATCCTCCTCCTCGTCCTCCTCCTCTTCCTCTTCCTCTGACTCGTCGTCATCGTCTTCCAATTCGTCGTCGGTGTAAGCCAATCGTCGAGGTGGTGCTCCAGGGCTGTGTCCGTTTCTTCGGTGGCTGTTCCACTCGTTCTTCGCCTGCTCCTCGGATTCAGGGCTGCACGGTATCTGCCCAGTGCTCGTTGAGGCCCTCAGTCGCGGCTCCCCACCGTCCACCGTGCGACTTCTAGTGCCTGGCCCTGTACTGGTACTCGTGTATACGTTTTTCGCCTTCCCAATGATGCGCCCCTTGGTCTGGTTGCATGATTTGCCGTCCCCTCCCAGAATGAAGTCGTTCTTTCTGCGCAGGGTCTCTGACTTCGCGACGTTTTCTTGCAGGTCTCGTCCGCCTGGGGTCCCACATGAACACCGATCCAGGTTGGGAAAGGGCGTCTTAGTAAGAGACATCCTTTTGCCAGACTTCCCTCCTTCCTTCCAGCTGCCCGATCCGCGTGAATCGTCGTAAAGCTCTTCCCTGAAGTCGCGATACGTGTCCCTGGAGTCGGAGAATTCGTCGTCGTGTGAGGCATTGTAGACTCCACCTGCCTTGGATCGCAGGATCCGCCTCTTCAGTCTCCCCCACATGTCTTCACCCAGTAAACAAAGACTTCTAAAGCGATCGGCAGAGGTGTACTACAATCCAACCACAGATCGATTGAGACGAAAATGTACCTCCTGTCACGTATGTTGTACCATAGACAATAGAGCACGTTGAGCTACTTATCACATTGTCACTGCAAGTATTCTCATGCAGCTGTTGAGTTCTTGCCAGCGTTCCTCTCTCGTCAATCTACAAAACTGTTGTAGAAACATTTCCTTAGTATACCCACAATTTTTGGTGAAGTAATTTATTCATTTTATTTATTGTGTAATTTATTATTCAGTTAACGACTAATGCAACTAATTTATTTACAGTAGACTGGCTCTCCGACTATAGGAGGAATTCGCTCGGATATGCGATAACGCGACTGAAGATTTAGGCGTGCCATTCATCGATTCACTTACCAATAAGTATCGGCACCAGAAAGTCCCTAGATTTGACAAGATTAGATTATATCACCCAAGATCAGATTAGACTGAACCAGTGTGAGAATTGTGGAAAAAAGACTGGGGGTAGACTTTGATGAGTTTGATCCATGTGGAGTTGAATATTTTATCCGTATTTTGCAAACTGAGAAAATAAAAAATGCAACGGAAAGCTTAAACTCCTTACAGTGATGACATCACCAAATTTATTAGCGTACACTGTACAATTCACATGATCACAACTCTCACAATAAACCAGGGCATCACTTTATTAGTAACCCACAACGTGAATTGTGAAAGAAAATGCTAAAATATATGCACAATTTGATCACACTAGCACAAATGGGGAGTTGGAAACTTGGGGTGTGCAATGGTCTTAACTCTGGGGATCCTAGGAAAGACATGGGGCTGAGCCCCCAAACCCCCGACAATTTCCACCATGAGATCAGATTAAATTTAACTGGATTAAACCAGATTGCTGAGTTCTGTGCCCTCCACTTTGACATTTGAAAGGCCTATACGTTCCAGTTGACTTTCCGCATAATGTTCATGGATGTATCTATTAAAACAGTTCCATAAAAGTCGTTAGATATCAATGAGACACTTTTGCATTCGCGATAAAGACCAGCTGTGCATAGCCGTTCGTTCGTTCACGTGACCACAGACATAGACATAGGGAGACGGTCACATATACATGCATGCAGTGCGGAGACTGTCCCGGAAACCGTCACGTCTAGCTGAGTATAGGTCAGGTGCGGATGAGTAAGCCAGGCGGGACTTCCGCGCTAATCGGACGAGCGTTGCAACTGATGCACGTCTGACATTTACTCATCGAACCATCGAGAATTATTCTCTGCAGGTCGACCACGACCCAATGAATCCACGTAAATCACATTCACACATATATGCGTAATTTGTGTGGGCACGAGGGGTAATCGTACCCCTATTTTTTGGACCGTGGGTAGCGGACCCCCACTTTTTGATAAATGTCAATCAATATTTTATTAGTGTGCCTTCCCAGAGATCCCAGTCTCCGCCTTGCTTCGTGCATGTAAGAAACTGGTATCCCCCACTTTTTAGACCAAAGTTACGCCCCTGTATTCACACACTATTTAAGATAAGCATGGCCTATACTCAACCACCATTTTGAGTATGCGCCAACCGCAGAAGAAAAGTACTGAACTGCCATTGTACGTATGGCTACCAAAAATTTATACAAAACAACCATTCTACGTATACCTACCACAGAGCTATGATAAACTGCCACTTGTATTTATCTGTCGCAGAAGAGGACAGAAGAGCTATTTTGCACGCGGGTATACCACGCAAGTATACTGCATACAATCACTTATAGGATATACATATAACAACCACAGCAATTGCTGAACCACCACAATTCTGCACTGAGGCGTAAATACTATCACAGGGAATCACAACGTTAAAGTACTAAGCCGCTGTTTTTCATATGGAAACGACCATAGAAAAGTACCCCTCACTGTTTACTTGTCAGCTTGAAGTTCGGCGGTTATGATAAGACAAATGTCAGTCCGACAAGTTTATCTGGAGAGTTTACATCGCTTATGTCCCGAATGGCATACAGGACTAAGTAGACCTATACATGCATACACATGCTACAATCGTAAACATACAAGATTGTATATACGATTAAATATACGGTTATATATATATGTATATATATATATATATATATTACGATTACCAAACCATGCGCACAATAATCGGCCAGGGCGAGTTGCTCTTGTGGCGACAAACAGATTTGGCGACGATTTGGCGTCATAACTCTACGGTAATTGCTCTGTGCGCAACGAGAAAGCGCCATATATTAATAGAAATAGGCCTACAATATACAATGCATTGATGTATATGTATATACAATTTACTCTATGTATAGTATCGAACATCACTAGAAAATCTTCCATTCATCCGTCATCCCCGTTGAAGTAAGAAGAGTGCGTTTGGTCTAAGTCCGGCCCTATGTGTATAGGGCTATGTGTGTGAGATTGTGAGTTCCACGGATAAATATCTGTAATCTTCGTGTGTGTGTGTGTGTGTGTGTGTGTGTGTGTGTGTGTGTGTATATATATATATATATATATATATATATATATATATATATGTATATATATATATAGATTCATGACCCAGTTCGCGGTCTGCATATATATATACTGCATATATTATGCCTACATAAAGTGTCTATATATAACGGATATATAAAGGTTTGTGCATGCCCAGCAAGGCGGTAAAACAGAGCGGTGTTTATATTATTTCGTAATTATTTGCGGCACTCGGAATCTGTGCAACAGCATCGAAGGCTTGTGGTGTGTCTAAATATGGACGACCATAAAGATTCATGACCCAGTTCGCGGTCTGCATACATCAGACCCACGCAGTGATGTTGACGATTTTTGGACCCACGCTTTGTTAATGGTTGTTTAACGACCCCTTCATACGTTCTAAGGTGATGAATGAAATCGCTAAACGACACGCTTTAAAGTTTACGAAAACAACGAACCTGTGTGTGTGTGTAACTGTTCATATATATATATATTCTATAGGTTAAACAACTAATCTGTGTATATATATGTATATATATATACGTGGGTCTGTCTACTGGTCGGAAGGTGGATTGGGCTTTTGGTCGCTTTATCAGCCTATGTTAGTTTTAGGAAGGACTCATATTGTATATCGCTGCTTTATTTACTACACTCCCTTATCAATAGAACAAGCCCATTGTCTTTCGTTGCCTCTCTCAGGAAGCGCTTTGTAACAATGCTGTTTGCTTGTGGTTTTGTATTGTTATGTCGGGAGCGCCTCTGACGAGTCGTATAGGAGGAAATGCACAAAATTATTTATGACTACAATACAGCAGTATACAGAGGCTCGGTATTCTAGGAATACTGAATGGTTTCTCATCAGAAGCTCACACGCAATAGCAGGCCAACAAGTGGGCATCGTTTAATTGGGGGTTTAGATACTGTTGTTCTGCCTCTCTGGAATAATCTCCCTCCAGAATGACGACAAATATCTGATCCATCTCACAAAATCCACACCTCTTGCTATCTCTCCACGGGTCTTTCACTCAAAACTGAAAACCATGCTGTTTCACAAATCCTATCCCGATTCCTCCTCTTCCCCTTACCTCCCTCGCCGCTTCAATTCTAAACACAATCAAAAATAGGCCTAGTTATTTGACTGTTTGCCTTTGGATCTTGAGTTGGAACTGATTCCATGTTTTGGGCGCTGTAGAAATCTGTTGATTTAGATTAAATGGCTCAGCAACCAATTCTCAGTTTATGCGATTTGATTCCACGGTGAAAGGTCAACTCATGAGCGATCTGCCACAGGACCATCCTGTAAACGAGGTTAACGGGTCACTTGGTCGTGCTTTCGTTAATTCCGAAATGAAACTGAATTAATATCCAATTAGTAAGTCAGCATATTAATTAATATTAAATTTTAGCAGCCAGTTAATTAGGAAGTATATTGTTACCCAACAGTAAGTGACTGTAAGTCAGCTACAGCGAAAGAGTCGTTCATTCAATTCTTCCGACTCTTCGTCAGTCAGATTGTCAGTCAGGCAAGTTTTTAGCTCACGGCGAATTTAGGTCTAAGTCTTTAGGACTAAGTCAGTCATTTTCCAATTCCTTTCCAGTGACAAAAAACAAAATCGTGTTTTATACCACATAGGGCCTAGCGGTTGTATGTATACATACGTGATTTGACGTCTTTATGATGTGGTCCAGGGTAAAACTCCACATATTCTGCAGGTGTACAGACCGGATTTCCTTCATATTAGGCTACAGGCTTATTGTAACTGGCTTTTCAACCCCGTGAATTTTAGCATCCATCTGCGCATTTATAACTAGCTAGCAACAACAACTGAGCCGTAAACGTCAACAGACCCGTCTTTATAGGTCACATATTGTCGCGCATTACTCAGCCTCACACAGACGTAGAAAACTCGGCTTAAAACAAGTATAATGAGCAATGATAAGACCATAGGCGCAACTTTGTATTGTTACGGTAGTGTGGAGCAAAGTTACGCCATTGTCTAAGACGAGCCAAAGAATAGTGTGGGATTCCCAGAGTAGGTTTTGTGGTTGGCCATGCAGAGTTCAATGTTTTATAAACTATGAGCCCCAATTGGATATCAATCCTCTGCCCGACAGAAAGCCAAGGTAAAGATTTGTGTAGTTACAAAAGGGTTGTTGCATTGCATGCAACTGTCATTCCGCTACAACCTCGTAATTCCACAATATATACAATATATACACGATGGCCTGATGCTCTTCTTAGTACATCGCCCATTTCTTAGTCCCTGAACGAAATTATAACCCAGCGTACTATGACTGAATCCAAATCATCCCAGTATGGTCCCAAAAAATCCAGCATGTCAAAATATTCCAACCACTTCAAAGTTCAGCATAATTCAATCACGAAGATAATCGATATATTCGTTCAAGGCATGGAGGGAGACGATTCTAAAACGTAGGACATGTATGGACCGGGAGAATTGTACAGTTCAATTGCCCGCAGTGGATTTACTAGAAATCGGTTGTGTCTCCAAGGCTAAGCGTTGGTCTTTCGTGGGTTCGAATCTAGGTCACGTGTCGTGTGAAATAAGCAACATGTTGTCGACCTATATGCAACCCGAAGGCAACCGTCGCTGGCGCTTTAGCCGATCGATATAACTCTTTGGAAATTATGCATAACAGCTGGTTAAAACCTGTGAAGTATAGACAATTGCCCAATCTCATTATTGTTTCTATAAATCTATATTGTTTTTATAGGTCTGCTTAATGGCATAACTTCAGTCTAGAAAATGGGGTTTCACTTTTTTCATCCCTTCCCCCATTTGCTCAGGCTAATAGAAAACGTAATGGTCATTGTTCACAGTATGAAAAGTGGTGATGATACCCCTAGTCCAGGAAGTGGGGGTGCCAGGAAGTTGGGATACTTGTATCCCATACCCCCATAGTTATCGCACACGGATATGAATAAAAACAATAATCTATTCGCGGCTTTTATAAAGTGAATGAGCAAGTGACTTTCGACCTCTGTAGCGCAGGATTCTGTTGGCATGAGTCTATGCATGATTCACATAAAGCCACGAAAACAGCAGAAGCCTAAACGTTTAGTGGAAATGAGACTCTATATACACTATATATACTCTATATATGTAATCGTAACCGCCTGCGGTGTGACAGACGGATAATTTATTAAACGAATATAATTTTTTTATTCTACTAACCGAACCCGGTGTAGTTCAGTCCAGCTGTTCATGCAATCTTGCTTCGCGTTACTCCAAGTTCAAAATCATTATACGATGCAATCCAAAACTATATATGTCATTTCAGTGGCGATGATTTTTGTAAAGTGTCAGGAAATGTTAGCATTCGACGGCATTCTACTAATAGTCGAAAGCAGTTTATTCCAGAATCGAGGCCGACTCAATCCAAGGTCAGTCCAGTCAACGATCCAACTTGGATCATACCATCCAAGACAACTCAGCTGACTCCAATGTCATCCGACCAAATCCAATGATCAATCATGTTCAAAACAATCCCCGACGTCCAATAAAAAAACAACTCGATCCGGTCAAAGCGATTACGACACAGATGCTGACAACGTCGACTATGAAGTGTTTATTGACAAAACAGCTCTCGTAGAGACAAAATAAATGACGCGAGTGTTCTATTGTTACTTCGTATTGTCTCGTTCGTCAAGTTAGCTGCATTGAACTGCGAGGCAATGAAACCAGCAACGTACTTGTCGGTATGTTTAAAGCTTATCGAGCTGCACAATAAACACCTGGCAAGCACAGCATCCTTATCATCAACATTATCAATGTTATCACCATTACCATCGGCAGCAGCAGCATCCTAAACAATGCATGCAATTTAGGCCTTGATGGCCTATTCGCGCCATTACAGTGAATAAGTGTTTGTGTGTGTTTGTGTGTGTGTTGGTGTGTATTTGTACGTGTGTGTGTGTGTGTGTGTGTGTGTGTGTGTGTTTGTGTGTGTGTGTTTGTGTGTATGTTTGTGTGTGCTTGTGTGTGTGAACCTTGCCTTCCAGGAAGCACCCCTATATTCCGCGAAGAATCTTACCGTGCTGTAGGAGGGAGTCGCCACCGTGTATAGCTCGATCGAGAGTCTCGTACGGTGCCAGGCACTGCTCTGGCTCCGAGGTTGCGTCTTGGCGCGGTAGGCCAGTCACGCAGGCAGGGAGGCAGGCAGGAAGACGGTCGGGTTGCTAGTCTGCCGTGTCCTACGTCTAAAATAAACCGGTGATGTTCGCTCGAGGGCCTGGCTGGCCAATGCTGCTGCCGCTGCTGCTGCTGCAGGCGTTGCTAAGTGCGCTGGCTTGCTGGGCAACGCGGAAGGTGAGTCAGTGGCGACGATGTTGGGAGGCAGGGAGGAAGAAGGGATGAGACGGCGAAGCATATGTAGACGTTCGGCGCCCAATACATATATAGGCTGGAAGCGAACGCACGAAGGTCGAACTCCGCCACTGCTCGTGCTCAGGCAGCGCCAGTCCCGAGCCTGGGAAAAGGAGGAGGGCGACGTTACTCATCTTTGCCTATGACACAGCGTCGTTAAACAGCAAGCAACAATAAAAGACGCTTAATCCGCCACTGCTCGTGCTCAGGCAGTGCCAGTCTCAAGCCTGGATAAAGAAGGAGGGTGACGCCAATGAGCTTTGTAATCACACGTACAGTGTCGTTAACCTGAAACTACTACGAAAGACGCTTCGACCATATAATATATGGGTAACGAATCCGGAGAAACACGTAAAACTTCTGGTGGTGCAAGTCCCAAGCCTGGATAAAGGAGAAGGAGGGCAACGTTAATCATCTTTATTATGACACAACGTCGTTAAACCGTAACTAAGCGTTGAAACAAATAATACACAGATGAAACAAACTGCGGACCTGCTGATCAGGCTTATAAAGAACTGCATGAAACACAGATTTCCTAAGCCAATTGGTTTAGCATATTACGGGGTTTATTTGAACCAACCACTGAGTCTCCGTTCCTATAGAATGGCGGCATAGAAGTTGCTATATCCGATTGGTAGCGAATTTTCTTAGATGTCTTCTTCTTTCAAATGTCTGATTGTCCTATCTAACTACGCGGTTAAACCTAGATGCAGGGGCGCCCGCAGCGTGGCGCCCTGGACGCAGGTGCGTCCACCCACA